>VZQC01014012.1:659939-698764 GCA_009823505.1 Rhizomys pruinosus | reverse complement strand
GGGGGCAAGGAAGGGGGAATGAGCCTAGATTTGATTGGGAAAATTCGTATGAAATGTACAAAGTTTCAATAAAAATTGGCTTTTGGAAAAAAAGAAAAAAAGTTATGTTGAATATGTTTACTCTTTCAAGCTTCATGTGACATGAAGTGACATGAAAAATTTGACACTTTACAAGTAACATGAAAAGTTTGAAAAACTTAGGGATGATGTAGATTAATAAACGTTGTTTATTACATGTTACAGGGCTTTAGTGATGTTTTGAGTATGGTTGCCATTGAAAAACCTCTCCTTATTACATACTCAGCATTTAAGCACAGGCAGCCAGTGAGGATGTACATTAAGACATGGCAACATGGCCAATGATGATAGATGATGACCTTCATCCTTTACAGACATTTCACAGTCCACTGAGTGAAATTTTCTAATCTTTATGTCTCCAGCTGAAAATAAGCAGGCCTATCAATTGTGTGGCTTCTTTACAGACTTGAAACAATGCATTCTATACTTAGTAATTAAGTAAAATCTATAGCAGCGTTCCATCTTGAAAAGCTTCCTAAAGAGGTAAGAGAAGTCCTATATTAATCTACTAATTACTTCAGATAATAAATTTCAAATTCCAGGGCTAAATTTTATAGCTATTGAGAACTTCTGGAAAACAAATAAGAATAAATGGAAGCAAAACATATAAACAAAAATCAACACTAGTATTCAATTACCTCTTGAGTTTGGACTTGAAAACTTTCTTTTGGTATTCAGCAACAGCTGGTTACCTGTGATTTGGCCCCCAAAACAACAACAACAACAACAAAAAAAAACACGTCCTTTTCATGAAAAAAAAAAAGAATTGTGTGACTTTTTCCTGTTAAGTATCTTCCTTGAACCATAAATCCCCAAAGAAAACGTAAGCCTAAAAATAATCAGATGAAAAATGTCTTTGATACAGCAAATCAACAGCTGAACTTGATTTATGAGTTTTAGTCAATTTTATAAACAGGCAACTCCCTATTCATTTCTCTGAAGCTAGCCCACCAGAGCTGCATCCAGGCTGCTGACTCAATAGGGTCTTGCCTGAGATTTTTCTGTCTTGTTCACTGATAAAAAGAAACAGTTATAAAAGAAGAGTAGATCCTCTGGAATACCATTGTGCTGAATAGCTTTAGTGTCAACTTGACACACCTGGATTGAGGGAGCCTCAATTGGGGAATTGGCTCCATTGGATTGGCCTGTGGCCATGTCTGTGGAGTACTGTCTTGATTGTTGAGCAATGCGGGAGGGCCCAGCCCACTATGGGTGGTGCCACCCTGGGCAGGTGGTTGTGTACTGTATAAGAAGGCATGCTGGGCATGAACCAGGGAAGCAAGCCAGTGAACAGCATTCCTCCATGGCCTGTGCTTCAGCTCCTGACTCCAGGTTTGGGCCCTGAGTTCCTGCCTTGGGCTCCCTAAGTGATGAACTGTAACCCGGGAGATGTAAGCCAAATAAACCCTTTCCTCCCCAAGTTGGTGTCAGTCAAAGTGTTTTGTCACAGCAATGGAAGACAAACTAGAACAACCATACCATTTGTTAAACACTGTGACTAAGATAAATTGTTGAAAATCTACAGCATCTGAGGCTACACTTTAATTCTGATTCTGGAGCAGCCCTCTTTAAATAGATAACAAATGTCATATATTGGGGTTTTCTTGAGGAACAAAATCAATCAAATAATATCTAAAAATGTTAATTTATTAGATCGACTTAAGGCATACAATCAAGAGTAGCAGAGCCAATGGCTCTTTCACACTTTAGAGGCCATGGACATAACAGTTACTCAGTCCACAAAGCCCAGGTGCCTAAGCAGTTCCCATAGAGTGCCAAAGGCCTGGAGAAATCTTGGACAGCCACTGGTCTTCAGTCTGCATTGGAAACCAGAAGAAGCTGATTATATACCAGTGAAGGAATCAGAAGTGGCAACTACAGAACAGATGAACTAACCAGCAACACTGAATACCAAGTGAGCAAAAGAGTAAAAATGTTTCTTCTTCCATGTCCATTTATCTGGGCTGCTACCAAAGGGTGCTATTCACATTTAGGGTAGGTCTTCCCATAGCAATTAAGGCAAGCAGGGTAATCATCCTAAGACATAGGCCAAACTGATGTAGACAGTTTCTCATGGAGAATCTCCTCCCAGGATTCTAAGTTGTGTCAAGGTGATTAAATTAACCATCATAAATCTATTTAGAGGCCCATGCATCTTTATAGGTTAAATACATTGACTAGCTTTGGATTATTTATCACCAAATTGTTTATGATAAAAAATATCTAGTATAGCTGTATCCCTTTAAAAAAGAATAACTTAATTATAAGCTCAGCTATAAAGTGACACATGAGTATGTCCACATTTAAAATGTGGATATTTTGTTTGATTTCCAATCAGGCCTATTTGGCCATCATCTCTACTATTGCTTACTGAACTCAAGTTTGGTTTCTATATTAATCATAATCACACATGGTTGACTGGAAGGCCAGTAGGAAATGTGTGACATTCATAAATTCTTCTACCTGCTCTTTATTCTAATCTCTTCATTAATTTAATCTACAAGGGCTAACTAGCCTGGTGCCTGATGCTCTATAAAAGTTAAACACTGTCACAACTATTTTTCTTTGGCTAATTAACAGTATACCTGGAAGAATGGTGTAGTTATCCAGGAGTATCTGGATAGGAACATTTCAAACATCTTCAGTATTTCTTTAAATTCCTGTTTGTCTTAACAATGATATATTAAAGAGTCATTTGTTACCTCAGATGGATGGATAATTTATGTTCTGATTGTGTATGACTGGTGAGACATGATCATAAGGTTCTGGATAGTGACTGTGCCTCTTGAAGTTGTAAAACTATCTTCTATGTCAGATGTTGGAATTATTCATTAAAAGGGTAATTCTTAAATTCCTGAAGAACTCTCTTTAGTTTTTAAAGTGGAAAAATAACCTAACATAAACAAAGAGTTGACAGCCCACATATGGACCCCTGAAGATATGTGGTCTGTGTGGAGTTTCTACTTCAGAAACACATAGGAAAGCCCAAATCTTCTCACAATTGTTTTAAGCACTGGCTTACTAATTTTTTTCCACCTCCGGGGGACCTCCTTGACATTTTTGCAAGAATCATTCTGACCCAACATCCATGATTTCTACTGAGAAGACATGCTTAATAAACCACCAAGGGACAGGAGGTGGACTGAGGAGAAAGAGAAATGCAAGATTCTGAGGCTCATTCCTTCATCCATTTTGGTAATTTAGCAAGGCTTTGGCACAGCAGTTTGAATCAGCTCAGTAGTAAAACTGCCTGACAGCAGAAGATAAGCACAGAGGAGCTCCAGCTGTGTTCTACCCACTCAGCCATTCCATTCAATGCCAAGACGACAGAGGAGTCATACACTCAGCTGAATCTCTGCTTGGAAGTTTTTCTAATAAAGCGTATTTTATGTTACATTTGCAGTTATAGTGCCATTTTGTATGTATGCCCATGTATGACAAATGCAGAAAAGTCCCACACTGGTAGACATTATTTCTACTCATGGACCTTTGTTTATATGGGTAGGGAGGAAGATCTATTAAGGACCTAAGAGAAACCATAAGATTTGTCCACACTATTTCAAGTAGATGGAAATAATTTACAATCCATGTGTATATAATGCGAAGCTTAAAAGGTTTCACATTTATGATGTAAATACATTGTAATAGGCCTTAGAAGACAGAAAATGATATCATAAGGCCTTCAGTGCATGTAGATAATTCTGTTTCTATTACCATTATATTATAAGTGAAAATTCGTATATGAAATACAATAAATCACAGAGTTTCAGTTTGGTGAACAATGTTTTCAATAAAAGCAATCTTTCTGGAAAGAAGTACACATGAGTTTTCTTTCAACAGGATTTCCATAAAGATAACAAACTTACCACGAATCATCCAAGCTTACACTTACAACCTCAAATCTCATTTTGTATGGTTATTGTGAGCCCAACGATGAAATTGATGTTTCCATATTCCACTGAATGCAACATTTGTGACTTCTGAGGAATTCTGTGAGTTAGAAAAGTTGGTTTGTTGGTTTAACTCAGAAATCATGGTAAATAAAGAATAGATTGGTGTGGTTCTGAACTTTTGCATGTACCGATGCAGTTAAAAAAATGAATCACAAGTGCAGAGCTGCAAAGGAATTTAGGAACCAGTAGTGAGAATACTCAGTTATTCGAGTCAGAAGATTTGAAAGACAGAGTGAGGAAAGACTGAGAAAGGGACGTGTTGGAAGTTGATACCAGTGTAACTCAGTCAGGTAAAGAAGTCACAATTTTAAAGAGTTATAAAAGGCATAGCCACAATTCCCCTTTAAATACTTTGGAAGAATTGAAATTGTAATGCTCTTCACTATTGGACTGATTAAAAATACATTGGGAGAAAAATGAATATTCTTAATATGGAAAATCAGAAATAGTCACAGATAATGTGGATCATGAATCTTTACGGAAAAACAGAATAAAGAGGAGAGCTGAAGTTTTATCTTAGTGAAAAAACTCTAGGAAAATTGCTACAATTTTTAGTAGCATAATACGAGAAATGATTAATGGCAAAATTCAGAGGACAAATGGCCATTGTCTTCTAACAGGAACAGAACTGAACCTGAGGCACAGTGAAAATTTAAACATGACCATTGCCTTGGCCTGTCGATCTTTATAGCCTTAGTTATCCCATTCCATAAAAAAAAAAAAAAATTACTTCAACCTGATGAGGCAGTTAAATCATAGCTTTGTTCAATTGTCATTAATGCTATATGGTTGTACATCCTACAATTACGGAAATAAGCTTAGTACATAGTCCACATTCCCAAAAATGAAACACAGATTTTTTTTTTTCATATGATTTGAAACTATTTCCAAATGGTAGGGATACAGTCCACCTACAATTTTAAAAAGTACCAAGAAAATGGAAATCTCTGGAAGCTCCTGAACCTTATCAATTGGTTATTTACATTGTCTATAACATAATTTTAATGCATTTCTATGTTAGGCTATATATGACTTAAAATTTGATACAACATAATCCACATATTTGATGTTTAGTTAAGGCTATAGAGAAAAACGGTCAGCTTCACCATCGCAAGGGGTCACTCACAGATACAATTCCTCCCATATCCCAACAAACTTCCTCCCATCCTTCAACCTAAATAACTATAGATGTAGTAAGCAATCTTTTAATATATACTATTTCATTCATTTTAGGTATACATGCTGGGGATCGAACCCGGGTCCTCTGTAAGAGCGGTCAGCGCTCTTAACCGCTAGGCCATCTCTCCAGCCCAATATGTTCTAGTTATTAACAGTATTAGCAACCTAACTTTAACATTATATTTAAAGTTGGTAGTTTATGATAGCATATATTCTACCCATCTCTCCATCTTTTGATGGGTCTGTTTCAGGCCTTCAAATCTTTTATAATCCTCAAATTCATATGGAATTACAGAACCCCATATAGATAAAATTGTCTAGAGAAAGAACAAAGCTGGAGGACTCATATGTCCTAAATTTAAAACCTACTACATAGTTATGGTAATTGAAATTCAAGAAAACAGCATAAGAACAGATATGAACCCATGGTTTTATGACTACTTAGTTTTTGATAAAATGAGTTAACTCGATGAGGAAATATCAGTATCTTACTTAGATGTGCTGAAGAATGGGTTTTAAGGTATAAAAGAATGAACACAATTCCAACTTCATAATATATACAATAATTGGCTAAAATTGGATATTAGCCAAAGTATAAAATATAATAGCCATATACTTCTAGGTGTTGGAACATCCATTCGAGTGTGGCCCACCTACTAGGAGCAATACCCTAAAGAAAATTGACACTCTCTCCCCCAGAATCCATCAACTGTCCATTGCTCCTCAGTTATGAGTGTGAGCTCATGAACACATTTGTGCTCCAAGCAAAACTGGAGTTGATCAACATGGACAGTCCTACCATCTCCAATATGCTGGATTTTCCACTCTAACTGAGGTTGCACCTCCACCAATGGTCTCCTGGCCTCTTTTTAGAGATAAATTATGCCAAGACTTAGCTTCTTTCCAAGCTTCCTTCATGCCTTCAGAACCAATACCATGTGGGAGAATGTACACATTACCAAGTTTGACTACCAGCTTGAGATGCTTCTGGAACAGATTTTGTGTGCTGACTCTGAAGAAATACTTTCCAGAAGCATTCCCCTCATTGATTCTGGTGTCTTCTCTTTCACAGATGACTTATTCAGTCCTAGATAACCAGCATCTATGAGTAAAGCAAAAGTTTTGCTTCAGTGGTGTGGGTCTCTTGTTAGTTACAATGGATTCTTGAGTTCACAGGCCAGGGTTCCATCATCTGCATTTCTCCAGGTTCATGCAACACAGCTTACTAAACTCCAAGCACTCCACATGTTTTTTTTTTTTCCATTCCAATGTTCAAAAGGCTTCCACATTGAATTATTGAATTAAAAAAAGGAAGGCATGAAATTGAAGTGTGTAAGCAGGTAGGTATAGATCTGAACGGGTTAAGGGAAGGAGTTGGAGATGAATATCTTCAAAACCATTGTATGAAATTCTCAAAGAATTAAAAATATTTTTAAATTAAAAAGAATCAATCACAAAATTCTTAGAACATAAGAATTTATGTCCTCAGTAATATAAATAAACCATGAAAGTATTATGCTAAATAAAATAGATTTTATAAAAATGATAAATGCTTCATAATTCTATCTAATGTAGGGAAATACATAGAGAAAGCATAGGTAGCTGTGGACTAGAGAAAGGGAAATGCAGTTATTCCTTCATAGCTACAGACCCTTCCTGTCATGAGAATGAACAAGTTGTGAAAATAGTGATGATAGCTGCATACTATTGTAAGTTTAAGTGGCTGAGAACAGTCTTTAACTCCAGTTCCAGGGGAATCCAACACCATCTTCTGACCTCCGCGGCATTGCACGACACGGGTGCACACACTTGCATGCAGACAGTACATTCATACACGTACAGAAATAAGTAAAATAAAAAAATTAAAAAAATAACTAGAACATATTAAAACAATAAAAGCTATCTCTTATGATTGCAACAGACTAAGAAGGAAATCAGCAATAGGCAGAGAACTAGAAAAATTACAAATATGTGGAAATTGGAACCAGACTCTGAAAACAATGACCACTGGTTCTCAGAACCACAGAAATCCTTTGAAAACAGGGCACATTCAGAACTCTTTGACTAGGACTACCATTGCAGCACTCAGGAGCTCCGTATTCTCCAAAAGAAGATGATTAAGTAAAAAGCTTGCACTGTCAATCCTTTCACTTAAAATAAGGGAAATCTAGTTTCTATTTTTGTTTCCTTTGGTGTCTTTCCATTTAGCTGATATTCTGGAAGAGAAAATTACTGTGATTTCAGAAGTTATGAGCCTAAGCCATGATATATTTGGATGTACAAATTCCTTAGGAGATTAGTGTCCTTCCCCAGGAGAGATAATTAACCTTTGATGGAAGCCCCTTATGAAGTTTAACCTGATGGTTTGTTTGAAGAATTGACTTACCTCATTTACTTTCTACTTCAAAATTTTATGATGTGGCTAATGCCACTAATGAGATAGAAAAAGGTGGCCATCGTGGGGACAAGCGAGAAGTAGGAGTCCCTAAACACAGCTTTTTAGTGTTCATTACTTGGGCTTCTGATATGGGTGTTCTCATTTTCCTCCTTGCATCAAATATGCCTTTTTGAAACATAATTCTCAGTTGTTTTTCCTTCTTTGTTATTCTATAAAATACATACGACTTCATTTCTCAAAATTGTTTGTATGCAGGTAGACCATTTGCTAATTATATTACTTAAGATAATAGATTAGTACAGAATATAAATGTCATTAATATCAATCACAAAGCAAAGGATTTTGTTCTGAGTACCAAATTTTACATATATAATGTTTATGGATGGTTTAATGTGCAAAATATACACACTTTATAAGATATAAACCAACACACAACTTGAAGGTACATCATCTTTACAGTTATAATATATATTTACAAAGCAATTATTTATTTATTCCCTAGTAGAAAGTGATGTTAGAAATCTAAGCAAATCCCTGGGAGTATTAATCAGTATGATTTCAGATTTTCTTGTACTTCATTCCTTCTAGTAACATCTCTTGATAGAGTCTAGAAATACAGGATGCTTTGTATTCCCTTTCATAATTGTGTTTTCAGGCTTTCTTTCAGGTTTGGGTCTCTGTATTCACCCTTTGGAATCTACATATAAATTGCTGTGCACTGTCAATTTCAGTATAGTCAAATACATTTCAAAGCCAAACATCATGATGTTTAAAAAGGGACAGAGAACAATTATATTTGACAAACAATTTTTACATGACCTGAAAATGTCTTAGGATTAAAATCTGATCCTTTTATACTCTGATTTGCTTGGAAGTGTTCTTTTTAGTCAAAACTTGTGGAATCATTTCCTTTAGTTTATAGACTGGTGGAAAAGTTGAAAAAATCTCAATACAGGTTTTGAATTTTGCCCTTTTTTGTTCACTGGGATGAGAGTTCCCAAAAGAATCACCAAGTTTGTACTGAACATATTAGTATGGTCAGAACTAACACTGTAATCAGTTATGCACTTCTGATGAATACTCAGGAGACAGTGTGCCTTCAGCTTTGGAAGGAGTACAGATTTATTGTAGGAAACACTTGCCATAACTGTAAAGAAACTTTCATTGTTAAAAACAGGAAGTATGTATCTTTTGTTGTGTTTATATAAGAAATCCCCACAGGATTCATATTCTTACAGTTTCATACTAGGCATTAGGAGGTGAGCATCACTCAGAGGGCAGTTAAATAATTCACACTGAGAAATAGCTGCCCCCAAATTACAGATATTTCTTTAAAAATGAGTTTGAATTGATTTTACATTTAAAAATCTTATTTTAGTTCTATGGATATATTTATTTTTAGTGAAAATTTTTAAATTAAGGAAGTTAAAGACTAACTTTATTATGCATTCAACTGTACTGTACATTTCCAATTTATGATTTGATTAATTGTTTGGAACTTTCCTTGATTTTCCCCCACATTTCCAGAGTATCCTCATTTTTTTCTTTAAGAGAATATTTTAGACTTTAAACAACTATAGTTTTTAAGAATAATACAGAAGATTAAAGTAATTTTGTCAGATTGGTTCTCCAAATAAAACCTGTAAAAGAAGCACTTTTTTCCCCCTTGAAAAGAATTGGAGCAGTTTTGATGTTCTCTTCCTGAGAATAAATAACTTGTAAAGATAGGACAGTACCTTCAAAGCCTCCGTTTCTTTAAAAGAGGTCCCATAACATAACAACCTCTGTTCTTTCATGAGAAAAGGTTTTACCAGGTTTGAATTAATTCATAAGCTCTCTTGGAGATTAGTAAAAAGGCGACCTCTCACCCCTGTAAAAGAAAGAGAAAAAATAATTTTTCCCCAAGCTTAGAAAAAATGAATAATAGGTTCTTAAATCCCTAAGTAGAGTTCAATGTTTGATTTTATAAATCCAGTAGATAAGGGTCAGGTCATTTTTCTAATAGCACACCACACCACCGTGACACCACACACACGTACATACATACACACACACACACACACACACACACACACACACACTTTAAAAAAAAACTGCTTTCTATCAAATAGACAATGTCTCCTAAAGGTATTCTCATTTATTTATTGCCTAAAAATAATAGATTCAAGTTATTAACAATGTCAAGGTTAATATAAAACAACATTTAAAATTATAGGCATGAAAGAATTCTTCCTTAGTTCATATACTGGTTTAAAATATTCTACGTGACTTTGTACATAATATTTAACCTCTTTTTATGTGTTTTCTGCTACACACACACACACACACACACACACACACCATACCACACACACACACACACACGTGCACGCACGCACGCATACTAATGGTACATGATTTAGATCACTTTGAATCTTTAATATCTTCTGAAGGTCCATATATAAAAAGGCTTGGTTCTCAGCTTTGGCACTATAGAAAGGTAATGGAACATTAAAGACGGGGAACATGGTGCAAGCAAGTTATTTCATTTGGAATGTGTCCTTAAAGGAAATATTGATATTAGTACCATAGCCCCTTCCTTTTCTCTTTTGCGTCATAACCTCCATGAAGAAAACAGATATCTTTTGCCACAAACTAATGCAGTGATAATTACAAAGAAATAAGGTGAGGTGACCATGACTGAAACTCTGAAGCAATGGACCAAAATAAATCTTTCCACTTTAAAATTTATTATCTCAGAAATTTGGTCACAGTAACACAGAGCTAAGAAAATAACCTGCATATGGTTGTAGGAGAAATAAATGAAAGAATATGGAAAATACTAGTAAATTTTTAATTGCATTATTAATATATTATTATCATTTTGGCAATCATCAGATCATTATCATTATTAATACAATTGTTATTATATTGTAAAAGTTTGTTAAATTCCGTTCTATCAATTTTTTATCTGAAAGGGTTATTTTTGTTCATTTATTAAGTAGACTGAAATGCATACATTTGTAGTGTTTGCTTTTCAGAAAGTTTTAAGTTAATAACAACAAAAGCTATTTGCTTATTATTTTTGATAATCATATATTTTGCATTTTTATTAAAATTCTATATTAGAGAAACCACGCCAAATTCTCTAAGAAACATTAAATACTAAGAATTTTAATGCTTGGGGCTGGAAAGATGGCTCAGTGCTTAAAGAGCAATGGCTGTTCTTGCAGAGTACACAGGTTTCGTTCCAAACACCCCCATGGTGGCTAACAACCATTCATAACTCCAATCCAGGGGATCTGATGCCCCCTCCTGACCTCCGGGGGCACTGCAAGACACAAGCGCGCTTACATCGGTACAGGCAATATACTCAGCCACATAAAATCAAAATAATAAATTCAATACCAAAAAGAATGTTAATTATAAAAGCTCATAAATATTCTTAGGTACTTTAATCATGTCTTTGGATTCCAGATTTATTTATACATAAAGTTTACTATATATTGAACATAATGTAGATGTTTTCATCTATCCAGATGGAACACTTGATAGTTTATTGGTAGAAATCTAGATAGAAACAGCCCCTCTGAAAACCTGTCTCAGTAATTCCATGCTTGAGTACTTTCTATGAAGAAATGAGTCATACACCAAATGATATAGATGAAGCTATTTATTGCACTGGTATTCAAAATAGTTTCCAAAGAGAAATGTGATAGAATAGTTATGTAGCAGCACAGTTATACAATACAGAATCACTGTAATCCGATGTGTAAACATCTCATTCAAGCTATAACATGAATAATTTCAAAGCTATAATATTAGGAAATGGGTAAAATGGGGGTATTTAAATGAGAGGGGGAGGGAGGGTGATACAAGGAAATTTGGGGATAAAGGGAAAAAAGGAATTCAAGAGTACTGAGACCATAAGAGACTGTATTATCAAGGGAGGAATGTGGAAAAGTGGAAAATGTGACATTTTCAATTGGGAAAGCATGGGGCGGGGGGCTTGGACCAAAAAGAGAGGAGAAATAAATAATACCTAGCTAGTACAAAGAACCAGAAGGAATCATATTATTCTAACAACCTAATGAAAAGATTACACATACAATTTCTTTTTTTTTTTTTTTTTTTTTTTNGAAAGTAAGACTCTATTCCCGAAGACAGGACTTACTTTGGAGACTGGATTTGTAACAATGGAGCTAAAACTGATCTCGAAGCCAATTCCCTGATGGCTAGCTCCCATAGCTTTGGAGAGCAATATGCAATCTGCTAAGAGAAAACATCAATCCATGGTCCAGCACCAGCTTTAAGACAAAATCACTCAATGCCCGGCACAGCATAAGACATTGGGGAAGCAGTGCTGCTTTTATCACCAAATACACAGGGATGGAGAGATCACAGATCTTAGAAAAACCCCAAGACCGTCACCTCGCTAGACTAATGTAATTTCTTACTAAGTGCAAAATATGCGTCCTTATATTTACAGTCAAGTATCCCAGTTACCACTCATCAAAAAAGCTTCTTTTGTACCAGATGGAGACTATTACACAGTACCACAACTGGTCACACACAGACACCTCAGAGGAGAGAGGCTGTGGTGTGGACTGGTTATAATAATGTTCCATTTGAAAGGCTGAAATCAAGATGGCTGTGGGATTTGCAGGTGGGCAATGCAACCTCTACACCTAAGATTTACTCAACATAAAACAAGGGGTAAATAGGACACTGATGATTCTCTCAACTCTCATTAATGAAGCTCCTTTTTGCAACAGAGGGCCAGGAACACCAAAGGTCACAAATAGCCAATGCATGGAGATTAGGAGTCTTCAGAGTGTGGGTCCTTGGAAAGAACTCCTATACTAAACTTAACTCACCCAGGACTGAGCGACCATTGTGGAAGAGTGTGCAGAAAGGTTGTAAGAGCCATGGAGGAGATGCATGATCATTTAGAAACAGAATCCTGTAAGTCTATGGTACGCTGATCATATGAACCTACAGAAATGGTGTCAACATTTACAAGACCCATGAAAACTCAAGCAGACAAAAACCCAGCATAGGCCTGGGGAAATGGGCAAGAGACTCCAATCTTAGCAGAAGAACTACTGGCAGTTGATTGCTGTTGTATGAGTCAGGGACTCTGGATAGGATGAGTAGACCTCAGTGGATGAGCTCACACTGAGGAATGTCCTGGAACACTAACTTGACACAATAGTCCTTAACACAAATGACAAAGTATATGAATTCCATTGGGGGGACTTGGAGAGGGTGCTAGCATTGAAGTGGTTATAAAGGGGATTAATATTGATTGAGAAGTTCTATACAGAATACACCAAAATTCATTAAAATACATTTTTTAAAAGATATAACATTGAGCTGTGAAAAAAATTAGATCTGAAAAAAATGTGTAGTTAAAGTAGTGAAACAGTGGACAACAGTGGAGTGATAGCAATCAGAACACCTGTTACATTTGGGTAAATTTACTGAGAGTTTGGTTGCTGGAAATTATTGTATGTGCCATGTAAAAGTTCTGTCATTATGTACCATGTTAAAAATCATTCCACTTCACTATATTTATTTCATTCCTTATAGGAAAGTGAGAAGGGAAACTATCAGAGCGAGGCATACAGAGAGAAAGAGAGAGATGAGAGAACTTTCAAAGAGAAAGAGAGAGAACTAGGCATTCCTATCTTGTATAACTAAATTCTATCTTGTTGCTATTGTTTTGTTTCAAAGTTGCCTTTGTCTCTCATGTCATAGTCACTTCTTTAATTTTATGTTTGATACTAGGCATTCCTATCTTGTATAACTAAATTCTATCTTGTTGCTATTGTTTTGTTTCAAAGTTGCCTTTGTCTCTCATGTCATAGTCACTTCTTTAATTTTATGTTTGATAGCTTAGGGATGAGTTCTTCCAATTAACCTGACTTAAATGAGCAATATTGCTACATCTTGAATTCTTTTGAGAGTTTAATTTAATTTGTATTTTTATTCTTTGCCAAAGATTATAGTGTACATATATGTTATTTACTTTATGCAGAATGAAATCAGTCAGAAACAAAACATTTGACACCACAGAATATGGTTCTTGGTGTTTATTGTATATCCTGCATTTGTAGAATGTCATTTTAAGCTGAGATTTATTTTCATGTAAACATACACTTTTTTTTTTTTTACATGAGGGAGGGTCATTGCTTGGCAGAAACACAGACTCTGCTGCTCCTTAATTGTTAGCTCACTCTACCTTGTTGTATGTGCTAAGCTCTATTGAAGCCATCTTGCTTAGCAATTATGAGACATTGAAATGCAGATTTTTTTCATGCCATATTTTTATTAGCCATCAAATTTCATTTTAGTTTTAGTCTTTCAAAGTCCCATTTCCCCTAGTGTTTTGTAGTCCCTGCCTCAATAGCTAATCTACTCCTATACTGTCCTTGTTTATACATTTGTCAAATGATGTATATGATTGATATTCACATTGCATTGAGTCAAACAGAATGGTCTGAACCCAAACTGGAAAGCATATCTGTGTCTCAAATGAATACATAAGGTGACATTGTTAAGAAACTTGCAGAACAAGGAGAAATATGATGATGACGTCATTCTCCAACTGTAAATTGGAGACAACTATTATAGAGGTAATCTCTTATAAAACCGGTAAAAAGGCCTTCTTTAATTGACTAATAGACATAAGAACTGTGAAAAGGATTATACTCTGTTCAGAACCAAATATAATACTAAAGTCCTTGGGCTATGCACTTAGGCAAAGTATATTAATGCAGGAGCTCTGACATCAGCAATGGTTTGTTCTACCAGGGGGATGTTGGCCAGGGGATCCAAGGCCCCACAAAAGGTAAGGGCTCCTTGCCCCTAAGTTGGGATACCTGCAGGAGGAGAGGCGATAAGACCCTGCTGCCGAAGACCTGACATTAACATGGGAGGGATGTATTGAGACCGCACATGCAAGTGTACGGATGGCCTCTGGAATGCCAGAGAGTGTTACCAAAGGCCACTAAACCAATAAAGCAAATACGGGTCTCCCTGAGTCAAGCAAGACTCCACCGTCAGCACCAGCTACACCTCACCTGCCTGGAAATACTGTGCAGCAGAGGCAGCCATGTGCCTGTATATCCCAAATCTAATTGGCTATTGGCTCTCTCCTTGGAGAAATAACCCATGGCTGATGCCACAGGCCTACATCCTCTACAGGTTAGGAGATGTTATAAGCCACAGTAAGACCCTGTCATATTTATCAGGGGGTAAAAATGTAATTCATGGATTAACATATCATCCAAACATGTGTGTCTATGCCAAAGTAACCTACCATAAATATTAGTGCTGCTTAAATACCTATATATCTAATTGCTTGTGCTTCATTAGTAGGATCGAAAGATTACTGCTGAACAAACTGTCAGCCCATGAAAGGAAACAGCCAGAATTGACCAGAATCCAAGTCAACAGCTCCAGAGAGAGAGGACAGTTTTACTTCTCATCCACCTGTGCCCCTTTTCTAAGCCTAGGGAACAATCTGCGGAAGAGGGGGCGTGGTAGAATGTAAAGGCTGCGATTGGGGTGAACGGTGAAACTACAGCGATGTAGTCTGGACACTCATTTGATCAACTTGATTGAACAAACAACCTGTCACCCCCCACTGAATGGTGGGACTGTGGGGGTTTGGGCACAACAATCTGTAGATTGGTTTTGCACGAAGGATGCTTATACTCATGGATTATCACTTATAGCTAAAAAATGAAAGAAAAAAAAACCTGAAAGATGCAGGATAGTTATGGCAGAATACATGATCTGGGATGGGGTGGGGGTGGGGGGGAAGGGAAAGGGAAATATGCCTGATCTGAATTGGAAAATGATGTACGAAATGCACAAACCATCAATAAAATTAAATTAAAAAAAAAAAAGAAACAGAACTGAAAGTCCCTGGAGTATCCCTCCAAACATATAGTTTCCAAACATTACAGTTAAACAGATATTCATGTTATCTTTGAGTTGCATATAGCTCACTCTATTTCCACAGAACAGGCCTGTTTATTTTGCAAGAGAGGACTTGTTTTGCAGAAATATATGTAATTACTAAATTCATCTCTGTTTGTCATTTTTTACACCATGCATGATTTATCCGTAAATTCTTTGATCTAATAACTTTGTTATCTTGTGTATGGTTCAGTATAGTTTTGACAATTATGTAAAATAAAGGCATCGAGAAAGACAGAAACCTTTGGCTGAGCAACTAACTTAAATTTTCTTTCTTTCTTTCTTTCTTTCTTTCTTTCTTTCTTTCTTTCTTTCTTTCTTTCTTTCTTTCTTTCTTTCTTTCATCTCTTTGGTCTTTTTGAGATAGGGTCTCTGTTACCAAAGCTGGGATTAAAGGCACGTGCTTCTGTGTCCAGCTAGATCCATTCGTACCCCATGCACCTGTGCCCTTTTTCTCTCCTCTGCTCCTCTGCTGTGCTTATTTGTCTCTATAGCTATATGGCCTCTGTTTATTGCAGCTAGCTATTATAGGCAGAAAGCACAAAGTTCAAGGACGGGGATTTTCTCATAGCATGTTTTTTAGTCAATGACTTATTTTAGGAAATTCTGACTATCTTGTTCATAGTTATTTGATAGAGGTCTGCAGTTGTAGGTATACTCTTGTGATACTGTCTGCAATAGCACCCTTCCTTAGCTGCTTCTTCTCTATAGTGTGTTCTCATTTTCCCTTCAGTGCTTTCTACAAAAGTACTTTCTTCATCACTAGCAAAAGAATCCTCTTCTTAGGATCTGCTCCATGGAACCTGACCAAAATAACTGACAACCCACATATCTAACTTTAGCCATGGTTAGGATACATTCCAAAAATAAATGTATTTGGTAAAATTCTGTAGAAAATTCACTACTGATATTATTTCACATAGATGCTTGCCTAAAATCATGACTGATATTTCATATACCAAGAATAGTTCAATGGGCTTTCTTTTTACTATTGACAGTAAAATGTATTTGCCTAAAAATGAGAGCTTGGATATAACTCTCTTTTTTATAACTCTCTTAATTTGCTTAATATTTGATAGTGATTGTGTTGCCCATTTTGAAGAGCAGAACACCTTATATTTGAATAATTAGAAAGGATGCACAAAATTCATAATTTTGGTGAATGTTTTAAGGAATTACAGGAATATAGTTAGCTGCAGGTAATGTTGGACTAACACAGTATATTATTGTATGGAAGGGACTTTCATCACTTCAGAAAATAAGATCTGCTGTCTACCTACAGAACAGCATGATGTGACAAGAAGCATTCTGCTCAGTGACAGAGGACCGAGCTGGCCCATAAGATTGGCCCACTGTAGCTGAGAAAAGAAGCAGAGGCTGTTTGCACCTAGACCAACTGTATATCAGAATTTCTGTATCAGAAAGACAGGTGCCCTTTTGTTTTGGTCTTTCGATATTCCTCCTGCACCCTCTATTGACCAAATTTGACATGTGCCAGCTGATATGGGGAAATGTCAAAGAGAACAGCTTCAAGACAAATGAAGAGTTACAAAGTGTGATTTGGAACTGAGGATGAGATGATAAACACACACAGACACACATACACACACACAATTTCTATTCATCATCTACTTAAAAGAAAGCAGCTACTCCGTTTAGTCCTAATGAACTATATTTTAGAAAACAGAGGGTCATTTCCCATAGATTTCAATACAAAAAAAAAATCCTGCAAAGTATGTGATACAGAAGCAGAGAATATTGTTATTTTTTCAGTTAAACTTTAGTAATGGGGCCCAATATGTGATAATTTGGTCAAGATGTCTTTCTGCACTTCACTGTTCATCTCTACTAAACTATATCTTTTTGTTTCTGCTACAGGGATGTTATATGCAAAAGATGAGGAATAAATGTACATCGCTTCACTTTGAGCTTAATTTAAAGAGTTGTCAAAATTTACTCTCCATGTCAAATAACTGCCACTAATTGAAACATATAGTTGTATATATATTATATATTATATTATATTATTAAGGAAAAGAATATAAAAATTCCTTTCTTTCATTATCCTTAGGTAGAGAAGCAGAATTAATTGTGCTATTGTGCATCACATGGCAGTGCCTTTTATTTTACAGATAGAGTGTTTGAGAATTAAGTGACTTGACAAATGTCATTCAGTTTGCTTATGACAGAATTCATGCAAGTGCGAATCCGGGTAAACATATATCTTGTGTGCACATTCTTTTTCTCAAGTCAAATTTTACTGATACAAGCATTATATTAGCCAGCTGTTAGTAGGCAACTGGTCACCCTCATACTTAGTCGCTCAACAATAAGAAGTATTTAGTAATATCTTGATTTTTGCTGTTTGGTAATTTAGGCAAGGTTTCACTAAACTGATCTTCTGGTTAGGACAGGGATCTGTCACTCACTCATATTTATCTCTCTCTGATTGAGCAGACAGCTATACTGAAGTCATCTAGATGCTGTCATCTATGAGACTCGGCTATGACAATTAGGTTGACTAAAATCCATGGCTCTATCATACGTACTCAGAAGTGCAGACTACTATAAATCTCTTGGGATTATTCTTCCATTCTCCACCCTTTTTACCAGTATATATTGCTTGTGTTGGTGAGTTTTAAAGCTTTCAAAAAGCTTCAGAAGTTGGAAAAGATATAAATGAAGAATCACATCAGAACTGGAAGTGGTAGTGATTGATGTTAGCACCCCCCCATTCCCTTTGTGTGACTGGAGATTTATATGAAGGAAATACAAAGACCACTGTGCAGCTGATGATAGCCTCACAAATATAAATAGCGGCTCAAAAATATTTTTCCCAAGAGAATGCCCATGATAAAAGACTTGGAGCCATTAGAAAGGATTTATAGCAGTGATCATAATGATGGTATGCACATATATAAAAGATAGAGGCCAAAAAAGTCTTTAAAATGTTTGTGTGAGAAGAGGAACAGAGCGACAATAATATATGATGGGGTAGCTGGTAATGTTTGTGGTGGTGATGGAGAAGCAGCTCTTCAAGAATTCCAGTCTGAGTTTGTGGGCATGTAATACTGAAGATCTCCATTGTAACTATGGTTAATGCATCCAAGTCTCACTTTTTAAAAGCTCCCTTCTAATAAATATGTGAGTGTTGACCTCTTTCTTACATCACGATGTTTTTTTTTTTTTTTTAATTTTTGAGCTGGAGTGTCACATAGCCAAAGCTAGTGCTGAATTTACTATGTAGGCAAGATTGGGCTTGGATTCCTGATCCTCCTGCTTCCATCTTCTTGGTGTTGGGATCTCAGGCATATCCAGTGTGAGCATTCTTCTTGTGAAATCAAATGGTAGTGATGCAAGTATTATATAAGTTAAAGTCCACCACACTTGGATTATAATGCTGTAGTTTATATTTGGCCAAGGCTTTCCCTGTTGGTTTGTAGTTGTTTTCTTGGTGGAGGTGAATAGTTTTCTTCATACTAACTTGCTGGCATAGAATTCCTCTCGTTTTCAACTATGGACATAAGCATTAGTTTTATGGTATTTGAGTGAGTGACCATTTCTTTCTTCAATTTATGAACTAAAATGAATAGTTTACAAGTTTAAAATTAAGAGCTTTTTATAAAGGGAAAGGAACATTAATAGTTGAATTTTATCTTTTATATATTTCCATGGGATAGGTCTTAATTTTTCTCATACTGGTATTGAACAAATACATAATTGTAAAAAGAAAGTTGACATTACTTGATAGTCTTGTTTGAGAGCAAATAAATCTAAGTTTTCAGAAAGAAGAAAACTTGGAATTTGATTAAGAAGTGAAGGGCTTAAGTGACACTCCAGTGCCTTGGGATGGAGTTTCAAAAAGTTGGCAAGGGAATTGAATCTCCCTGTGCTCAGGCTTATGACGGCAAGAATAAAGCTATTTTTATTCTCTAGGCAACAGCTTCCCTCTGCCAAATTTCCCAAGACTCACACAATGAGAGCATCCATCCCAAAACGATTAATGCAAATTTAGTAATTGTGCACATGGATCATTTCTCTGTCACCCATTTTATCCACGAAACTCGGCTTTCTTTCCATGCACACATTGCTCATGTTTTGTGCCATTCACCTGTTGCTGGGGGCATGGAACAAATTACCTCTTTGTGTGAGGCTGCGGGAAGAAGAAATTATCACATTTGTGGCTGGCACCCACTACTAAACCAAGCATGTAATTATGTGAATCAGAATGATTGTACGCACAAAGTCAGATTTATCTTGAATATCAGAAGGAGAGCATATGAGGTCTGATCCACAGCTGGACAGCTTCCCAAAGGGAGCATGGGTGGGCGGACACAGGCTTCTGTTAAAAATGATAAATTTTTGGCAGAAAAGACAAATTTCAGTTGAATCCAATGAGACCTCAGGGGTTCTGGCTTTTGTAAAATTTTAAGTGAAGTGAGTGCAAGTTTGAGGTTTTGAGTTGAGAGCCCTGGGGAAGTTAATCACAAAAAGAAGTACTGTGTTGCCAGCTTCACAGTGTGGACTCCCCCAAAGCACTTCACACAAGAACCTCAAACTTAATCAACCAACATGGCTCAGCGGAGTAAGCTAGAAAGCCCCTCAGGCTTGTGAGATCCCTTTCAAGCTTCCAGGAAGCATTGATGCCTGCCTAATAGGGCCTTTCTGGAAAGGACTAACTCCCATTTAGAGGTTACCAATCAGCCCTAAACTGTGTTCATTCTGAGCTTTAAATTGACAGTTTAAGGCAGAGCAGCCACAGTAAGGTATGGGTCTCCTCTGCAGTAGCTATTTGCTGGTTAAACATCCCACTGCTTGCTGACACTCCCATTTACCAACCTGAGAGGCTATAGGCTCATTCTGCACAGTGCTGCTATGGTGAAATAGTGTCTGGAATTTTTCTTCCATACCACAGGCTGTCAAACAGGTTTCCTGCAACAAACACATTTCTTTAAGTGCCAATAAATAGTGTTGGATTAAAAACAGATACACTTTGTTTTTTTCTAGACCTGACAGGAGGTACCACTATGGGAGTTGACATTCATCAGGAAAGGACTGAAAAGTCGAGCACAAAGAGCCCATGAGCCAGGACATTTAGTGTTCAGACGGGATAGTTTTCTAGCCTGAGGAACCAATTCCATCTTCAACCAAGTTGTGTTGAAAATGTTGTTCTATGAGCTCCTTATAACCAGCCTCTGTCTTTGTCACGGATGATCTAGAAGATGAAGTTTTCTGGCCAGAAGAACAAAACAGCTGTGGTCGTGGGCATTATCAGAGCTGACCTGCAGTCTCTGGACATGCCCATGCTGAGGGTAAACAGCCAGGCCCAATGCTATAATCTTAAGGCTGGAGGAAAGATCATTGTCTTTGACAAGTCTGCCCTGCAGTCCTCCAAGGGCAGTTAAATCACGTTTCTGTCTGGTTCTCCAAAGAGCCAGCACTGTGGTGGCACAAAGGCCCCGAGAACTCTGCACAGCCATGATAAACCCTATGTCTATTTTCAAGGGCCAGAAGTTTTGAGTGCTCAGGAGGCTGAAGGGCCAACAAGGGCTACAAAATCTACCCCTGGATATTATTGTTATTAAAAAGCTTTGGATGCTGACAGAAAAAATGATAATCAACCCATGAAAACATGCATGTTCTCCATGGAGACTTATAAATACAGCCTACAGTTACTTCTAATTGTTGGAACACAGAGGACCAGGTGAACTCATGCTTTCCAGTCCCACATGACATGGACTTGAGCTTCTTGAAGACTCACTTTTTAGCAAGCTTGACAATTTCTTTCCTCCTCTTCCTGTAGGGCACATTCAAAAAGAATAACATGAACAGAATCAACATATAGAAAAATCAAAGGTTACATATGGAAACATCGAAGTGTCCTGTGCACCACACCTTTCTTGGTGATCCAGGTGGATTTGATCCTACATCTACCTTTCATCTTCTTTGAGCTGTTTAATAATGCAAATGATTCTTATCCATAAACATGAAAATTAACTTTGTCTGGAGAAATGAAACTTGTTATTGCCCTGTGAATATTCATCAGATTTACATATATTTGCAAATTGATTTCAGTGTTTTTGATTGCCTGTATACACGTGAATCGTTTGACTTTTCCTTCAAACCAACAGTATAATCTTACTTGTTCATTCATTAATGAATGAGTTAAATCAAATATTTAGTAAGTATTGAATTTGATTCTGTAAATTCTGATTTCTTTGTGTGTGTATATGTACATGTTCTTGTGTATATATTTGTGTGCATATGTGTGTGTGTGTGTGTGTGTGTGTGTGTGATGTGGAGGCTGGAGATCAACTTTGGCCATGCTTACTCAGGAATGCCACCGACCTTGATTCTTTTGAGAAATGGCTTCTCACTCCCTGAAAATTACCAATTAGGCCAGGCTACCTGGCCAGTGAGCTACACAAATTCTGGCTGTCTCCACTTCCTCAACATTGGGATTCTAATCCTGTATAACCATGCCTGGCTTTTTGCAAGGGCTCTGGGAATCAAACGCAGGCCCTGATTCATGCATGGCAAGCACTTGGTCAACTAGCGCATCTCCCTGTGCCCCATTGCTGGGGGAGTGTGTGGGGTGTGTAATATATATATATATATATAATAGATATATATATATATATATACATATACATATATATGCATATATATGTCCCTTACTATCAATTCAGATCTGGATTGTTTTGTTCTACTTTGTTTTGTCTGTGTTAAATCTCCTTCAGATCCATTCTAAGGTGAGGACATAGTTTTTGGCATGAAGGTTGAAAGGAGTGAGCATTGAAGAGGGAGTAGAAGTTTGATTTTCCTTTAGTCTTCGAAGTGTTTAGACAGGAACTTCCATGACAGCTTCTAATCAAGTCATCTGCTCAAAGAGTCAATTTAAAAATTTGAATTCAGAAATGAGGCAAACCATTCGTCATTTGTTTTTCTGGGACTATGTTACTTCACTTAGCATAATGGCTTCCAGTTCCATCCATTTACCTGAAAAGTTCATGATGTTATCTTTCTTCACCACTGCATAGAACTCCATTGTGTAGATGTACCACATTTTTGTTATCCAAACATCTGTTGAGAGACATTTGGGTTGGTACCAGCTCTTAGCTATTGTGAAGAGTGCTGCAATAAACATAGATGTGCATGTATCTTTGCCGTAGGATGAGTTTTGTGGATATATACCCATGAGTGGTATGACTGGGTCAGGTGGTAGGCTCATTTTGAGTCTTTTAAGGATTCTCCACACTGCTTTCCATAATGGTTGTACAAGTTTACATTCTTTCCAGCAGTGGATAAGTGTTCCCCATTTGCCAAAACCTCTCCAGCATTTGGTATCTTTTGTTGTCTTAATCTTAGCCAGTCTTATCAGCGTGAGATGATATCTGAGAGTAGTTTTAATTTGCATTTCCTTAATTATTAACAATGTTGAACACTTTTAAGATGTTTCTCAGCCATCTCTAATTCCTCACTGGTGATTCTGTTCAGCTCTTTACTCCATCTTTTGAGTAGGTCATTTGTTTTCTTACTTCTTTGTTTTTTGAGTAGTCTATATATTCTGGTTGTTAATGCCCTGTCGGATGTACCACTGGTCAAGATTTCCTCCCACTCTGTGGGTTTTCTCTTCACTTCCTTGATTGTTTATTTTGCTGTACAAAAGCTTTTGATTGATGAGGTCCCATTTGTCAACTGTTCACCTTATTTCCTGTGCAGCTGCTGTCACAGAAAGTCTTTTCCTATGCCTATGTCTTGTAGGTTGCTGCCAACTTTTCTTCTATCACCTTCACAGTTTTGGGTTTCATGTTGAGATCTTTGATCCACTTGGAGTTGATTTTTGTACAGGGTGAGAGGTAGTGATTTGATTTTGTTCTTCTACAAATGGTGATCCAGTTTTGCCAGTACCATTTGCTGAAGATGCTATCCTTCCTCCATGGAAGATTTTTTGCCCCTTAGTCAAATATGAGGTGGCTGAAACTGAGCTAAAGTTTGGATCTTCAATTTTGTTCTATTGGTCAACAGGTCTGTTTTTGTGCCACTACCAAGCTGTCTTTATGACTATAACCCTAACATAGCTTAAAGTCTGGTAAAGCTATATTGCACTTTTCAGTGAGGGTTGCTTTAGCTATTTGGGGTCTTTTGTTTTATCCATATGAATTTAAGGATTTTTTTTTCAAAGTCTGTGAAGAAACTCATGGGGATTTTGATTGGGATTGAGTTGAATTTGTATATCAATTTGGGTAAAATGCACACTTTTAATATATTATTTTTTCCAATCCAGGAGCATGGGAGGTCTTTCCATCTTTTGATGTCATCTTCAATCTCCTTCTTCGGAGGTTTAAAGTTTTTATTGTAGAGATCTTTGGTGTCTTTGGTTAGTTTCATTCCCAGGTTTGTTTGTTTGTTTGTTTGTTTGTTTGTTTGTTTAGGTTATTGTGAGTGGGTAAGTCTTATATTCCTTCTCAAGGTTTTTATTGTTGGTGTAAAGAAAGGCTACTGATTTTTCTAGGTTAATTTTGTGTCCTGCCACTTTGCTGAAACTCTTAATCATTTCTAGGAGTTTTCTGGTGGAGTTTTTAGTATCCCTTAATTAAATTATCATATCATCTGCAAAAAAGGGATAGTTTAACTTCTTCTTTTCTGATTAGTACTCCTTTAATTTCCTTCTTTTATCTTATTGCCCTAGCAAGCATTTCAAGCATTATGTTGAAGAGGAATGGCGATAAGGGGCAGCCTTGCCAGGTTCCCGACTTTAAGAGGAATGCTAACTACAAATCCCCAGTTGAAAGGCAAGTTGAATGACACTATTTTTATATTTCTTTTTATCTGAAAGCAACTGTGTTGTTATAGTGTAAATCTCTTAATGACTCTAGAGTCAACCTCCCACTTATTTTCAGGCTCTGTAATTAATGTATATGAGTGGAAGGTAGTATTCATATTTTAGAGTAATATAAAATTAAAGGGGGAAATGTGAATTCCTAAACATATTTTGGAATTAATGTACAGTTTATTCTCAGAGAACATAATTGTGAGCATATGTGATGGTTACATATGCATCTGTTGGGGCAATAAAAAGGGGAGAGAAAAACAACAACATAAAGACTGGGTTAAAGAACTGAATGATTGGCCATGTGTGGTGGCACACGCCTTTAATCCCAGCATTCTGGAGACAAAGGCAGGTGGATCTCTGTGAGTTCAAAGCCAGCCTGGTCTACAGCAGCAAGTGAACGGCTAGCTGGGATTAACTAAAGGGAGACCCAAAATACCAAAAAAAAAAAAAAAAAAAAACTGAATGATAAGGTTAAACTCTGCCTAAAACAACAAGCCTCTGCAGTGAAAAACTTTGGAAAGACTGAGAGAAAGATGCAAGACATGACATGTATGGCAGAAGGCATGAACAGGGGCGGGGTGGGGCAAAGAGAGGGGAATGTGTCTGTATTAGTCACTTTTCTGTTGCTGTGATAAAACACCGTGACCAAAGGAACTTATAAAAGGAAGATTTTATTTGAGTTTATGATTGACGGTTCCAGGGAATTAGAGTCCATTGTGGCAGGAGGCATGGCGGCTGGAGCTGGAGCAGCATGCCGAGGGTCACAACTCACAATGAGCACAGGAAGCAGAGAGAGCAACTAGAGACCTCAAGCCTTGTTAAACTCACTGAGCCTGCCCCCAATAACGTACTTCCTCTAGCATGGCCACACCTTCTAAGACCTCCAAGAACAGTGCCACCAACTGGAGACAAATGTCTGAATACTTAAAACCTATGGGGGACATTCATTCAAACCACCACATTCCACTCCCTGGCCCCCATAGGCTCCTGACCATATAAAATGAAAAATGCATTTAGTCCAACCTTAAAAGCCCCCATAGTCTTTACCAGTTTCAATGCCATTCAAAAGTCTACAGTCCAAAGTCTATTCTGAGACTTAGGCCAATCTCCTAAACTGTAAGCTCCTGTAAAATCAAAAGAAAAATTACATACTCCCAATGTACAGTGGAACTGAATACACATTCCCATTCCAAAAGGGAGGAATAGAGGCATAGTGAGGAACTACTGGACCAAAACTAGACCGAAAACCAGCAGGGCAACACCAAGTCCAGTAGCTCCATGTGCTGCAACTTCTGGGAATTGACTTCCAAAGGGCTTAGATGGCTCAGCTCTTCCAGCTTTGCTTGCAACATACATCTCTTTCTTAGGCTGGTACCACTCCCTGTATGCAGCTCTGCTTGGCAAATATCTCACAGGTCTGGCATCTCGCATGTCTTCTTGGGGTTGGACTTAACATTCACAGCTTCATGCAATGGCCTATCAGGACCTTCTTTATGCAGGGACATCCCTGCTGCACTCTCCCTGACCTTGGCAGCTCTCTGAAACCATGGAGAAAGAACGGAAGACCCCTTCACTCTTGCAAACTTCATGCCTCTAAAGCCAGCACCATGTGAATGAAACTGCCAAGTTTGGCTGCAAGTTTGGAATGGACCTGGCCTATTTCAACCACATTTGCAACTTTTCTGTGCCCTCAACTTGGAGCAGAAAACCCTTTCAATATTTTCCTTTCAAAAGTTTGAGGACTAGCTGGGTGTGGTCTTGCCCTAAAGGTACCATTTCTGTTGTTTACTTGTAAATCTCGAGGCCCTTTCTAAATCACTTTAATCTCACTTTTTCCATTGTTTACTTGTAAATAGCTAGTCCTCTCCTTAATCACTTTAATCTCCTTATCAAAAGGAAACTCTCCTTCACATGCCTTGGCACCATCTTTAATCTTCCTAGTGGGATTTTCAGATCCAAACTGTACATTCTGCATTACTTTCTGCTCCATCTGCTCTTCTTCACTGTACAATATTCACCATTAATAGTCATGCTACCATTTCTACATTAGGCTGTCTTGAAATATCCTCCACCAAAGACATTAGTCCATTGCTTTTCAACTTAGCATCAGGCAAGCATTTGGGCCGTGGGCAAACTGCTGCCAGACTCTTTATCAAAATATCCCAGTTGCTGCCTAAGTCTTTATTTTCCTCCAGAACTACATTTTTTACAGCAATGCTTTCTTCCAGGTTTCTACTGGAATGGCCTGTTAAGCTTTGCTTAGAGTAGTCACCAGCTTTTCTAACCCAAAGTTCCAAAGTCTTCCACATTTCTCCAAACATCCACATGCCCAGGTTCTTCACAGCCAACAGCCCACTCTCTAGTACCAAATAACTGTATTAGTCACTTTTCTGTTGCTGTGATAAAACACCATGACCAAAGGAACTTATAAAAGGAAGAGTTTATTTGAGCTTACGATTGATGGTTCCAGGGAATTAGAGTCCATTGTGGCAGGAGGCATGGTGGCTGGAGCTGGAGCAGCAAGCCAAAGGTCACATCTCACAATGAGCACCAGAAGCAGAGAGAGCAACTGGAGACAGCAAGTCTTGTTAAACTCACTAAGCCTGCCCCCAATAACGTACTTCCTCTAGCATGGCCACACCTTCTAAGACCTCCAATAACAGTGCCACCAACTGGAGACAAATGTCTGAGTACTTACAGCCTGTGGGGGACACTCATTCAAACCACCACAGTGACAAAATTGGACTGAAAGATAATGAATCAAATACACAATTCATCAATAAAAGTGTTTAAAACAATTTGAATTCAGGAGATCATTGAATCTACCTTCTAGTATATATCTGCTTCATCACAGCTTACATATTCTCTAGTAAAAGCTATTTTCAACTAAGAGCCAAAGAATGGTCTGGGCCTAACACAGTGTAGATCATATTTTCTAATTTCATATCATTTCTAAGTACTCACTTGCATGAGATTTCTTTTTTCTTTGTTAGGGTTTCATTTTTGAATCATGAGTATTTGTGAATCTAGCTCTCCAGAATTTTCTCCTTCCTTTCAGTAGTATGTTGTAAGTCTGCCAAATATAATGTATTCTTAATAAGACAGAACAAGTCTTTAAGGATATAATTAGGAGTCCTCTTTCCTTCTAGGATTAAGGAAAAATAGGAACATCAAAATCAAAAAAATTATGAAATGATTTGAACTTATGTTCAAATTCTTTTTTTCTTATTTTTATTTTATGCCTATGAGTGTATTGCCTCATATATGTAAGTTCACCTGTGACATGCAATGCTGGTAGAGGTCAGAGAAGGCATCAGATCCCCTGTAACTGGAGTTACAGATGGTTGTTAGCTAATATGCAGGCACTCCTAACTGCCAAGTGATTTCTCCAGCCCTTATACAGATATTTTATTTATTCTTAACACAGTGTTTCTAAACCTCTTGTGTGATAAAGAAGAGTTACTGGTTTATTTATTTTTATTTATTTTTATTTTTGGTCTTTTTGAGACAGGGTTTCCCTGTAGCCCTAGCTGTCTAGAGTCGATTAAGGGATTCACATTATAACAGCTTAGTTGCTTTCACATAAAAAGAAATATAACATTAACTTTGTTCAGCTTGCCTATCAACTAGGGATTTGGTGCTAGCATCCAATGAATGAGGGATACCTTTTGTCATTTGTTTTTCTGGGACTGTGTTACTTCACTTAGCATAATGGCTTCAAGTTCCATCCATTTACCTGAAAAGTTCATAATGTCATCTTTCTTCACTGCTGCATAGAATTCCATTGTGTAGATGTTCCACATTTTTCTCTTTCTACACATCAGTTGAGGAACACTTGTGTTGCCTCCAGCTCTTTGCTATTGCGAAGAGAGCTGCAATAAACATAGATGTGCATGTATCTCTGCCATAGGATGAGTCTTGTGGGTATACACCCAGGAATGGTATAACTGGGTCAGGTGGTAGGCTCATTTTCAGTTTCTTGAGAGTTCTCCACACTGCTTTCCATAGGGGTTGCATGAGTTTGCATTCCCACCAGCAGTGGATGAGTGTTATCCTTTCCCCACAACCTCTCCAGCGTTTGGTATCCTTTGTGTTCTGGATCATAGGTAGTTTAGTGGAGTAAGATGAGATCTTAAGGTGGTTTTAAATTGCATTTCCTTAATTTCCTTAGTGATGATGAACACTTTTAAGATGTTTCTCAGCCATCTTTACTTCTTCATTTGTGAAGTCTCTGTTCAGCTCTTTACTCAATCTTTTGAGTAGGTCATTTGTTTTCTTCCTCCTTTGTTTTTGAGTAGTTTATACACTTTGGATGTTAATGCTCTCTCAGATGTATCACTGTTGAGAGTTTCCTCCCACTCTGTGGGTTTTCTCCTCACTGCTTTGATTGTTTTTTGCTTTTGTGTTTTTTTCTGTACAGAAGCTCTTGAGTTTAATAAGGTCCCATTTGTCAATTGTTGACCTTATTGTTTGCACAGCTGCTGTCTAATTTAGAAAGTCTTTTCCTATGCCTATGTCTTGTAGGTTATTGCCAATGTTTTCTTCTATCATTTTCAGAGTTTTGGGTTCACATTGAGGTCTTTGATCCATTTGGAGTTGATTTTTGTAAATGGCAAGTTGTTGGGCCATGTGGGCCCTAGAGAATGCAGCCTACTGTAACCCCCTGAGCCTGACTAGAGTTTAGCGGCCTGTCTCTGGCTGGTCACTTCCGCATAAGAGTGACTCAGTGTAGCCCGACCTGAAAATGCTTACAACAGATGTGGTGAATTACTATTGGCCCAAAGCTATCCCCCCACTCTATGTATCTCCTCCCCCACCTTCTTTTCTTTACCCCTCCTACCAAGCATATATAAGCCACTGCCTGATGCAATAAAGTGAGTCCTTGCTTCAATGAGCTCCCATTCCAGTATGTTCTCTTGCCGGCGGTCGATGTTGACACTCATCATCCCACTCAGCCCCATCCACCGAGGAGGCCGGCTGGTTTGAGCTTCCTCTCCAGTCCCTCTTCAGATGACGCCACAGCAAATGGTAGGGGTTTAGTTTTATTTCTCTACAAGCGGTGATCCAGTTATACCAAAACCATTTGCTGAAGATGCTGTCTTTCCTCCGTTGAGTCTTCTTTGCCTCTTTGTCGAATATGAAGTGGCTGAAATTGGAAGTGTTCAGGTTTGCATCCTCAATTTTATTACATTGATCTACAGACCTGTTTTTGTGCCAATACCAGGCTGTTTTTATAGCCCTGTAATATAGTTTGAAGTCTGGTATGGCAATCCCTCCTGTAATGGAGTTTGAAGTCTGGTATTGCTCTTTTTGCTCAGGGTTGCTTTGGCTATCTGGGGTCTTTTGTTTCTCTATATGAACTTTAGGATTTTTTTTTCTAGGTCTGTGAAGAAGCTCATGGGGATTCTAATTGGGTTTGCATTGAATCTGTATATTATTTTGGGTAGGATGGCCATTTTTACTATATCGATTCTTCCAATCCATGAGCATGGGAGTTTTTTCCATCTTCTAATATCTAGATCCTCAATCTCCTTCTTGAGGGATTTAAAATTTTCCTTGGAGAGATTTTTGGTGTGTTTGGTCAGGTTTGTTCCTAGGTAATTTACTTTTTGAAGGCTTTTGTGAGTGGGAAAGTCTCCTTGAATGCCTTCTCCAGTTGCTTGTTGTTGGTGTAAAGAAAGGCTACTGATTTTTCTAAGTATCCTCCCACTTTACTGAAGCTGTTGATGGTTTCCAGAAATTTTCTGCTGGAGTTTTTGGCATTCCTTAGGTAAACTATCATGTCATCTGAAAAAAAAGGATAGTTTGACTTCCTCTTTTCCAATTAGTACTCCTCTGGTTTCTTTTTCTTATCTTATTGCTCTCAGGAGCATTTTAAGCACTATAGTGAAGAGGAGTGGGGATATCTTAAAAATCATTAAATAAAAGTGAAATGACAACTTCGCAGCAATGATTCAACATTGTTAATTTTATTGCACTTTAATTGACTCAAGCTCTATTGTAAAATTCACAAATAAGTATATTTTCTTTTGAAGAAAATTCCAGACACAACTCTAGCACTGTTTTAGTAAATACTTATGGAATTTTTATCTTCTCGTGTCCTTTCTTTGAGATGAATTTTTAGACTGAAATTGGATACATTTAAAAATTTGTCCTCTTGTTTCCCATAATCATATATTCCCACCCAGACATCCATGCTTCATAAGAGACTGCAAGAGCTTTCTACAAGGACCACACTCTGTATTCTGAACAAATCTTCCCTAAGAGTTTGAATGCCTTTAATGTTTGAAAATATTCTTGATTGTATTGGATGCATACAGAACTCCTGGTGTGCCTGTCTTTTGTATATCTAACTTGGGTAGACATGGCTTTTATTTTCACTCAGTGTAGATTTATTTTATATTTCCTTACCATCTAACCTTTCCACATGAAAGACATGTAGCCTTTTTCCTTTGGTCTCTTCTTATGCTCATGACACTGAAGTTGTCCATTATTATAGATTCCATTTATTGTTTCTCACACACTATCAATTTTCTATCCATCGTCCTTGGTCAAACCCCACCTGAGAATAGATTTAGACCTAGGATTAATAGCTTTCTATTTTATTTTTTGCTCAATAAAATGTCAGGATTTGCCTATCTTCAGGGGACTTCTCATCATGAAATGCTTTTTAATCATCTGTAAGTTCTGGAATAAGCTTAACACCAATAAGTCTCATATAACAATAAGCAGAATATTTTGGAGATTAGGTTTATTCCACACAAAAGGATTCAAATCTCAAAATTAAACTGTCAGAATGAGATTTTTAATATTTTTTTTGTTTCTTTAAGACAATGTCATGTTATATAGCTCAGGTGAGATTTGAACCACTAATGTACTAAGATCATAGTGTATGCCACTACACCTGGCTGGGATAGTATTTTATTTGATTTTTTTACGTGAATGCAAAAATTTCCCACAGTTTTTAATATTTATGGTGTAAGTGTTAACAAAACACATAAATGTCCCATGTGAATATAATTAGAAAAATTACTTTCACATATGGAGTTCTATACAAATAAAAACATCAGCACAGGATGGATCATATAATGAGAAAAGGATTCTTCCCCAGGATTCCTGGCTGAAACCTTGCTCCAAAAGACAGATAAACAAGAGAAAAGCACAAAATATATTCACTTCATAAGTTTTAAATAACACTGAAACTGCCAGAAATATAGACACATAGTTGACAATCAGGCAGAAATAGAATTAGACCAGAAGTCTGTGGTCTAACAGAAATAATCTGAGTGCATCTGACAAGGCCTATGTGCAGGAATTGTTCTTGGTGTCTCCATGTCCTGAGGATAAAATTGGTAGCAGAAACCAATCTTAGCTGAAGAAATATTTGCAGCTGATTGGATGGGTGAGGAAGAACTGGTCTTCTTTAAGAGGGATAATCCAGATAGGTTTCGAGAAGATAAACCAGCACTGAAGAATACTGTGGAGAGTAATTTGGCACAAAAGACCCTAACACAAATGTAGGGGTGCTGTGGCAGAGTGCCAATGGGGAAGGCGGTATAAAGGTGATTAAGACTGATTGAGAAGTTGTGGAAAATTCAATAAAAATTTAAAAAGAAAATATTTTTTCCTCTAGGTGTAGTAAGGAAATCTCTAAAATGAAGATTTTCTTCAGATGGTGGTCAATGGACTTTTCTGTAACCCACTTCAATGGAGTAAAGCCATACAAGGTTACTCTTCCCACTCTGTACCCTCAACTACCAAGTTGCTGAATTTTAGGTTAAGGTGTCTTCAACATCATTATTAGCAATGGTTTGTCTAGTTACAGGTATCAAGTTTGAAAAATTCAGGCAATTGTCTGTTAATTAATGCTGGTAGTCAAACTCAGAAACAACTGCACAGAATAGGTTCCAAGATGAAAGTATTTCCCGTTTTAAGAAAATTGGGTAGCAATAAATCATATAACATTTAGATAGAGGTACTAGGTATGATGCCTGGCTGTGAAAGTGATTGATAAGCCATGGAAGTTTTCTTCAATTTATGAATTTGATACACTTGTAAACCATGATTATTGGGAACCTTTCTTCAAATTATGATTGTTACTTTCTGAATGCATCTAGCTTTATTTGCAGTATGTATTGTGAAAGTTGTTAGAGTAGTTTTTGGAAGGTGTTAAAGGTTATTCTGTGACAGCTATCAGTAAATATGTTAGCCTAGGGATAACATTTTTCTTTCAAGAATAAAGTAAAGTTAATCAGATACCAAAGTCCATTATCTGATGAGAAGCAAACAACTGACAATATCATAGCTGTCAAAATGAAATACAGTCCTGCAAGAGGGTTGTAGAGGAAAATGAAGAAGAATAATTTTTTAAAAAAATCACTAAAACATGAAAATCACTGGTCTTTTCCTTTGCAAATGACAACAGGACAATAAATAGGTTTATACAAGTATGTTCAGAAAAAATATGTTACTAACAGTCAGAGACAATCACTGACTCTACCATTTTAAGTGGAAGTCTTAATTACTTTAGAGATTGACCCATTGGGTGATTAAGTAATGGAATCTATACTTTATTGACCTTCATTTAAAATGTACATGTTTCACGTATCTTGAATTTTTAACTTTTTATATTAAAATATTAAAACAAAATAAGCTGTCTCTGTTAGGTTATAGGATAAGATGTCATAAAATATTGCAAAAACGACATTTACAAAAACCAAGTATAAATTTATGTCTCAGATAACAGAGTGAAGGAATGAAAGAAACCAAAAGCATATACCTGATCTCCATGATGGTCAGACCAGCTCCAAAACACATTCTCACCTCATCTACATGGACAGCACTAGCTAAAGTCCCTCCCAAGGCCAGTGGGAAAGGAGAAGTGGCACAAGGAATGCAATTTTACTATAAGTACATGCCAGGCAACGGCATACTCTATTTCTGCCCATGTTCCATGGCAAGCATTTACTTAGCTTCCAGAGGGGCTCGAAAATATGGTTCCTGCAGGACTACTTTGAGGCTTGTGAGAAGTGGACAGTTAGAAAGGAGGAAGAAGGAAATTACCATGACAAGATAAGGGTCAACAACACTTCTGCTCAGCTTTGTGTTACAAGAGCTTCTACAGACAGTTTGAGAGGATTATTTAATATCTAAATATTTTACAAGTTTTAGTCACTTAAATTGTATACCTGGTTGAAGAAAAATTTCCCTTAATAAAATAACAAACCCACAGCCAACATCATTGTAAATGGAGAAAAACTTAATATTAGGAACCAGAAAAGGCTGTCCACAATATCCATTCCTTTCAATATAATGTTTGGCAATCTTGCTAGAGCAATAGGACAAGAGAAGAAAATTAAAGGAACACGGATTGGAAAAGAAGTCAAATTATCCCTTTTTAGTGATTATTTGACATTATACCTAGGAGATGTCCATAATTCCACCAGAAAAAAATTCCAGAAATGATTAACAGTTTCAGTAAAGTGGCAGGTTATGAAATCATTCTACAAAAATCAGTAGGCTATCTACATAAAAGTAATAAGCAATTGGAGAAAGAGTACAAGAAAATACTCCTGTTCATAAAAACTTCAAAAAAAATCTCAGAATAAACATTATCAAAGACATTAAAGATTTCCACAGTGAAAATTTTAAATATTTAAAGAAAGAGATTGAAGAAGACACCAAAAGATGGAAGGACCTCTCATGCTGATGGATTGGGAAAATTAATATTATGAAAATTACCATCCTATCAAAAGCAATATATAAATTCAATCCCAATCAAAATCTCTATGACACTCTTCAAAAATTGCAAAAAGTCCTAAAATTCACATGGAATCACAAAGGTCACTGGACAGTCTAAACAACCCTGACCAAAAAAGAACAGTGCTGAAGGATTACTAAAGCAGATTTCAAACTATATTACAGAGCTATAGTCATAAAAACAGTGTGAAACTGGCACAAAAATTATCCAGTAGATCAATGGAACATAACTGAAGACCCAGACAAGAATGCATGAAATTTCAACCACCTGATATTTGAGACAAGGTTCAAGAACACTCAGTAGAGGAAAGACAGCATCTTCAGCAAATGTTCCTGGCAAAACTGGATCTCCACCTCTAGAAGAATGGATCTAGACCCAGATCTTCCACCTTGCAAAAAGTGGACTCTAAATTGATCAAAGACCTCAATGTGAAACATGAAACTCTAAAACTGTTAGAAGAAAACATTGGCAGTAACCTACAAGATAAAGGAAGAAACTACTTTCTAAATCAGAGGTCATTTGCTCATGAATTAAGGTCAACAATCAACAAGTGGGACCTCATTAAACTAAAAAGTTTCTGTACAGCAAAAGAAACAACCAAGGAAGTGAAGAGAAAACTCACAGAGTGAGAGAAAATCTCCACCAGTGACACAGCTGAAAGATGTTTAACATCCAGAATATATAATGAACAGAGGAAAAAAAAGAATCAAGAAAACAGGTGACACAATTTTAAAAAGAGCTAAATTTCTGAACAGAGAGTTCTCAAAAGAAGAAATAAAGATGGATATGAAACATCTTAAAATGTTCAACATCTTTAGTAATTATGAAAATGCAAATTAAAACTACTTTATGATTTCATCTTACCCCAATCAGACCAGCTAAGATTAAGAGAACAAATGATACCGAATGCTGGAGAGGATGTGGGGAAAGGGGAATGCTCATTCACTGCTGGTGGGATTTCAAACTCATGCAGTCCCTATGGAAATCAGTGTGGAGAACTAAGAAACTGAAAATTATCTTACATTTGAACCAGTTATACCATTCCTTGACATATACCCAAAGGACTCATCCTATTTTGGAGATACTTGTACACCCATGTTTGTTGCTGCCCTTTTCACAGTAATTAAGAGATGGAAGCAACTGGCTAGTGGATAATGACGATGTGATGTATTTACAGAAGGCAGCTGTACTCAGTGATACGGAAAGACAAAATCATGAAATTTCCACGTGAATGGATGGAACTAGAAACCATTTTTTCTAACTGAAGTAACACAGACTCAGAAAAGCAAGCAATGCACGTTCTTCCTCATATATGGATCTCACACCAAATCTTTACATGTGAGTATGTATCCTGATGTAACTGCAGAAGCCTAGAAAATTGAGAGGAAAGGATGTAAATGTAAAGTAAGGCCCTGAAAGAGAATAGCATTAGGAGACAAGGGAGAAATGGATAAAGTGGGAACTGAACTCAGGGCATCTGGAAGAGCAATAAGGGCCTTTAATCATGAAGCCATCTACAGCCTTGGGATAGTGTGTGTGTGTGTGTGTGTGTGTGTGTGTGTGTTTCTGAAGACTGAACCCAGGGCTTTGTATGTGTAAATCATATATTCTACAATGACTTATATCCTGAACCCCAGTAGAAGTATTTTTTGTCAAGCTCTGCCATTCACGGAGATCCTTAATTTTTAAACTTTTATATAGACAAACTTAACTTTATAGAAAAAAAGTAAAATGATAAAAATATTCACATTGCTTCTATTAATATTAACAATTTCATACTGAGCTATAATAAGAAAAATTAAGAAAATACAGTATTGTAATATTTTTATTTAATGAGGAGAAACAAAGTAGTATCAAACTCAAATGTATTTAAATCAGCAATTTTGGAGCTGGAAAGATGGCTCCGTGTTTAAGAGCATTTGCAGGGCATGGTGGTGCACACCTTTAATCCCCAGTACTCAGGACGCAGAGGCAGGCAGATGTCTGAGTTCAAGGCCAGCCTGGTCTACAGAGCAAGCTTCAGGCCAGCTGGGACTAAAGGGGGACCATGTCTCAAAAAGACAAAACAACAAAACAACAACAATAACAACAAGCACTGGCTGCACTTGCAGAGGACCTGGGCTCATTTCCCAGTTCCCACATGGTGGCTAACAACTGTCCATAACTCCAATTCTAGGATATTTGACACCCTTTTCTGTCTTCCATAGGCATTCCATGAATTTGTGCACTTACATATATGCAGGCAAAGTTCTTATACACTAAAGAAAGAAAGAAAGAAAGAAAGAAAGAAAGAAAGAAAGAAAGAAAGAAAGAAAGAAAGAAAGAAAGAAAAGAAAGAAAGGAGAGAGGGAGGGAAGGAAGGAAGGAGGGAGAGAGAGAATGAAAGAATGACGTAATTGTTAAATAATTTTACAGAAAATGAATAAATTACCATTCAGACAGTAATAAATGGTAGACTTATTTATGAATTCTTGCTATTTTCTCTGCTCCACTATGTAGCTTCATTTTATGTTATCATATCTATAAATTTGAGGAGGCTTTTTTTTTTTTTTAGTCAGCTCTCAGGTAATAGAAGTATTTCATGGTAGTTGTAAAGAAAATCTTAATTGTTTTTCTAGATTTTCCAAGTTTACCATAAGAATATATGCCACTGTATTATCATAAGCTTGAACATAGTTAGCCAATTTCTAGAGCTGGCAATAAATGGACATTTCACATTTACCAAAACTCTTAGATATCTTGCTCTTTAGGCACACACACAGAGGTACACACACATATGTTGTAGATTAGCAAATTAGGCTGATTAGCATAATTACTACTATAATTATTTTATGATCCATTCATTTTATTAAATTATTAGTTCTATTTTTGCTACTGAGTACTAGTACTATTTTGTTGTATGGATATACCATTGTTTACTACAAGTAATAAAAAAAGAAACAAATATTGTAGTTTGCTTTTCTATTACTGTGATGAAACACTTTGACTAAAAGCAAATGGGGAAGAAACAGTTTATTTCAGCTTACACTTCCAGGCCACAATCCACCACCGAGGAAAGTTAAGGCAAGAACTCAAGGGAGGAACTTTGATGCAGGAACCACGGAAGAAGGTTGCTTACTGTTTTGCCTCCTGGCTCATGCTGAGCTAGCTTCATATACAGCCCAGCTCTACCTTCCTAGGGAAGGAGCTACCTGTAGCGCCCTCCCACATCAAATATGAATCAAGGAATCTCTCACAGACATGGCTATAGGCCCAGCTGATCTTGTTCCCTTTTGCCAGGAGATTCTAGGTTATATCAAATGGACAATAAATTATCAACCATCACACAAATTTTAACTTAAACTCTTATAATGTCTCAAATTTTGGAGAATAAACTTTGAGATAATTTTCCATGTTTTGACACTCTCTTATTAAAATTTACTCCTCATTTCCAAACAAAATCATGCTATATGTGATTTTTGAAAGATAATTTTCATTTAACAGTGTCATTATTTCTCTTTAAATAAATTTAAGTCTATCTGGTATTTATAGTATTTAACAATTGCTTAGTAGCTGTTTTCTATTTACTACTCAGAAACATCATAGTTAAGATCTTTTTTTAAAATTTTTATTTATTTTTGTATGTGTATGAATGTATTGTCTGCATGCAGGTTTGTGCACCTGTGTCCTGCAATGCCGCGGAGGTCAGAAGAGGGTGTCAGATTCCCCTGGAACTGGAGTTCTCCTGGAATTGGAGTTTCAGACAGTTCTCGGCCGCCATGTGGGTGCTGGGGATTGAACCCGGGTCCTCTGTAAGAGCGGTCGGTGCTCTTAACCGCTAGGCCATCTCTCCAGCCCCCAATAATTAAGATCTTTGTAAACAAAATATTCACAGATTATTGCTTTAAAGTTATTTTTTATTCATACTTATCAGAGTATCTCTTAAACTTTGTAAAATCTGAAAGCTTAGGCTACTTATTATCACTAGCCTCCTGGAGATTCAGGGCTTATGGTAAATTGAAATGACTGTCGCTTATCTTATCAATGTCAACAAGAGTGAGGGAACACACACAGTGCTCACTAATATGCACGTAAAGTGCATGCACATGTCATCACATCTGGAAAGCCTTTGTGAATAACTGCAAATTCAATTTTGTACTTTTTCCATTTTTAGCAAAACAATATTCACACTATTTAAGTACTCCTGGTTAACCGCAGCTAATGGAACATGACATGAGTGGAGCCTGAGACAGGTCCCTTGGGCAAGAAGCTACAGATATGTGGAACACCAAGAAACCAAGTCAGTTCTCAGTCAGGGGCAATTACACTGACACCTCAGAAAAATAGCATTGGAGTTGCTTGACAGTTGGAATCCAGTAAAGAATTATCAAAAATGCTGTATTCCAGGTTCATGCCTAAGGCAGATGACCTGGTTGACAAGCTTGCCCAAGCTAACTATATTAATGCTTTAGATCAACATAAGAGGAACTAGCAGCAGTTCTCCTTAACTAATCATGTTAAAATTGTTGACAGATTTCAAGACTGCCTTTCAGCAGCATAAGTATTCATCAGTTCCCGGAAGAGAGAATTTCATGCAAATTGATTAGAATGTATGCATCTACTTTCAGCACTTTAAAAATATGGGAATTTTTTTTCTTTTTTCTTTTTTTTTTT
>VZQC01014012.1:614305-658405 GCA_009823505.1 Rhizomys pruinosus | reverse complement strand
GATATTCCTAGGGCTACTAACAATGTCAGACCAACTGCTAGCATTGTGTGTGCATTTAATCTCTGGTTGCTATCTTACTCAGTTGTGAGTTGATTCTCCCCAATCCCCCCCCCCCTTTTTTTTAACCCTGTGAGTACATTGAAAGCATGCTGATCACGTTTCCAGGCTGTCACAGGCCTGAGAGAAGAGCTAATAGACAGGATGAAAGAATAAGGAGTCAAAGCAAAGTTGACAGCCTAGGGAGTCAGGTCAAGCCAAGCAACTCGGAGCTTAACAGAGGTAAATGCAAAGTGCAGCACTCAGATCCAAGCATGAAGGTCCACACGGTGCAAAGGAGAGAAAGAGCTCAACCTCAGAGCTGGGGAGAGATCCGCTAGTTGCAGCAAACTGCAGCCAAGGTGGGAGATGGCCGCCAAGCAAGTGCAGTCTGGAGCATTGTTGGAGTGAGGAGGGAACAGCTCTGCCTGGCAGGCTTCTCAGCCTTGTGTACCACTTTCTTTGTTTTACCTAACAGGTGAGTTGTACTAGGGGGATAGACCAAGAGGTGGGGCTCAGGGAAGGGCTTGAAGTGGTTAATGAATCTCAGCCTGGGAGACTAGACATCTATAGATCTGATGAGTTATTCTTGGTTAAAATATATACATTACTTTAGGTTTTTGTTTTTTGACCCTTGAGTCTCAAAAAGGCAGTTGTAGTACACGTACTTATGGGCAGGAATCAAGGCGCAGATTTCATCAAATTCATTCAAGTTGTTTTGGGTATGTCGTTAACTTGGGAAGCAAACTTAATTTCTTAAGTTAAATCATCCTACAGGTAAAAGAGAATGCTACAAGATGATACTGTACAACAGAAAAATTATAGAGAACATTTGTATGTGCCAATCCCAAAGTTATTGTTATACAGGATTTTAAGTAAAACAAATGTGGACGACAACAATTTATATTTCCAATTAACTAAGGTGCATTACCATTTTTATCAGAACCTTTAAACCAATGTTGTTTAATATACACATATTTACTTTTACTAAGTCCTAAAACACCATGTAACCTGTAGGCAGAGTCTGGGCAAAACTGGATATTTGTTGAACTCACATCAACTAAATATACATTAATCAAATATAGACCTGTGTCCCTCTCCTGCCCCTCCCACCCCTCCCGAGTCACCATTTCAGTCAGTTTTCTGATGCAGTCTTTCTGTTGTTGTTCTTTTAATATGCATCCTTCTCCACAAGAAATATTTCCAACTGGGTTATTGGCGCTAGCATCCGCAGATGAGGGATACCATTCGTCGTTTTCAGAAACCTAAAATAAAAAGGGGGGATACAGATATATATGAAACGTTTTTGTCAAAAACTTTGCAAGTCAAATCTTAAAACTAACTATGGGAAAAGATTTGTATGTTCCCATAGGTCAAAACGTCACCAACTTAACAGCTGAGAAAGAAAAGACACAGCTTTGCACTGTGTAGGATGTACCAGGAAGTACCAGCAGAAAGGTTGGCCCCTCTGAACATTGAAAGGAAGAAAAACATCAGACTGCTACAGGCATCAAACCCCTCTGAGGATCCTACTTGTAACAACTATTTATAATGAATCCTAATGAAACCTACCTTCTAGGCACTGCAAAGTTTTAATATGAGAGATTTTCTTGCCTCTCCTTCATATAAAAAGGAGGAATATGATGATGATGAGGTTGTTCTCTAACTGTAAATTGGAGCCAACTGTTCTAGAGGTAATCTCTTATAAAACCAGTAAACCTGCCTTCTTTAATTGACTAATAGACATAGGAACTGTGAAAAGGATTATTCTCTATTCAGAACCAAATATAATACTAAAGTCTCCTTAAGCTGTGCACTTAAGCAAAATATATTAATACAGGAGAGCTCTGATATCAGCAATGGATTATTCTACCAAGGAAATGTTGGCCAGGGGATCCAAGCCCCCCCCTTCCAAAAGGTAAAGGCTTCTTGCAAGAAGAGAGGCGATAAGGCCCTGCTGTCGAAGACCTGATGTAAGCATGGGAAAGATGTATTGAGACCGCACTTGCAAGTGTACAGTTGGTCTCTGGTATACCAGAGAGTGCTACCAAAGGTCACTAAACCAATAAAGCAAATATTGGTCTCCTTGAGTCAAGCAAGACTCCTCTGTCAGCATCAGCTACACCTCACCTGCCTGGAAATACTGTGCAGCAGTGGCAGCCATATGTCTGTATATCCCAAATCTAATTGGCTATTAGCTCTCTCCTTGGAGGAATAACCCACGGCTGATGCCACAAGCTTACATCCTCTAATGGTTAGGAGATGTTATAAACCACANTAATGGTTATAAGGAAAAAAAAAATTTGGCTTTACCTCCATTTTTTTTATAAGGAAACAAAAAACACTGAAATGGCTATAGTTCAAAAATTGTCTTGACACAAACAACACATAAAAAAGAACTATTTAACACTTTTTTTTTTATTAATTTAAAAAAAAAAAAAAAAAAAAAAACAACCAAAAATATAAATTAAAAAAAATACAAAACCCAAAAAAAAATTAAAAAATAAATTTTTTTTAAAGTAAGGTTATGGAATTTGCTTTTTTATACTTAATGTTATTAGTGTCTTAACATAGATTAGACAAATAAATTGCAAGGATAAAAGAGGCAAAAGAAAAGGAATTCGAGAGCATTAGAACTATAAGAAACTTTATTAGCATTAGTATTATAAGGATTCTGTGGCCTGTCTGATGTATTCTTCTTGATGTATAAATCAGGCTTTCCTTGCCACGTGGGTTTTGTTGTTGGCTCCTCAGCAGCAAGAAGAAGAAATGTGGGCCCGGCGGGTTTTGTGGCAGGCAGGGATGGGGAAATGACTTGATGAAGGGAAAAGGGAAGAAAGGGAGAGTTGTCTGACAGTGGAGTAAAGGAAACAAAGTTAAACGTGGTTCTAGAAGTTGTATGAAAGTTTTTTAAGGTTAAGGTTTTTGTTTGTTATTGTTTTTGGCCTCAGAAGAGTAACAGAAAGATAGAAAGGGAACGGCAGGGAGGCCATGTGAGGACGAAGGCTGACGGTCTCATGAGGGGAAGCAGTAGGAGGTGGAAAAGGACTCGTGATGGGAAGCAAGTGTGGCAGTGTGGTGTGGAGGCATCATACAGTCAGGTCTAGTATCCTTCTATACAAGGGGCTTTTTTTGTTCAGGACTCCAGGTCCTTGGAGGGTGTATCTGAAAGCGACACGGAGGCTAAAATGATAGGACAGGAGATTGAGGGTTGTAGACAGGTTGAGGCTTAGAGATCAAGGAGGGAGAAGGACAGATGGAGGGAAGCAGTGAAGGAGAGGGGGAGAGTACCAACTTTGCATGGGAACCAGTTCAAGACTGTGAATTCCAAAATGATGGCGGCTTAATGCTGATTAGGAGAAGCAGAGGGATGCTATAGGGCGGAGTCAAAGGGGAGAGGAGAGGAGGAGCGGAGAGGACGGGAGGAGAGAGGAGAGAGAGAGAGAAGAGAGAGAGAGAGAGAGAGGATGAGAGAGGAGCGAAGGGAGGAGCGTGGGGGCGTAGGCCAGAGTGGTACCTTATCCTGAAGCCAGTTGTCTGGAGAAATACTCAGCTGGCAAGTACAGGGGTTGAAAAATGTCATGGCACCAATAAAATAATATTAAAAACAAAAATAAAAAAAAGGAGGAAAGGACGGAAACCAGGGGAGGGAGGAGGAAAAGAAGAAAAAAACAACGGCACAGGAGGCATAGGTCACCCTAGGAGCATGCTTTACTTCAACGTGGGATTGCCAGTGAGTGGCCTGAGAACTGTGGTTGGGACCAGAAAGAAAGCTGGAGGGGGGCAGCAGAGAGAGGGAAAGGGGTTGGTACAGGGACAAGAGGGCATGAGACGCAGAGAGAGAGAGAAGTCGAGCAGCAGATAGGAGCGAGGAGAGGAGAGGGCATGAGGGAGAGCGATGAGAAGTGGCAAAGAGGGGAGAGCCTAGGTGGACATTGCAGGTCAAAGCAGAGGTGGCGAGTTCTGTTCTAGGGAGTATAGGGGAGGGGGATGGGCAAAGTCTTAAGCGAAAATAGAGAGAGGGACGAGAGCAAAGGGTAAAGAATGCCTGTACATATAAGCATTCTGACCATTTACTGGACCACTGGCAGAAGTCTCTCAAAGTTGAGAATTAGGAGATCTAAGTTACCTGTCTCAGGCCAGACAATATTGTTAGCTAATTGATATCCTGGCCAGATAATAGAGCAGAGTCTCTCAAGGAACTTAGGGTTAATTTCCTTGTAGAGTTTGAGTTCTCTTAAATAGTGTAGGAGACACTCCAAGGGTGTGAGAGGCCCAGGGCCTCTCCTTTAGAGTGTGAGGCTCCCATATTAGGAGTCAGAGGATGAGGAAGAGTGGCGAGGAAGAGAGAGAAGAGGGGAGAAAGAGAGAAGAGAGGAGAAGAACGACGCGAAAGAGGAGAGAGAGGAGAGAGAGGAGAGAGAGAAGGCGAGAGAGAAAGAGATCTGAGGAAGACGGGATTCTTTTTAGTCTCTGCACCCAACCGAGTGTTAAGGCGCATCTGCCTTAGTTCTAAGTGGTCCGTGTGACCATTGTGGGAGTCTCTGAAATCAGGCCGGCAGGTTTGTGAAGTTGGCATCCCAAAAATCACAGAGGAAGCCAAAATACGGTCCAGAGTCTGTCCCCAGAGTCCTGGTAATAGACAGCAAACTGGACGGGGGAAAATTGGAGGGAATCCCTGACTTAGCCCGCACTCAGGGATCCAAAACAAAATGGAACGGGAGACTAAAAGAATGGAAAAAGCGGAATCGGGAGAAGGGCAGATTGGGAAAAGCAGTGTTAGAAAGACAGTAGTTTAGAACAGGAACGTGTCGCGAGGCCAGAGGGGGGGCAGCAGTTCGGGGGGGAGAAGAAACATACACAGGGTTACAAGAGTAGGGGTGGAGCTCGGAAGCTCCCTTCACTGCAGCGGGGTGCCCGTTCTGGCCACAGGAGACTTAGGAAGTCTTACCGTGAGGGCCACACGTATTAAACCCGTGCTCAGTCATCACGAGTGTTATGAGTGCCCGATGAGGTGAAAAGACTTCAGCGGAACAGTGGATTAGGGCCCAATCAGATCCCGTAGCCTGAGAAGTGTGGGAGGAACCATAACACACACTCTTAACTCTCACACACTGTCACACGGGAATAGAGTAGGGTATGATAAGGAGAAGAGAGAAGGTCCCTTTGGCCGAACCGAAATGTTGGTGTTTTGCTGTTGTAGCCTGTGCTTGGTATCTGACTTGCCAGCTACCCCAAATCTGCTCCGAGGGGTGGTGGGGTGGGAAAAAAAAAAAAAAAAGGAAACAGGAAAAAGAAAAAGTGATCTGGTCAACACGGCACCAGATGGTCAGGTTGGTTATGGGCCTGCATGCTACTCCCCAGAAGATGAAAGGCCACGGTGGGGTCAGGTTCTTTGAGCAACACGTTAATTCAGGTTTAGAGCCGGGGATAGGCTCAGGGGAAAGAGAGCCAAGCCCAGAATGGCGTCTGGCTGGGGAATTTAAGGGAGAAGATGGGAGTGGGATTCAGTGAGATTTGGGGTGGGTCAGAGGCGAGGTGGAAGATTCCTGATTAATCAGTGGTGGCCTGCTTTTGCATAACCAAAGGCTGGCCTGGTGGAGCAGGTTCTTGGACCTCCAGTCTTAGGTGTGTCTGCATTCCAATAGGCTTTTGGATCTCACAACCCCGGACTAGAAAATAAGAGTGGACGGCATCATAGGGAATTGTTTTGAAAACATAAAAAATTAAATAAAAAGTTACATTTAAGATTTAAATAAAAAAGAAAGAAAAGAGCAGGGTCCGGCGGTTAGTGCTCTCCACCTTTGTGCAGGCCGCAGGGAAGTTGTATTATGGCAAGCCTATTGACACAAGGTAGGGGGTCATGGCGGGACCGCCCTACGTATTTCTTCCCTCCAGGGCAAGAGGGTCTCTGGCAGGGCCAGTGGCTTTGCACCTTTGTGCAGGCTGGCAGGGAAGTTTACCTGGGCAAGCCTCTGCCGCAGGTAGGGGGCGTGGGCCATGACCCCTCCCGCACCATACGTCTTTCTTTCGCGCACGACGGGGCCTGAGGGTCCTGCGGCCAGTGGGCTAGTGCTTTGCACCTTTGTGCGGGCGCAGGTAAGTTACCTGGGCAAGCCTCTGTAAAAGGTAGGGGGCGTGGGTGGGACGGCTACATCTTTCTTTCTCGCCCGGGCCAGAGGGTCCGGCGGCTAGTTGTCTGCACCTTTGTGCGGGTGCGGGGGCACGGGCTATATCAGGCCATATCTTCCCTCCCCCCGAGCTTTGGTGAGAATCCAAGGGACCTTTACTGGAGAACCTCAGAGCAAGAAGCGACGAGTGGTTGTAAAAATTGACAATAGACAAGTCAATAACTCCATAAAAAGGCGGAGGAAAGGAACGGTGGGGAAAAGAATCTAAAGGAAGGAAAAGTAAAAAACTATCCCCTAAATAGTTGAAAAGGTTTTTGGCTTGACCCCACATAAGGAAAAAGTCCACATGCCAAGGACAAGACGACGGGACAACATGGGAAGGCACAGGAAAATCCTGCAACAAGCACAACAAAAACCCAGTAGTAGATAGCTAAAATGGGAACCCCTTAGAGGAGACCCAAGTGACAGATCTTAGAGGAAATAATTGCAGACCTAGGCAGAGAAATTAAAGAAGAACATAAGAGGAATTCAGAGCAGTAAAGTAGGCCTTTTTCTTCTTTTTTTTCTCTTTTCTTTCTTTCTTTCTTCTTTTTCTTTATTTCTTTTTTCTTCGAAAAATGAAATACTTCAAAAATGATAGGAACCCTAGAGGGATTAAATTACAACATCAGAACGCACTAACGACAGATTGACAAACTCCAGAAGTACTCGAGGGAGAAAAAAAAAAACTAAAGAATTCAGAGGAACAAAGAGAGAGAAACGAGGGGAGAGAACGAAAAAAAAAAAAAAATCAAAAAGAACTGAGGGATACAATGACAAACTCGGGAAAGAACTAAAAGGAGAAAAAAAAAAAAAAAAAAAAAAAAAAAAAAAAAAAAAAGAGGGAGGAAAAGAAAAGAAAAAAACGGGTTTTTATAAAATAAAAAAAAAAAAAAAAAAAAAAAAAACTCTGAAAGGAAGTAGAAACATGGAAAGCGGAACGGCAACCACACGACAGAGTACAAAGTAAGGTGCACCACGAAGAGATTGAGAAGCACAAAAAACAGATTGAGAAGCTCAAAAGGACGGAAATTGACTAAAAAAGTACTAAAGAAAACACACAGGATTGTGATGAAATGAAAAAAGGAATTAGAACACAAAAAGCTCAAATAAAGAATAAAAAAAAAAAAAAAAAAAAAAAAAAAAAAAAAGCCTCAGAAGTAGAACGGTAGAATGGAGGAAGCAGAACAAAGGAATATCAGATCTGGAAGATAAAACACAGAGCAATTAAAAAGCTCAACTAAAGATTATGAAAAAAACATTTAAAAAAAATACACCAAATCAGGGGAAAATCAACCAGAATATGGGGGACCACTATGAAAAAGATCCAACTTCACATCATAGACAAAAATAACGGATTGGTGAAGACTCTCAGAAGAAAATAGTATTGATCAGATCTTCAGCAGTATAATAGATGACAATTTCCCCAAACTAAAAAAATAGACAAACCCATACAAATACATAAAGCAAAAATACAAGAAGCACATATGACCCCATAGGACAAGATCAAGAAACAAAAAAACCCCACGTCTACTTATAGTTAAAATGGTATAGATGCCAAAACAACGACCCCAAAACTTTGAGAGCTTACAAAAGAGAAAAAAACAATTATACAACGGGAAACCCATCGATCAACTGACTTCTAACCTCAAACCATGAAAGCAAGAAAGAACATGGAGCAAAGCACTCCAAGTGATACGGGAGGACTACAGATGCCCAACCTGAATACGTCTACCCAGCCAAAATGTCAATTCTTGTTGAAGGAGAGAGAAAATCTTCTATAACATAAAAAGATGAGGAACATATCTGAAAACAACACTTCATAAAAAATTACTTGACAGCAATTCAAACGGGCAGAAGAGGAGCAACCAATCTCCAACACATATGAAAGAAACTAATTAAAAACAAACACATAGGCGCAAAATCAGAGGCTAGCGTCCCAAAAGGATAATAAAGTAAAAAGAAGCAACATCATCTTTCAATTATAACTTGAAATCGTAATGGGCTAAAATCCCCAATAAAAGCATAGATGGGGTGGATTAGGAAACAAAACATCCTCTATGCTGTTCTACAAGAAAACCCCATCTCATTTCAAGGATCTGGCATCAATTTAAGGTGATGGGATGGAAGAGAGTATTTCCAGCAAATGGTACCAAAACGAAAGCAGGTGGGGCTATATTCTAATATCGACAAAATAGACTTCAAAACAAAAGCACTTTCAAAAGAGACAAAGCGGGTCATTACATCTTATTAAAGGGAACAAATTAATAATGAGGATTTCACAATCTAAACATTATGCACCAAAACACCGTGCACAAAAACTTATACAAGAAAACATCTTCCAAGGACCCACGAGCACAGATAACCCCGCACCCAGCACACAATTATAAAACTAGGGGGGTACTGTCAATAACCCCATAACGTCCCCTCGACAGATCAATCAACAAAGGAAATAAATAAGATCCAGGAGGTACCATCTGAAACACTAAATGACCACCAATATCCACCCGAAAGGACCTCCAGTACTCTCGACGAATATTTCACCCAACAACCGAGAGAATTGACACTTTTTGACTCAGGCAACCCTCATGGACCATTCTCCCAAAATCGACCATTTACTGGGAACAAGGGAAAAAAGAAATCACATCCACAAAATATAAAAATAAAAAATGAAATAATTCATGCTTCTACTAAGACCACAGTGCTAAAAAAATCAATATCAACACATAGAGCCATAAAGCCCTACACCCTACCGGAAGGAAACCACATGGGACTTAAACAACAACCTTCCTGATATAATGGTGGGGTCAGAAGAGAAGACCATTTTAATCAAAAACAAGAAAAAAAAAGAAAATAAAGGAAAAAGAAACCGAATAAAAACATTCCTGGAACCTGAATGGACAATGTAGTTCAAAAACACACAAGCAAAATTCTATGGGCACACTTTAAAAAGCCAATTCCTAAGAGGGAAGTTTATAGCGACCTAAGGTGCCTACATTAAAAAAAGAACAGAAGAGCACAAAGGATGACAAAACTGCATTCCTAAAACATTTTTGAAGACCCATAAAAAATGCCTACATACAAAGCAAAGAAAAAAAAATAAAAAAAATAGACAAGGGGGCCAGGAGCAATAGGCAGACAAAAATAAAAAAAGAGATGGAAAAAAAAAAACAAAAAGAAATAGATAATCAAGTAGAAAAAGGAAAACCATACAAAAAAAAAAAAAATATGAATCCAAAAGTTGGCTTTCTTTGAGATATATAGGAATACTATAAACCAAGCGATAGACCGTACCCTCTGCCCAGTTAGTTAACCAAAAGAAAGGGAATAGCAATCCAAATCAATGAATCTGTGACATGAAAGGGGAAGGAAAATCTCACAACACCGGACAACTGGAGAAAGATCCAGACTAAACATTCCAGCATCATACGGGGATACTCAAAAACTATCCGATATTTTATCTAACGTTCTAAAAACAGAAAGAAATGGATGAAAATCTGAAAATCTGCGGGAATCCCCCAATGCTCAACCAAGAAGAGAGCGATTGCGACAGTTCTTAAACAGACAATAGTTACGGAAGAGAAAGAAGATGAAAAAAATGATAAGTTTGTAATTTATAAGCACCTTCCAACCCAAAAAAGACGCCCCAGGCCAGATGGTTGTCACGGCCCAGAATTTTTATAATATATTTCGAACAAAAAGACATACAACACATTACTACTTAATTGTTCTAGAAGGATACAAAACGAGGGACAATTCTCCAGAAATCTCCTTTCTACTTATGAGAGCCAGTACATCTCACACTACCAAAACAGGGAATGATTACATCCCAAAAAAGTGGAGGAGAAATATAGACCCATCTCCCTAATGAACAACAGGTATGCCAAATTCAAACAGGATTCTTGGCAATACCGCATTACAGACTCAACACTCAAAAAAATCATCACCCCATGGACCAAGGTTGGAATTTATACCAGGAAGTGGCGAGGCGGGAACAGTGTGAGCAAAATGAAAAGTCAATAAAACTTCACAAAATATCAATGGATTGAAGGACAAAAAAACCACACCATTCCTCATAAAATTTGATGGCGGAGATAAAGCCTTTGACAAAATTCAGCATCTTTCATGTTTAAAGTCTGGAGGGAATTGTCTGAAGGACATTCCTCAAAGTAATCAAGCAACTATATACAACGAAAACCACAGCCAATCATCCTAAAGTGGAAACATTGACAGAAAACATTTCCCTTTAAAGGTAGGCAACTCGGCAAAGGCTGCCCCCTGTCACACTCCCTTTCATATATTCTAACTGTGCTAGGGCAATAAGGCAAAAAAAAAAAAAGGAAATGGATTATTAAAGGAGGTTCTAATTAGAGAAAGAGGAAGTCAAGCTATCCCTGTTGCTGGATGATATTATGTTTACCTAAGTGATCTGAAGAACTCCACCATAATGAAAACTCCTAGGAGGAAGAAATAACCTTTAACATAGAGCTTTGGTAAGTGGCAGGATTACAAAATAAATCTAGAAAAAATCAGTAGCCTTTCTTTACCCAACAACAAGCAACTGAAGAAAGGACTACAAGGAGACCCCTTCCCACTCACAATTAGCACTTGCAAAAAACAAAAAAAATACCTAGGAAACAAACCTAACAAGACACCAAGGATCTCTATAACAAAAATTTTAAAAACCCCTAGGGAAAAAGGAACAATGAGGGGATGACATCAGAAGATGGACCAAATACCTCCATGCTCATGGATTGGAACATAATATATAGTAAAACATGTCCATCCTACCCAAAACCTGTGCACAGATTTAATGCAATCCCAATCAATCCAATCAAAATCCCCAAGGAGATTTCTTCACAGGCTTGGAAAAAAAATCTCAATTTCATTAGGAAACAAAAAAAGACCTGAAAAGCCAAAAGCCCACCTGACTGGAGCGGAACAAAGATAGCAATACAGGGGGAGTGATTGTCACCAGATCACAACTATTACTTTTACAGGGCTATAGTTATAAAACAGCTGGTATTGCACAATAAACAGACCAGTTGACCAATGGAATAAAACTGACGATCCAAACCTGAGGCTTCTACCATTTTCAGCCACACTCAATTTGACAAGGGGGCCAAGAGTCACAATGGGGAGACAACAAAGAAGTATCTTCAGCAAGTGTGGCCTGCAAAAAATTGGACTCACCATTGTAAAAGAGAATGAAATTAAAAACCCCTACCTTCCACCTTGTACAAAAAAGGTCATCCTGTACCAACGACCTCAATTGAAACCCAAACTCTGGAGGGTGATAGAGAGGACAAAAGTTGGCAGCAGACTACATACAAGGACATAGGTGTAGGAACAAAAAGATTTCCAAATCAAGGAAACAACCAATCGCGCACAAGAAAATACAGATTCAAACACATTGAAACAATGGTCTCATTAAACTCAACAAGCTTCTGTTTACATCCCAAAGGAACAATAACAGGATAAACGTGAAGAGAAACCCACAGACGTGGGGAGGAAAACCTTCACTGCAGTACACATCCTGAACAAAGCATTTATCTCCAGAGTAATACAAGGCTACTCAAAAAAACAAAAGAAAGAAAGACAAACAAATGACAAACACTCAAAAAGATGGGAGCAAGATCGAATAGAGACTTCACCAACAGAGGGAATTAGAGGATGGCCGGAGAAAACATCTTAACGAAGTGTCAACATTTTCACCTGGTAACTTTAAGGGGGAAATGCAAACTTAAAACCACTTGAGAATATCATCTTTACCCATAAGACTGGGCTAGGATCAGGAAAAAGAATGTCTACCAAAGTGCTGGAGCAGGTCTTTGTGGGGAAGGGGAAAACACTCATCCATTGGCTGGTTGGGAAATGTAAACTTGTACAGCCCACTATGGAAAAAGCAGTGTGGAGAACACTTAGAAAAGACTACAAAATTAGAGCTGCAATTTGACCATGTCAATACCACTTCAGGTATATACCCAAAGGACACACTTACTGGAGATTACCAAGACAACAGCATCTTTATTGCAGGTCTGTCAAAGAACAATAGCAAAAAAAGCTGACAACCAGCCCGTGTCCTTCAATTGCAGAGTGGATAGAGAAATGTGGTTACATGATCTTACAACTGGAGTTCTATGTAGCGGATACAAGAGGGATCAACATCATGGAACTTTGCAGGTACAATGGATGGAAGCTAGAGGACATTACGTAAGTCTGAGTAAAGTGAAAACAAAGTCCCAGTAAAAACATGACTGACAAATGTGGCCATAATATGTGGCTGCTAGTGTACCACATAAACCCAGATAAAATACCTTTCTCATGAGGGGGACTGCATAGTTAAAGCGAACAAACAAACAGGAAAGACTGCATGAGAAACGGGACTCTGAATGGTGAATGGGGAAAGGGGGTGAGGGGCGGGGAGTAGGGACACGTGTGTGTGTATATTCGATTCAATGATATTTAATTGACTGGAGTTCAACAAGTATCCAAGTTTTTTGCCCAGACACTGTCTACAGGTTTCACCGGTGTTTTAGGACTTAGTTAAAAGTAAAATATGTGTATATTTTAAACAGCATTGGTTGGGCTTGGAGAGTGGCTATATTGGTTTAAGAGCACCGACCTGCTCTTACAGAGGCACCTTGGTTCGATCCCAGCTTACATTTGCTGAGTCAGAGGGCTTTTTTCCTGTACTTAATATATTTGGCTTATTCCCCCAACTAAATTATAAAACACTTTACTATTGAATTTGGCTCTAGGTTATAGGGAACTATCCTTTACATTTTCTTATGCCATCAATCAGTTAATATCGTTGTGCTTGTTTTATAGGAAATTATCACTTCCACGTGGGCTAGTTGTTTACAGTTAGGGAGTTTTTTCATTACCATCATGTTTTCTTTTTCCAAAAAAAGGGGGAGGGGAGATGGAAGGTTTTGCAGCACCTGGAAGGAAACTTCATTAGGGTCCCATTATTAACAGTCACCCCCAATATTATTCATAGAGACGCTCAGTGTCCGTGACTCAGGCAGTTTGAGGTTCCACATTCCTTACTGCTGTGGTGAATGTGAATGGTGTAAATACAGCAATGTAGTCTGGACCCTAATTTGATCAACCTGATTGACTACAACCCCTCACCCCACGCCGGAAGGTGGGGCTGTGAGGGTTTTGGCACAACTGCTTGCAAATTTGTTTTTACATGAAGGATGTTGTACTCAGGATTAGCACTTATAGCTAAAAAAATGGAAAAAAAAAAAAAAAAATCCTTGGAAATATTGAGAGAAAGATGCAGGAGAGCTATAACTGAATTCATGATCTGGGGTGGTGTGGTGGGAAGGGAAAGAGAAATATTGCCTGAACTGAATTGGAAAAATGTTGTATGAAATGACAAAAAGCATCAATTAAAAAAAGTTTTAATAAAAAAAAAAAAGAAAATGAAAACAAAAAAAAAAAAAAGAAAAGAAGATATGTGTCAGTTTTTGTTATCTTTGGAAGATGCAGAGGGGCTTATAATGCTTGAGGCACCAGGAAGCAATTCTTCACAGACCATTTATAGTCCATAATTTAAAATCCCTGACAAAAGAAGGAAATGCCCTCAAATCTTTGTAATTGTGGCTCCCTGCTGTGTTGCCATTTAAAAACCTAGACTCAGAGTTCACATGCTGACTCCTGAGAAGTCTGAAGAGTTGGTGACTCAACCTTGTGGTTTTCTTTAAATAGCAGAAAGTCTTACATGAGGAGTATTATGTATCATTCCACACTGCCTTAGCAACCTTTCTCAAGGTCTTGAAGGATAGAAAGCCACTGAGAAAAAACAGCTATGAAGAAGCATTTGTATGCAGTAATGTGGAATCCTAACAGGCACAAACTCCAGGAAGGCCCATGTCCACAGATGATATTAGAACCAAGTGCTCGAGTGAGTTCTACACTAAGAGAATGCCTCTGCTGTAGGAAAATCATGAGATCAAAGCCAAAGTTTGGTGAGGAGACAGAGTTTATTTCAAGCTAATGGCTAATTCACTAGTGGGGCTGAATCCCAGGAGTCAGCCCTCAACAGAGTTGTGAGGGGCTAACCAAATGACAAAGAGCAGATACCACATAAAAGTAGTATTCAAGTAAGTGGTTTACAGACAACAGGCAGCACAAGGGCACAGGAATGTGGCATCCTGGTTTATAGATAAAGAGTGTGACATCCTGGTTACAGATAACACCACAAAAGCCACAGGAATGTGGCTCTCTGGAGAAACAAAAGAATTCTGTGCCTGGTGACTACAGGGGGCAGAAGGGAAGGCTCCAGACTGCCTTCTCCACTGTAAGGTCTGCAAGCAAACAAGTCTGTTTTGCCATTTCCACTAAACCTCCATCTTCTTTATTTTATCTGTTATTGCAATTGTTATACCTACTAACTACTTATTACAATTTATCTGTCCATTTCCCATGAAATGCTTCAGTTTTAACCATTGTTGGAGCTGGGGAGAGATTCTTACATTTTAAAATGACTATCCTTTGGGTTATTTTGTAAAGTAACTTAATGCCCACTTTAAACTGTAAACTCACCTAAGTCAAGGATTCCAGAGAACCAATGGAGGCAGAGTACTGAGAAATAATCACCCTGGCCTGGAATCTAAGAAAAGGTTCCTACAACCTCCTGCAATCATGCCTAGCCAGAGCCAAGGACAAAGACAACTGGGTTCTCTCACGAAGCTCTTCCTGATCACAGCCATAGGTCCCAGTTTCTCTGGAGATGCTCCTCCTGATACCAGCCTCAGGCCCACCTATGCCCCATCATGCCCAGTCCCACATCCAGTCCTACACCCAAAATAAACCCTAGTTATCTTTATTAAAGTCCTGTACACTTTTGTGCTGGGAGTCCCTTGGATATGAACCTAACACAAGTCACCTGCTTTTCTTCTCATTTATATTTTTATTTGTTTTTATTCATTGAAAATTTCAGGTGCTATATTGATGTACATTTATCAAAGTTTCTATCATCTTCAAAAATCTCATCTTTCTTGCATGAATTATGCAGTGTTTCCCTAGAATTGTAGAATCAGATGGCTGTTTTGCTCAAGATAGTATTTGACACTTTATTTGGTTCATTTCTAGTAATATGTAAAAACTCATTTATAAAAGTTTAAGAAAAAAAGCCCAAGGCTATTCACTGAATTGGTGTTTTCATCTCATAGTTTGAAAGCTGTCTTTTCATGACTAAACTTTTAGATAAGGGAAAGAAAACTCAATTATTAATGAATTACTTTAGATTGAGGAGGTAAATAATTACAAATATAAAAAATATAATAAATTCATAATTCAAAAACATTTAGTGGGACACTACATTGTTTCCTCATTTATAAAGAAGAACCAGGAACTGAAGAATGAAATTCATTTCATTAATAATTTTACCAAATGAGATTTGATTCTTATTTAACCATTTTTTATTTGACTGCTTGGAACAATGAGGCAGAGATTTTTACACTATTTAGTGCTCTAATTTGGATGGAATAAAGATCTAAAATCCACCCTATTTGCAGAAAAGTAGTATAGTTGTACTTTATTTTCATGAAGATTTTTGTAGCCACATGGAATGTTCACTTCTCAATTTTCAGAATTCAGTAGGATAAGCAGTACTGTATTCCACAGTTAATGACTAATCTCAAAACACATAGTATAATGTGAAAAAATATATCTAATTTCATAAACCAGTATAAAGAAGAGAAATTGTTTATGAATTAGATTTGGTCATGCATGCAATCATTATAAATGTTGACAGGAATAACTAAAATGAAAGCTATCTTTGAGAGTTGAAATAGAGCAGTCACTTACTGACATTAGAACCTTGAATGAATTGCATTAGAGAAACTGAATAGTAAAAGCAATCACTCATATTCATGTATGTGTAGGCATATGGATTAGCAGAGAGCCATTAATTGGCTTCTTTTTTCTGTTACACTTTTAAGATTGCCACCACTGTGACCCACAGATGAGTGATCTCTTTAGAATAAGTCATCTGAGGTTACATTACTGAAATCCCTTTAGTTCAGGATGTGATCACTAAAGAAGGAAACCAGAAATGGGATATTTTTTGTTACCAATTTCACAAGAAACCAATGTTTACCAAGTAGTCTACTTATTTAAATGAAAATACAACTGTCATGAAGGCCAGATAAACTAATGTTGTCATAGGAAGCCATATGGGGAGCCAAATTAATATCACAATGTTGCTTGGTGAGCACTGAGTGAGGGCAAGAGGAAGTTCCTGCAGGACGCAATAGCTGTTACCAGCACTGGCAGCTGCTGCTGTCCCTAATCTTGGCTGCACATTTGGTGGTTTTATTCATCCCACCTGCATGCATGGTGTCCAGCCTGGAACCTCGTGGTCACTTTGTTTCCATGGATGGCACATTTGCTTTGATTTTATTCATGAATTGAATTGATAAAATGAGCTCTTAAAATCTTGGTGGGTCTTGCTGATACTCAGACCTACAACATAGGGAAAAATATCCTGCTTTGGAATCTCAGTTCCCCAACCCATTACTTCATTTTTCAACCTCCTTAAGTTCAGCTTTTCAAATTTGAAAAATGATAAGGAACATTATCCACCTTGGTGCTTATCATCCTAATCAGCTCAGGCCCAGCAGACAGCAGATCTTTTTTTAAATTTTTTTAATTTTTTTATTTTTGTATGTGTATGAATGTACTGTCTGCATGTAGGTTTGTGCTCCCATGTCGTGCAATGCTGTGGAGGTCAGAAGAGAGTGTCAGATTCCCCTGGAACTGGAGTTAAAGATGGTTCTCAGCTGTCCTGTGGGTGCTGGGGATCTGACCCAGATCCTTAGCACTCTTAACCACTAGGCCATCTCTCCAGCCCCAGACAGCAGTTCTCTACATGGTACTAAAGATACTTTGACTGGAGTTAGACAGGCCAGGCATAGTCCTGGATCAACCATTTATTTACTTTTCCCAGCCTTATTGTATTTGTAAAATACAAATTATAACCTAGATTAGGGTTAAAATCAAACCTCCTGGCAGGGGATGTGTGTTGGATACAAAGAAAAACACCATTAGTGATATAAGATTGTAGCCCGCCTAAGTCAAGAATTCCAAATAACCAACTGAAACAGAGTCTGGAGAAATAATCACCCTGGACTGTGTTCCTGCAATCCAAGAAAGATTGCTGCAACCACCTGCAATCATGCCTCACCTAGTTTCTCTCAAGATGCTCCTCCTGATGTGCCCCAGGCCCCACCCACCCCCACTTCCTCATATGCCTGGCTTTAAAACTTCTGCTGCAGTGCAATCTTATTGCTGGTCATCCCATTCCTGAGTCAGATGCCAGCCAATGCCCAAAATCAAACCCGAGTTATCTTTACTGGAGTCCTGTATACTTTTGTGCTGGGTCTACCATCGATGTGGACCTAACAAGTGTTACGCTTCCTTCGACTGCTAAGAACTAATAACATGGTATAGTGAATACACATTAAAATATGATAAAATAGAAAATAATACCCAAAGAGGTTTTCATACTTTGGGGAAACATCTTTGGTTTGAAGAATTTTTAATGTTCCTGTAAAGCATTCAGGTGAATGTTGGGCTGACTGCAGTGATTGCCTTTGAATGTTATGGGTCTTCATGGAAAAGACTCAAGCACCTCCTGTTCTAGAGCAGGATTGTGAAACACTGAAGCCTCCAAGGGAGGTGAGGGTTGGGGACTGTGTGCTTCATTTTTCTACTCTCACAACAGAGACACTCACTTTCATTCATTCATTCATTCATTCATTCATTCATTCATGATTCTGGAGAATTAACCCAAGGCCTCAAACACTATGAGAAGGCTCTAGCACTGTGGTGCATCTCAGCCCACATGATTGACAGGAGTCCTTCATACTGTTTCTTAAAAAAAATCCTGTAAACACTACTTCTTCATTGAGAATCAAGTGTTTGGCTCCTCTTCACTGGGTCAATCTGAAAACATTTGAAAAGAAAAAAAAATATCCATTATGGAAAGGAGAGGACCATTCAGAGCAGAGACAGTGGTGGATACTATTTTTGTAGACTTTGTGATGAGACAGTGACAGTCATTAGAGCAGGGTATACCTTGGATGAGCAACATCACACAATGATATAATTTAAAACTGTAATGAAATATATAATGTCTAATCATGAAAGTGAGACTGGAGTTGTGGAGGTGGCTTACTGAGTTTGCCAAACAAGCCTGAAAACCTGAATGCAAATCCCCAGAACCCATGTAAAGAGGGGCTGGAGATATGGCTCAGTGGTTAAGAGCACTAGCTGATCTTACAGAGGACCTGGGTTTGATTCCCAGCACTCACATTGCAGCTAACAACTGTCCATAATACCAGTTCCAAGGCACCCAATTCCCTCTTCTGTCTTCCATGGCATGGATGCACTTAATACATGCAGACAATATACTGATACACATAGCATAAAAATGGTAAATTAAATATTTTCATAAGAAATGAGGGCACAAGAGCAGACATCTGTCTTCCCAGTGCTGTGACTGTGAGATGGTAGGAGGAGTGATGAGATTCCCAGGAAGCTCAAGGGCCCGTGAGTATGCAGTCAGTTGCAGCCCACAGATGCCCTGTCTCAGGGTAGAAGGGAGGGTCTCTGTTACCTGAAGTTGTTCTCTGACTTCTACACATAAGCCATGTAGGTGTGCACCTGCACACACACACACACACACACACACACACACACACACATACACAAAGAGGACTTATTGCTGTAGATATCCATAAAAAAAAGGGAAATTTTTGAAAGAGCAAAACACTTCTAACTTTGTGATGGTCATAAGGTACATTATTTTTGGTATTTTAAGAGATACTGCCAAAAGCATACAAGGTGCTATTAAGTGGCCACTGTGAAATTATCCTGAAAAAAATTCTTCAAAGTTTTCCACTTCTCTGTTGTCCACTGAAGTTTTCAATCCACTGTGTCAGACTGGACAGGGTCAGGCTGGAAACTGAAAAAAGACAGAGTGGAGCTCAGTTTGTAGAAATAGCGTATATTCTGGATGATGACAGCAGAGAAACAAAGTCATGAATCCTGGAGGCTGACACGATGGTTCACTTTCTATCTCAGTGATGATAGGTTCACTATTTCAGGCTTACCTGGAATACAAACATAGTCTAACTGGCTCATAACTTATGGCAATCCTTCTGCCTCAGCCTCACAAGTCCTAGGATTACTGGCATGAGCCACCATGCTTGTCTAAAGATGGTTGTCTATAATATTTTAGTATTAGCCAGGCTCCCTTGGACCATGATCTATTGTGGCCACTCTGTGTCTGGGAGGCTGAGCATTGTGAAATGAATCTAGTGAAAGCAAATCCCTAAAAGGGCATCATAGAGTGATATTCCTCAGAGGCATTCTCTTCTCAAGGTCAAACCCTCCAGATGAGTTTCCGACTGATCTGTGGGGTCCAGCCAATCCCCTGTTGTCATCAAGGCCTGTTTGCTGCTGTCTCAGACCAACGTGTTTAACAATACTATTTTCTTCAGAAACTGTACCCTTCCCATCCACAGTTCCCTTGGGTTCTGTGATCAAACTACAAGTTTAGTCTTTATGTGTACCTTTTGTTCCTGATCTCACTAATAATCTGGCTATAAGCAGCTAGCAATAACAAGATCAAAACATGAATGGTGAACTGCCTCAAAATTTTCTCCCCTAGATTAGTCACCCCACCATATTAAGTTCATCATATTTTAACACTACCTTTTAATATTAGGACACATGCAAGTATTTTATTTTTATTTTTCCAGAATGCAACATAAACTACCGCATGTCTCATTTCCAGAACAGTCCTATCATTTGAAGCCTCACAAGCCTGGCTTTCACTGTCCAGTTCTTACTGGTATTCTGTTCTTAGATGATGCCAGAACTACTCATACAACATTCTATTTCTTCTCTAATTCAAATCTTCAAATGTTTCATATTCATTCAAGAGTATAAGAGTAATAGACTTAGTCAAAGGAATGATCTCACTTTTCTGGCATCATTTTGTGCATGTGTGTTTGTGTGGCTGACACAAAATATTTTACAAAAATATTAAAGGATAAATTAGTTAGTTTTGCTCATGGTTCCATAAGGTTCAGTTCATGTTGATGGAAGGTCATGATGGATCAAAACAGCTCACATCTCATGGTGGCCAAAATGAAGAGAGAGAGAGAGAGAGAGAGAGAGAGAGAGAGAGAGAGAGAGAGAGAGAGACTGAGACTCAAGCTCAGGGTGAGGTTGCCCCATATCTCGACCTTCTCTGTAAATGCCCTGGTAAGCTCATCCAGCAGTGTCCTTTATTACTCTTTAAGGAATTTCCTAATCTAATCAAATCGACAAGGAAGAATATCCATTATTTTGAAAGTAAGTAATATTCTCAAGCTGACAGGGGGCTGCAATGGATAGAAATACTTGCCATGGAAGACTGATAGGCTGAGTTTGTTTCCTGAATCCCACTGTGGAAGGAGATAATCAGCTCCCTAAGGTTGTTCTTTTACCTGTACACATACACCAATTCAGGGACTCCTGTGTTTACATAATATACATCATACATATACACACATATCTACATACACATACAGATATACACATACTAAATAAAATAAAAGTATTTTATTTAGGAAATATTCTCATAAATAATATTTAGCCATGAAAATAAAGCAAAGTGCCAGGCTATAAATTTTCTTTAAAACCTTGCATTATAAAGAAAGGTTAGAAAATTCTGGAAGGATCATTAAGAGCACTTGCTTCCATTTGAGAGGACAAGAACTCAGTTCCCAGCTCCCATATCAGGCAGCTCACAACCACTGTAACTCCAGTTCCAAGATACTGGACTTCTTCTGGGTTCTCCAGACATCTCCACAAAGACACAAACACACACAGACACATACATACATACAGACAGACACACACACATACAGACACATATACACACAGAGACATACATTTATACAGACACACTCACACACATAAATTAAACTATAATTTAAACAAAGAGGAAGAAGAAAACACAGGAAATTTAACTAATTAACCACAAGAACTTGGGAAAAGAATCACCAAAATATTCCAGTAATGAGAAAGAAATTGATAAAGTTGCAAAACCAAATTTCAAAGAGAGAGGATGATAAATAATTTTTACAAACCAAAATTCATACTTTTTTTAAAGTAGAAGCAACAACATTCAAAAATCTTTTGGTTAACTTCAAAATTAAGAGAAAAGATAAAGGTCATATATTTGATACTGTTGTGCACTGAGATTATAGCAACAAATGCAAAGCTTGAAGGAGTAATTTCTTAGAAGATTCTGAAATTGGTGTGGGCTGGCTCCTGAGGCACAGGCAAGACACCATAAGTCACTCAGGCAGGTACTTCTTGGGGTGGACTGTCTTAGGGGTGGCTGGAAGAGGGTCTCAACTCTGAGCCCTCTTTCGGGGGTCCCCGTCTTGGTGGAACCACGCTTTGCCTTTGCAGAGTGAACAGAGGGTTGGGTTTAGGTCTGCTCTGGTCCCGCAGCTTTGTGTGGGCCGGCTCCTGAAGCACAGGCAGGATGCCATAAGTCACTCAGGCAGGTACTTCTTGGGGTGGACTGTCTCAGGGATAGCTGGAAGAGGGTCTTGACTCTGAGCCCTCTTTTGGGAGTTCCTATCTTGGTGGGACCATATTTTGCCTTTGCAGAGTGAACAGAGGGTCAGGTTTAGGTCTGCTCTGGTCCCACAGCTTTGTGTGGGCTGGCTCCTGAGGTGCAGACAGGATGCCATAAGTCATTCAGGCAGGCACTTCTTGGGGTGGACTGTCTTATGGGTGGCTGGAAGAGGGTCTCGACTCTGAGCCCTTTTATGGGGGTCCCTGTCTCGGCGAGACCACGATTTGCCTTTGCAGAGTGAACAGAGGGTCATGTATAGGTCTGCTCTGGTCCTGCAGCTTTGCATGGGGTGGCTCCTGAGGCACAGGCAAGACTCCATAAGTCACTCACAAAGGTACTTCTTCGGGTGGACTGTCTTAGGGGTGGCTGGAAGAGGGTCTCGACTCTGAGCCCTCTTTTGGGAGTTTCTGTCTTGACGGGACCATGATTTGCCTTTGCAGAGTAAACAGAGGGTTGGGTTTAGGTCTGCACTGGTCCCGCAGTGGCTTTTTGTGGGCCGGCTCCTGAGGCGCAGGCAAGACTCCATAAGTCACTCACAAAGGTACTTCTTGGGGTGGACTGTCTTAGGGGTGGCTGGAAGAGGTTCTTGACTCTGAGCCCTCTTTTGGGAGTTCCTGTCTCAGTGGGACCATGCTTTGCCTTTGCAGAGTGAACAGAGGGTTGGGTTTAGGTCTGCTCTGGTCCCGTGGCAGCTTTATGTGGGCTGGCTCCTGAGGTACAGGCAGGATGCTATAAGTCACTCAGGCAGGTACCGGCACGCCAATGGGAATTGGTGAGAATCCAAGTGGAATTCCTTTTGGAGAACCTTCAGAACAGGAAGAGAAGACTGACTTAGGCTTCCAATATCCAATATATAAACAAATTGAACGCCTGAAACATAGACAAGACAATACTCCATAAACAAGGAGGAAAGACAAAAACGCATCAGAAGGAGGCAAGCAAAACCATCTGCTAACATAGTGAAAAGTCATTTGTGATTTGAACCACAAAAGGGAAACCCACATGCCAGGGACACGATGAAGGGACAACATGGGAAAGGCACAGGATGATCCCACACCAGGCTCTACCAAACCTGGAGGAGATAGTTACAATGGGATCCCCTTGGAGGAGACCCAAGGAACAGAGCTTAGAGGAATAATTGCAGACCTATGCAGAGAAATTAAAGAGAAATAAAGAGAGAGAATGAAAAACTCAAAAAGGACCCAGAGCAATACAATGACAACGTCCGGAAAGAACTAAAGTACATATTGACAAACTCGAAAAATAACTAGAGGGAGAAAAATCAAATCCAAAAGAAATTAGACACACTGAAAAAGGAAGGAAGCCAACCACGAAGTAAGGAGAATGAAGTAGCACCAAGAAGAGATTGAAGAAATTGAGAAGCTCAAAAATGAAATGGAAACACTAAAGAAAACACAGGGATGAAATAAAAAATGAAAGAGAGCACACATCCAATCCAAGAAGAAAGGAAGGAAAAAGGCCTCAGAAGTAAATGGTGGAATCAGGACAAAGAATATCAGATCTTGAAGAATAACCACAGAGCAACAAAAATCATGCAAATAAGATTATAAAAATTTTAAAAATACCAAAATTGGAACACAAGGAATATTGACACTATTAAAGGTCAAACAGTCCGTATCATAGGAATAAGAGGAAGGAGAAGAATCTCAATATAAATAGGATGGATCAGATCTTCAACAGAAATAATAGATGAAAATTTTCACCAAACTAAATGATACAAACCCATAGAAATACAAAAAGCACATGACTCCAAATAGACAAGATCAAAAAAGAAAATCCCCAGAGGCCATAGTCATTGTTTAAAATGCTAGATGCCCAAAAACAAAGGCAAAATTCTGAGTGCCACAAAAGAAAAAACAAGTTACTTATAAAGGGAAACATCAGAATTACAAACTGACTTCTCAGCAGCAACATGAGAGCAAGAAGAACATGGAGCAAAAGCATTCCGCAGGTGTTAAAGACTATGGATGCCACCCCAGAATAGTTTACTCGAAAAATGTCGATTATACTTTAAGGAGAGAGAAAATCTTCCTACATAAACAAGATGATGGAACACACGTCTGGAAAACCAACCATTCAAAAAATACCTTGAAGCAATTTGAAGGGCAGAAGAGAGGAGCTACAGTCCTCAAACACCTAGGAAAAAAAACTAAAAAACATAAACGGCATAGGAACGCAAAATCAGAGGCTAGTCCAAATGGATAATAAAGGAAAGGAAGCAGGCATCCATCTTCAATTATAACCTTAAATAAAAACGGGCTAAACTCCCCAATAAAAAGGCATAGACAGGAAGAATGGTTAGGAAACGAAACCATCTATAGCTGCTATCAGAAACCCATCTCAATTCAAGGATAGGCACCAACTTAAGGTGGAAAAGGATAGAAGAATAATTCCAAGCAAATGGTACCAAAAAGAAAGGGGGTGGTGGGTATTCTAATATCAGACAAAATAGACGTCAAAGCAAAAAAAAAAATCAAAGAGGACATTACACTTTATTAAAGGAAAAATTGTTGATGAAGATCTCACAGTCACGAATAAATACACACCAAACACTGGTGCCCAAACATTATAAAGAAACAAGTTCTTTCTTTCAGGACCTCAAGGCACAGGTTAACCCCAGCATACTAATAGGAGGGGACTTCAAAACACATTAGGTTCCCCGGACAGATCAACAGGACGAAAGATAAACAAAAGAACCATCTGACTAAAGGAACAAATAAACAAATGGACTAACACAGCTAAGGAATATTTCAGACCAAACGCCATAAAATAACAACTTTCTACTTTCTACTCAGCACCTCATGGTATATTCTCAAAAATCAACCATGTATGGGGACACAGAAAAAACTCACAATTAAAAAAGATTGAAATAATATAATGCATTCCATCAGACCACAAGTGCAATAATATTCAATATCAACAACATGATAAACCCTACAACCTACATAACACATGGAGACTGTTTAGTCTCCTGAAATAATGAATGGGTCAAGGACGAAATAAAGAAAGAAATAAAATCATTCCTGGAACTGAAGACAATGAATAAAACAATCAAATCCTATGGGGCACTTTAAATGCAGTCGAATAAAGAAGTTTAAAGTTCTAAGTGCCTACATTAGAAAGAGGCAAACAAACAAACAAACAACAAACAAAACAAACCAGAAAAGAGCCAAGGGAAATGATTTAACACTGCTGTTAAAAATAAAAGAACTTTAAAGAGACAACAACAAATGATCACTAAAGCACAGACGAGGAAGAAATTAAAACAAAGATCAGAGCAGAAATTGATGAATAGAAACAAAGAAAACCATAAAAGAAATCAATGAATCCAAATTTGGTTCTTTGAGAGAATACCAGATAGACGGAGACCTCTAGTCCAGATAACCAAAAGAAAGAGGGAACAGACTGCCAAATAATAGAATCTGTGATGAAGGGGAAATATCACAACATAAAATGAAAAGATCAAGACAAACATACAGGAATACTCAAAAACCTATACACTATTAAAAACCTATACTCTAATAAGTTTGAAAAACCTAGAAGAAGGGATGAATATGTTAAATCCTTGTAAATCGCCAAGCTCAACCAAGAAGAGAAATTGACTCCTAAAATAGACCAGTAATATGTAAAGAAATTGAAGATGTAATAAGTAGCCTCCCAACCAAAAAAGGCCAGGCCCAGATGGTTTTTCATGGCAGGATCCTATAAAATATTTCAAAAGATTTACAACCATTACTTTAATACAACAATTGTTTTTAGAAGGATACAAATGTAAGGAGTTCTCCCAGATGCCGTCGATGAAGCCAGCATCAGCGATTCCCAAACCAGGAAAAAGATTACACCAAAAGAAGAATACGATAGACCCATCTCCCTTAATGAACACATATGCCAATTCGACCATGAATACGCAAATCTCATACAGATCCAGATTAAGAAGATAATCAACCATGACCAAGTTGGATTCAACCAGAGATTCAGGATGGTTCAACATGAGGAAAAAATCATAAATATCATCAAACAATTAAATGGACTGAAGGACAAACCCACATCCCATCTCAATTGAGGTGGAGAAAGCCCTTTGACAAAATCCGCATCCCTTCGTGTTAAAGTCCCAGAGGAAATTGGTCTGGAGGGATCATTCTGTTTTTCAATGTATCAAAAGCCCTATACAAGAAACCCACAGCAAATATCATTCCTAAAATGGGGAAATGACAGAAGCATTCCCCTTAAAGTTAGGACTCGCAAGGCTGCCCCTGTAACCACTCCTTTTCATTATAGTGCTGGAAACCTTGCTAGGGCAATAAGGCAAGAAAGGAATTAAAGTGAGTTTTTCTAAGTGGAAAAGAGGAAGTCAACTATCCATGTTTTACTGATGATATGATTGTCTACCCTAAGGGATGCTATGACCTCCACCAGAAAACTCCTAGAAGTGATTAAGAGCTTTAGTAAAGTGGCCAGGATACAAAATAAATCTAGAAAAGTCAGTGCCGTTCTTTACAATTACAAACCAACGAACAAGCAACTGAAAATGGACTACAAGGAGAACTTCCTCACTCACAATAGCCTCAAAAACAATAAAATACCTAGGAACAAACCTAAGCAAACACAATATCTCTACATGACAAAAATGTTAAAGAACCCCTGAAAAAGAAAATTGAGGATGACATCAGAATATGGACAAAACTCCCATGCTCATTTATTGGGAAATTAAATACAGTAAAAATGTCCATCCTACCCGAAATAGGTACAGATTTAATGCAATCCAAAGCAAAATCCCCAAGAGTTTCTTCACAGCTTGGAAAAAAAAATCCTCATTTCATCGGGAATAACAGAAGACCCCAAATAGCAAAAAGCAACCCTGATCGAAAAGAGCAACGGGTGGTTGCGCTATACCAGTGACTTCAAACTATACTACAACAGGGCTATAGTCGCAAAAACATCCCTGTCTGTCCAAAACAGACTAGTTTTGACCAATTGACCAAAACTGAAGATCCAAACCTGAGCTCATAACAATTTCAGCCATGTATATTTGACAAGTTGGCCAAGAAGACACAACGGAGGAATACGCATCTTCCAGCAATGGTGTTGGCAAACTTGATTACCACTTTTAGAAGAATGAAATTAAACCCCTAACGATCACCCTGTACAAAAGTCAACCTCCAGAGGGATATAAACACCCCTCAACATAAACCCCAAACTCTGGAGGTGATAGAAGAGAACCTTGGCAGCAGACTACAGGACACAGGAGTAGGAAAAGCCCCTAATCAGAACAGCAGCTGCACAAGAAAAAATTGAGAAATTGGTAAAATGGACCCTTCATTAAACTCAAAAGTTTTCTGTACATCAAAAGATAAACAATAAAGGAAGTGAAGAGAAAAACCCACAGTGGGAGGAAACCTTCACTGATACACATCTGACAAAGCTTAATTTCCAGAGTATACAATCTACTCAAAAAACAAAGAAGAGAAAACAAATGAATCTCACTCAAAATATGGAGCAAAAGATCTGAATATGAGACTTATGGAGAATTAGAGAGAATTGGATGCCGAGAAACACCTTAAAAGTGTTCAGAATCTGCTAATAATTAAGGAAATTCAAAAAAAAACCACTGAGAAATCATCATCTTACTACATAAGATCTGGCTAGGTCAGAATACGAATGATACCAAGTGCTGGAGAGTTTTTGGGGAAAGGGAGACACTCATTCCATTGCTGGTGGGAATGTAACTTGTACAGCCACTATGGAAAGCAAGTGCGGAGAACCCTATAAAGACTCAAAATAGGCTGCGCATTTGACCCTAGTCATAGCCACTGGTAAATACCCACTTAGAACACACTCTTACATGCAGATATACAAGCACAGCTATGTTTTATTGCAGCTCTGTTCACAATAGCAAAAACTGAACCCACCAGGTGTCCCTCAACTATGAGCAGTGGACTGAGAGACATTGTACATGTAGAACATGGATTCTATGCAGCGGTAAGAGGGACAACATCATGAACTTGCAGGTGTAGAGATGGAGCTAGAGACATTATGTTAACTGAGAGAACGCAGTCCCAGAAAAAACAAATTTGAACAAATGGTCCTACATATGTATGCTAGTGCCAATAACCCAGTATATAATATTTCTCTGGAAGGGATTGCATAAAAGAACAACAACAGAAAGACTGCATCAGAAAAGGACGTGAAATGTGGGAATGGGAAGGAGTGGGATGGCGGAGAGGACACTGATGTATTTTTGATTAATGCATACTTTAATTGAGTGAGTTCACAATATCCATTTTGCCCAGACACTGTCCTACAGGTTTACACGGTTGTTCGGGACTTAGTAAACTAACTATGTGTAATAAACAAATTGGTTTGGCTGAGAGATGGCTTAGTGTGTTAAGAGCCACCGACTGCTCTTAACAGAGCACTGGATTCGATCCCCTGCATTAGCATGGCAGCCGAGAACCGTCCTGGAACTCCAATTCCAGTGAGAACCCAGTCAGGGAATCTGACACCTTTCTGACCATCTTGCTGGCATCTGCAGACCGGTGCACCAAACTGATGCAACAGTACATATCTACACATACAAGAAATAAATAAATAAAAAAAAATATAAAAAAACAACATGGTTACAGCTGCTGATTAAAAACCAGTAATGCATCTGAGTTAAATGGGAGTATAAATCGGCTGTTGTCCACGATTTGTTCTAATAAAATCTGATACAATAACTTTGGATTGGCACATAACAAATGTTCTCTATAATTATTCTTTCTGTGTAATGGTATCACCTGGTAGCATTCCTCTTCACCTATAAGATGATTTAACGAAACATTATGTTTGCTTCCCAAGTTAAACTCACATGACAGTCACCCAAAAGTGCATTGGTGAGGATTTGAGTGAAACCTGTTCCTTGATTCCACCCGTATAGAGTATGTTAATCAACTGGCTTCTGCAGACTATTGTCGAAACAAAAACCTAAAAAATAAATGGGGGGATCGACAGATAGATAGAAACCTTTTTTCGTCAAAATCCTTGCATTCAAATCTTAAAAATGAAACTACGGAACCACGAACTTTGCATGTTCCCAAAGGTCAACAATTCACCAACTTAGTGGCTAAGAAAAAGATATAGCTTTGCATCGAATAGGATTTGTACCAGGAACGTCCAACAGAAAGGTTGGCCCGTCTGAACATTTGAAGGAAAAAAGCCTTAGATTCTTACAAACATTCAAAACCCCTCTGTGGACCTACTTGTAACACTATATTTTGTATAAAAATGATCCTAAAAAAACTTACCTTCTAGGTGCGCAAAGGGTTTATAATACGAGAGACTTTCTACCCCCCATCGATAAAGGAGAAATAGATGATTGATGTCGTTCTCTCAACTGTAATTGGAGCAGCATATTAAGAGGTAATCTCTTATAAAATGGTAAAATGCTTCTGTTAATTGACTAATAGACATAGGAAACTGTGAAAAGGATTATTTCTCTATTCAGTAACCAAATATAATACTAAGCTCCCACTAAGCTATCTACTGTAAGCAAATATATTAATACAGAGACTCTATCATCAGGCAAAGGATTATTCTACCAGGGAGATTGTTGGCCAGGGGATCCGAGGCCCCACAAAAAGATAAAAGGCTCCTTTGCCCTCCATAAACTGGGATGACCTGTCAAGAAGAGAGCGATAAGACCGGCTGCCAAGACCTGACTTAAGGGAAGAGTGTTGAGACCACACAGCAAGTGTACAGATGGCTCTCAATACCAGAAGAGTGTTACCCAAAGAGGCCTCTAACCAATAAAGCAAAATAGGTCTCCTGATGTCAGCAAGACTCCATCTGTCATCACCAGCAAACCTTCACTTGCTCTGGAAATACTGTGCAGCGAGGCAGCCATATGCCTGTAATCTCAAAATCTAATCCTGAATTGGCTCTCTCCTTGGAGAATTAACCCATGGCTGAGTCCCACAAGCTTTACAATCCTCTAATGTTAATGGTAGTGTATAAGCCACAGTAAGTCACGTGGGCAATATGTAACAGAAAAAATGTATATTATGGATTAACATACATCCAACATTTTCTATACCAAAGTAAACCTACGCATAACAATTAATAGCGTCTAATACCTTTATACTCTATTGCTTGTGCTTCATTAGTAGGATCGAAACTGTATTCCTGGACAAACTGTCAGCCCATGAAAGACACAGCCAGAACTTGACCAGAGGTCCAAGACACAGCTCCAGAGAAATGAACTGTTTGGCTGTCTCATCCACCGCTGCCCATTTCTAAGCACTAGGAACAATCCTGGGGAAGAGGAGGGCATGGTATGAATGTAAGGGCTGCGATTGGGTGAATGGTGAAACGACAGCAATAATAGCCTGGGGCCCATTTATTCAAGTTTGATTGAACAGTACAAGCCCCCCTTCTGCGGATGGTGGGACCAAGGGCTGTGTAGGTTTGGGGACAATGCTTGCCAAAATTGGTTTTACATGAAGGATGCTTAGTTTACTCAATAAATATCACTTATGCTAAAAAAAAACGAAAAAAAAACGAGGAGAAAGGATGGAGGACTTATGAGAATGCTATGATCTGGATTGGGATGAGAGGTGGAGGGAAGGAAAGGGAAATATGCACGAACTGAATTGGAAAATGATGTATGAAATACCAATGCATCATAAAAAAAAAGATCTGAAGATACATTGGAAAATTATGTGGAAAAGATAGGAAATCTAATAAAACTACCATGAAAAAGCCTTCAAATGAATTTTCAGCTAAAGTAAAGCTTCTTAACAAAATTTGGCAGCAAGAGTATTCTTAAGCCTTAGAATGTTCAAATGATTCCCTTGTCACCAGGACCAGGAGAGTGATGTTTATAGTGGCTGTTGCTATCCAGCACATCTTACTCACTGTAGAAGATAGAAAATGTAATAAGGAATGAAAAGGTTTATATAAAATACAGAATCCTAGATTTTGCAAACTGCAATTTATGTTGATTAGACAAATGATTATATAAATCTTGTAAATTGTCTTAAAATTTGATTAATTCCTATGATATTGTCAAAATGACTATTCATTGCTTTAATTTCTTAATAAGCAATTGTTGGCCCAAAGTAAAATGGACAGGATAGAAACAAAAAGTATTGTGTGTAAGTAGGGCAACATTCCAATCCAGATACAGAGTGGCTCAAATGATTAACCTAAAAGAACTAAGAAGGGAAAGAATGGTGAAGAGATGGTCGTGGTTTAAGGAAGGGCCGGGCGGCTCGTGAAGAGGACCTGGTTTCCATTCTCAGCACTACATATAGTAGCACAACCATCTGTTTATCTCCAGTCCAGGGATTCTGATGCCCCTCTACGGCCTCTCGTAGGCTATATGCAGGACACAGTGTACACAGATCAATTTAGAAATAACCCACATACAAAAATGAAACAGTGCTGGTGACATGGGGCTCCAGGCTAAGAGAACTGGCTGCTCTTATCAGAGGATTAGGTGGTTCTTATATCACCAGGTCCAGCTATAAACACCCCTTCCTAAGCTCCAATTCCGGTGTATTCTGATGCCCTCTTCTACCTTGAGTTAAATAAACAAAAAATTTCAGATATAACTTTTCAATTCAGTTTAGCATAGTCCCTTTTCCCTTCCCCACCCCACCCCAGATTGGGGGCATCCTGCCATAACGTCCTGCATCTTTCTCTCAGCTCTTTTTTTGATCTGAATGAAATGAAGAAATCCAGCTAATACAAAAAAAGCAGATTACTTGCCTAAATGACATCTTTCGTCCTATATAAAATTACTTACCATTACAAACTGCAAATAAACCACACAACCAAAAAAAAAAAAAAGAATCCATCGTAAAATTAGAAGGATACATACCTCCACCCATATACAGTTAATTACAGAGTCGAAAATAAGTGTGGGTGATTCTAGAGCCCTTGGAATATTACATTATAACCAGCATATGTTGCTTCAGATAAAGTATAACATAATGCTGTTCAGTTTGGCCTTTCTCTGGGGGGAGTTGTGGTAAGCAGTCCACAAATGAGGGAAACTTTTGTCATTTGTTTTTCTGTGACTTTGTTATCTTTCTTCACTTAGCATAACAGCTTTTGAGCTTCCATCCATTGATTACTTGCAAAGTTCATAATTCTTTCTTTCCACTGATAGTACTCCTTGTGTAGATGTACCAATATTAGTCATCCCTTCATCTGTTAGGGGCATTTGGGTTGGTTACCATCTCTTCACTAGTGTGAAGAGTAGCTGCAAAACAGGATGTGGCAATGTATCTGTTGTGGTAGGAATCTTCTTTTGGGTAAATAAACAAAAATCAATAAAGCACACAGCAAAATTCTGTCCCAAACAATAAAACATTGAGAGAAAAACTATGAAAAAAAAGAAGAAAGAAAGAGAAGAAAGGAGAAAGAGAACAACATGAATACAAACACTGCTTGAGAGGTTTGGGGAAATGGAACACTCATCCACTTCTCTGTGGGGGAATGCAACCCCTTGGAAAGCAGTTTGGATGACCTCTTAGAACTGAAATGAGCCTACCACCTGGGCCAAGTCATACCCTCTGAGTATATGCCCACACAGACTCATCCTATCGCAGGGATTCATGCACATCTAAGTTTAATTGAAGCTCTCTCAGATATTAGAAGAGATGGAAGACAACCCAAGTGTGCCTCAACCGAAGTTGGTATAAGGAGAAAGTTGGTATATCTCAATGCATGGAGTTCATGCAGCAGTAAAGAAAGGTGACACCATGAACTTGCAGGTATAATGATGAACTAAAGCCTTATGCATAAGTGAAGTAATATGGTCCCAGAAAACAAAGGACAAATAGTATCCCTCATCTGTGGATGCTAGCACCAAATCGCTAGTTGTAAGGCAAACTGAACAAAGTTAATGTTATGTTTCTTTTTATCTGAAAACAACTGCGCTGTTATAATGTGAATCCCTCATGGGTTCCAGAATTAACTTACCACTTGTTTTAAGAATTTGTAATTTTGGCATATGGTGTGAGGGTGTGTATCTATTTTAGGGTATATAAAATTAAAGGAGGGCTTGGAGATGATGGCCTAGCGGTTAAGAGCACCGACCGCTCTTACAGAGGGCCCGGGTTCCACCCCAGCACTCTATGGGCGGCCGAGAACCGTCCGAAACTCCAATTCCAGGAGAACTCCAGTTCCAGGGGAACAGACACCCTCTTCTGAACCTCCACGGCATTGCACGACACGGGTGCACAAACTTGCATGCAGGGAGTACATTCATACACATACATAAATAAATAAATTAATTTAAAAAATAAAGGAAAAATGTGAAATTCTTAAACATGTTTTGGAATTAACTACAGGTTTATTTTCAACATCATAATCCGGTATAGTGTCACACACACCCAACACACTACACACACAACACAACACACACACATATATATTCTATATATATAACTCATATATATACTATATATAGCAATGCTCAATCTCTTAGTTGGAGGCAATCCACATGGGAAGGAACAACAACAACAAAGACCTGGTCATGGAATGACTGAAACAATAAAGAATTCCTCCAAAAAATAAACCCTGCTAGAAAAGCTTTAAAAGACTGAGAAAAAGATGTGAGACATGTATAGCAGAATACATGAGCTCTGGTGGGCTGGGAGGCATGGAGGGGAATGAGTTTAAATTGGATGGAGAATGTTGTATGAAAGCACAAAATTATGGTAAAACATTTTTTTGATTTTTTTTTTTTTTTTTTCTTTTTTTATTAATTTTTATTTCTGATGGTAGAATGTACTGTCTGCATGCAGTCTGTCACCGTGTCGTGCACGCCTGGAGGTAAAGAGGGCTCATTTCCCTGGAATGGAGTTTCTGGAATGGAGCTTCAACAGTTCAGCCACCATGTGGGTAGGGATACGAACCCGGGTCCTCTGTAAGAGAGTCGGCTCTAAACTGCTAGGCCATCTCTCCAGCCCCAATCAATAAAAATTTTTAAAAAAAATAGGCAAAAAAATAACAAAAATATTAAAAAAAAAGATTTTGTTTACTTAAAAGTCATTTTTCCAGGCATGGTGTCTCATTCCATAATCACAGCCAAGAGTTGACAGAATCAAGATCACCATGAGTTTGAGGCCGGCCTGGGCTAGCCTAGTGAGTCTTAGGTCAGAGTGGGTATTGTGTGACACTCTGTCTCACAACATGAAAAAGCAAAACAAAATATCATCTTTGGACACTTATGTTTGAGAGACAACTGGTTGAGTTGAAGATTTTCAGAACCAATCAGTAGTGTGTCAGTCCCCTTCCCTTTACAAAGAGACCAGGTTGGTGGGAGGACACACCTCTGGAGGTTTCAGTCTCTGGTCCACTGTGGCTCTGGAGCTGTGGTGGAATCCCACACCATGATGGAGGAAAGCACAAGGAGAACAGAGCTACTTATGGCTGGAGAGTGAAGACCAAAGAGGAAGGGGGGTGCTCTATGAGGTTCTCACTGGGCCACGTCTTCCCATGGGAACTCCATCTCCACTTCCTGCTTCCACCACCTGCCTCTACCTTCAAGCTAGGGATTATTTAAGATCCAAATATATAAAAGATTCAGGTTAGTTGCTGTCGTTTATGCAACTGAGCAATATCACACTAATATCACAGCCAGGTGACAATGGTTAGCTGTGTCACCACAGTGATAGTACCGTGTTTTGATAACATCACAACGATTGAGGGAGATCATAACTTACCTCTGTGGTCTTCGTCCCACAAACCACGAACCCTTATCCAATGACAAATCCTACCTGAACTGACGGGCCAGTCAGAGTAAAGTTTGAGAAGCTGACAGACAAGTCTAAAGAGCAAGGATAACTAAACCCAGTGCACAGAGTGAAAACACTAGACTGAGAATCATGTGCTTTGCTAAAGATAGAGACACACCTACCTGTGCCCCTTTTCTAAGCCTAGGGAACAATCTGCGGAAGAGGGGGCGTGGTAGAATGTAAGGGCTGCGATTGGGGTGAATGGTCAAACTACAGCAATATAGCCTGGACACTCATTTGATCAACTTGATTGAACATAAAGCCCCCCCTGCTGGTAGGTGGGACCCATGGGCTGTGGTGGGTTTGGGCACAATGCTTGCAAATTGGTTTACATGAAGGATGCTTGTACCATAAATTATCACTTATTGTTAAAAAATGAAAAAAAAAAAACTGAGAGAAAGATGCAGGACATTAATGGCAAGAATGCATGATCTGGGATGGGGTGGGGTGGGGGGAAGGGAAAGGGAAATATGCCTGAACTGAATTGGAAAATGATGTATGAAATACACAAAGCATCAATAAAAAATGAAAATTAAAAAAAAGATAGAGACACAGTGCTGGTCATTAGCTGTGCTATATTGATCAAAAGTAGCACAACACAAGAGAACTTAGTTGCCATCTCTTCTCTGTTGTCAAAATTTGTTATCTAGAACTGCTTTAAAGAAAAAAATTAAATTAAAATCATATAGCATTCTATAAAATAATGGCTCATAACAGGATAAATTTAGGGAATAGAATGTAACGTAGATGAAGGAAGTACACTTTCTCTGATTGGGTCTGATGGACATCTGGTTAATTAAATAAAACATACAGCATACATTAATTGAATTTCATTGTAAACGTTTAATAAATCTGAGTCTTGCTTAGTAAGTAGGAGAAATTAATGTGTTAGTTTCATCATGAGAGTAGGTAAATCATCTGATTTTAATGTCATATTGGACCTCCCACCATTTCTCTAACTCTCTTTTCCTAAGTTAATAGAGAGTACTAAAAGAAGGCAGACTATACTTCTTAATAAAAAACAGATAATATCAGCACAGCATTTGGAAAAACTTCTTAGTCTACAAGGAAAAACTTTCACTTGAATAATTTGACTAAATATTTCAACTGTCTCTGCTTTTAGGAAAATACAAAATAAATGTTGGATTAAATAAAAATGAAAAATCCTGAATGAACCAGAAAGTATCAGATACATGTTTGTTTTGAAGCTCATAATACCTCTCTGATTTTGTTGTTGATTTTCACTTTAAAAATGATATGCATATACCATAAAATCCAGAGGTAGTTCACAAAAGTCACACATGGCAGTTACTAGCATAGGTACTTAAAGCTAAGGATTATTCTTTTAAAAATTAATATTGGGAACCTTCCAACTATTTACGGAAACAACTAAGTAGATGCAAGCAATATATACCTTAAAACTCAAATATCACAAGCAACAAGGTAAACTCTGTGATATCAGACACTAGCATAATATTTAAGGGTGCAATGTTGCACAAAGACATCTTTTTTTCAGGGAGGTGGGTTATTGGTTTCGGCTCTTTCTATTTTTTCTTTATTAATTTTTGTTTCTCCTTGTAGACTAACAAGTTTTTTCCAAATGCTGTGCTGATATTACGTGGTTTTCATTAAGAAGTATGGCCTCATGCATTCTTACACTATCATATGTTTCACAATCTTGTCTCAACATAATTCAAGAGGTGGATAACCCCAGGCGTTCTGTCTAAAACACATCACAAAGGTCTCTATGATCTAGCTTTACCAAGTAGATAATAGTATCCAGTTGGCTGCCAAGCGGTTCCATGGTATCTTGTAGGAATAAAGACTACTTTTTACTACTGTACCTTCAGTCTCTGACTACTGATGGGAATCAGGTTTAGCCAATGGTGGCACTTTCCCATCACACCAGCTCTACTCTAGACTTGTTCATCATCATTCTCACATGGAACTTTTTAATGGTTTCTTAGATACTACCCATTCATTTATCAACACCTTAATGGGTGACAAACTTCAAGAAGTGCAAAATATGATGACATCACCTCCAATTGTCCCTGAAACCAACCTTAATCCCCTCAATATAGTAGTATACAGATACTTCTTTTTCATTTGTCTCTTTCCTCACCTCTAGCCCCATCTTTCACCATTCTTATGGTCTACAACCATCATGCATCTTTTTTTTTTTTTTTGTATATGTATGAATGTACTGTCTGCATGTAAGTTTGTGCACCCGTGTCATGCAGTGCCGTGGAGGTCAGAAGAGGGTGTCAGATTCCCCTGGAACTGGAGCTACAGACGGTTCTCAGCCGCCATGTGGGTGCTAGGGATCGAACCTGCGTCCTCTGTAAGAGCAGTTGGTGCTCTTAACCGCTAGGCCATCTCTCCAGCCCCCCATCATGCATCTTTTACTGTGCTCTGTGGTCTCATATATACCTGACTTTAATAGTATTTGGTATCCTGGCCCCTGCTTCCCTTCTCTTCCTATGTGGTTCATGGGCCTCACAGCGTGCTCCACTCCTGCCTGCCCCTTAGGGATCAGCACTTCTGTGATCTGCCACCTGTTAGCTTAGGATTTCCCTGTGTTTATTCTCCTAACATCAGCCTACGGGCACTCTACATGCTTAAAATATTATATTTTCCCAAATGAGCCTGTGTAATTGATGCAGTTGCAAAAATTAGAATAGATTTTGGAATTAAATAAAGAGTATTTTACGTAAGTCTATATGAATAAGAAAGAGAAAAGGACATTTAAAAGGCATTATGGGATGTTACAATCTAACCAGATATTAAAATGTGTACTAGAACTAAAATAATTAAATAATGTGAACAGGAATAAATGAAAGATTTATTTAACAGAAAGAAAAGAAGGCAGACTAGCTTTTGACAGGCATTACTGAGGCAAGGAAAGAAAGCTTTAGGAAGGCTTCCATTTACGAGCTGTCTTATCCTGTGTCTGATATATTTTCAACCCTGATGGCTTGGTTTCTGAAGGAGCAGGACAGATGGATTTCCACACAGTTTATGAAAATATTTGAGAAACACGTTTCTGGTGATAAGGCATTTGGGGAGAGAGTATTAAACACTTCTAGATTATTTTTTTTTTCTAGTATGTTTGAACAGTGGTGACATGATTGTACCAAGCTGTGTGTCCTCCTGAACCAGATGGAAGTGTGAGCATTTCTTCAGAGAAATAATACTTTTTATAACTAGCTGAGGGTCAGAGCTTATATCTTGTGAATTACCATAATCATTACCTGAATCACACACAGATTTCCTTTTAAAATAGGAATTGAGGCAACAGAAGTCAAACCTTCAAGCAACATGAAGAAGACATACAAAACATTTAATTTGGTATACTTAAATTTCTTCCTGATACAAGGAGTATCCCAGTGAAGGACAGGGTTTACCAGTTATCTTCAACCCTGAGTACAAACCCAGCCTTTACTTTTTGCATACACATGGGGTGTAATAAAAATGGTGACAATATTTCCATAATTACATTTCCCTTTTGTTTTCTGAAATTGCTTGATAATTAAGAACAGTCTGGTTATGTGAGATCATGAAAGTCAGTGTTCACCTATGTTGATCCTGGGTGAACCAGTCAGATGCCCACTGTCCTGATAACTCTACTGTGCTCTGACTTGTCATTGCCCTCTTTCAAAGAATGAAAGTTTACATTCCTGCTGAGTTTAATAATGTTCTAATAAAACTATTTAAAATTCCTTTTCCCCCAAACTAGGTCCTTTGTCATTCATTACTCTTTCCAGAAAAAAACACATTTCTATTTTAAATATGCAAAATCACAAACAAGCATTGCCTCTACATCTTTTGAAGTTTATTATTTTGTATTTAGTGCTTCTCCTGGCTTAGAAAATATAACAGTGCTCATGATTATGCATTCCAAAAGCACCCATAAAACTAGTTAAATTGAAATATACTTTAAGCTGAGGATGTAGCTCAGTTATAGAGAGCTTGCTTAACATGCACAAGGCCTTGGGTTCTACCACCACACAAAATAGTTATTTTCCCCTAGAGAAGAGTTAATTTTAATATTTAAAATAAAAAGTTGACATGCATATTTAATTATCTGCTTAAATCAACATATTTAGTCACATTTATTCACAAGTAGGTAACCACATATGGTGCTCTGATCTCATTTGAGGATAATGGCCTTTCATATAGGGTATTTTATTGTTTATATTGAACATATATGCTGAAATTTTATGGGTAATTTTGTACAATGGCAGCTCAATTCTTGTTTATATAGTGAGGCATTTAGTAGTCACTAGCTTGTTTATCGCCCATGGAACTCATTTCATGTCACATGCAATATATGAATAAATGTGAAAATGGGCTGGGAGATAGCTCAGTAGACAGCCTGCTGCATAAACATGGGGATCTGGGCTGGATTCTGTCCTGGATAGCTTCAGCTGTTGTCCTGATATGCTGGGTAGAGAAGGAATTTCCTCCATTGGATTGCCCTGTGACCATGTCTGTGGGACATTTTTTTTTTTTTATTGCTGGATGATGGGGAAGGACCAAGCCTACTATGGGCAGTGCTACCCCTGGGTAGGTGGGCCTGTGTTGTGTAAGAAAGCAAATGAAGCACAGGCCAGGGGTGCAAGCCAGTAAGCACCATGGTCTGTGCTCCAGGTTCCTGCCCTGAGTTCTTGCCTTGGCTTCCCTTGATGACAGGCTATGAGGTGTAAGCCAAATAAACTCTTGCCCAAGTTGGTTTTGATCAGGGTTTTTATCATAGCAATAGAAAGCTAAATAGTTGGTACCAAGAATATGCAGTATTGTTTTGGCAAAACTGACTATGTTGTTTGGAGAGGATTATGCAAGATTTTGGAGTTTTGGACTGGAAGTCATTGAGTGCTCAGAGCTTAGGGAATCATTACTTTGGAGAAATGTGATGATGGAAGATTGGCTTGTGATGTTTCAAGGAAAGGAGAGATTATCAGGGTGTTTGCAGGATATTTTGATTTGATAATCTGTGATTTCTTGTCATATGAGGATGAAGAATAAGTTGTGATTAACAAGAGATCAGCACCAGTAAAGTAAAACTTTTGCTTTACTGTGACAATTGATGCTGGCTAGCTGGGGCTGGCTAGCTGGTTAGCTAAAAAGAGACTGGCAGGACTGGAGAAATGGCTCAGCCATTAAGAGCACTGACTGTTCTTGTAGAGGACCCAGGTTTGATTCCCTTATGGCAGCTAACAACTGTCCTTGACTCCAGTTTCAGGGTATCTGATGCCTTTTTCTGACCTCCACAGGTATTCCATAACACAGGTGCACTGACATACATGCAGGCAACACATAAAATAATACATAAAACAACACATAAAATACACATAAAATAAAAGTTACACAGTAATAAATAAAATAAAAAAGAGAGTGATATCACTTTTGGGAAGTACTTCCTCAACACCGTCACCCTGAAGTTATATGATGCTGTTTTTGAAGGCATGAAGGGGCCCTGGAGAGCTATGGAAGCTTGGCACTTTGAGAGGCCAGGAAAGACCATTGGTGAAGGTTATGAACTCAATTGTAGTGAAGATCCCTAAGAATAGTTTTCAAATTCTCATGTTGAGAATCTGAGGCTTTGTGCCCTGAGAGGCCAGGAGAACACTTGGGTTATGTACAACCACAGTCTCAGCAAATTGGAGTTGCCAAGACCAAGGGTAGTGGCTGATGTGGTGTGGAGCATGGAGCTAGCTTGTGCCTGTGAGACAAGCTGCACATACTGTGGGGGCAGAGTTAAGGAAGTGGCAGTCCCCAAGATGTGTTTCTAAAAGGGCCTCCTCCCTTTTTCCTGGCTGCCACCTGAACTATAGGCACTTGATCAGCTTCATTCATTCTGCTGAGCCCAGCTCTAGCATAACTAATGAAAATAACTAAGATTTACTTTTTGAAGGTGTAGCATTTAATATTGCTTTAACACCAAGTGAGCATTGCTGTTTACACACATTTTTAATGTCATATTTTCTCTCTTTCACTAAAGACAGACATGAAGATGTACTATTTCCACATTTGGGAAAGAAGTCCTCAGGTGACAACCTAGTCAGCCAGAAAGGTAATTTAGGTTAAAAAAACAAAACAACAACCATAAAACAGAATGTAGACACCCAAGCTGTGCCCAAACTGATTTTATTTTGTTGGATTTATTTATGTGTATGTGTGTGTAGGTTCCTGCAGAGGCCAGAAGAGGGCAACAGATTCCCTGGAGTTGAATTCTAGAAGCTGCGAGTCACCCAACATGGGTGCTGAGAATCAAGAGCAAGTGGTCTTAACTGCTGAGCCCTCTTTCCAGCTGACGGACTAAGGAAACATTTTCTATGATATAGGGCAGGCAAAATGTGGCAAAAGTCGTCACATAGGTGGAGCAGAGCTTAGACAATTTTAAATTGTGTGCCAGGTATTGCGCAAAATGCATAAACACAATTTATGCTTTCCTAATCATTTTCAGAATCACCACCCTAACATGATGTTATTAAAGGATTCAGCCAGTAATGAAGAGTTACTTATAATAATCCAATGCACACACTTCTTTCAATTCTTCTATAACTAAACTCTTAAGTTAAAGACTGCATTCTAAAAGCATAAAATCCCCAGAGAATAAAGAACAAAAAGTAAATATAAATGTCTTAAATCAAAATAACTTTCAATTTGTGGGGGGAAATTCAATCTTTTCCTTGGAGTTATATAGATAATGCAATAGTTGAAAAACATTTATCATCTTTTTTACCAACAGTTCTACAAACAAATCATAGAAACAATATAAGATCTAAGAGGATGGCGCCACTGAATTTTGGAACATTGCAACACTGTCTCTGCTGCTTCATCTATGAAATGGGCACACTAATGTGTAGTAGCCTCAAACAGAGAGTTAGAGTCATAACACTTAGAATCAAACATGCAATCAGCACTCTTCTAACCCAATGCTGTGCGTAGGCTCAGAGTTGAGACCTGAGCCATCATCCTCAATGGGTATAGATATAATGTCCAATCGTGTCTAATGTCTTTTAGTCATTGTATATGTCTTGTAGATATTTAATTAATCTTAACCTATGTCAAACATCCATAATGTTAACTGGCAGGCTTCAACTTTACATCAAAAAGCACTGTTTCTAATATCTGTTATTCTGTTTGGTGAAGAATTAATGGTTTGTAGGTACAGAACTTGAGAAGGTCTTTAGGCAGGTGCCACCGCAATGTGGCCTTTCTGGCCTGGGTGGCTTGTGCTTTGTGCACTCTTGGAGGTATGTTTGATAACTAGACCTATAATTAGAATGTGACTTAACTGATTATTCTAAAATATTTTAAAGTTATCTACAAACACCAGCACAGTGCTTTCAGTCTTTCTTCATTTCATTTCTTAGAATGTATCTATAACTTCTCATAGCTTTTAGGATGAAATAAAACATGTACTGAAATGCCCTCATTCCCTTTCAACATGCCTTGTCTTCACCTTTTATTTCATCTATCCTGATCATCTCTCAAACATGCCATGATTTATATAACACTGGTGTTTTGTAATACTTCCTGGAGTGAGTGACTCAAATGAAAGTCTGTTTATCACAGACCAGGCACTGAATGTAGAACTAAAGAAAAATTCCAATCAATCTAGATCCATGAGCAGGGGGGTTATTGGGATTGCTTGTTGGGATCATGGAGAAGGGGTAATTATAAGTAGCATGGGTGATCACAGGCAGCTTGCACGCCTGAGAAGCCATTCCTTCATCGTCTGAGCCACCATCTCCAAAGTGTAATGTCTCTTGCTCAATGAATCTTAACAGCAGCATATTCCAGCAAAATTATGCTCCCATGTTGATCTGTGAAATATAGGCGTGCTGCAATAATTTTCACTCTAACTCTTGACTCTCCGCATACAATCTTTGATTTCATCCTGTGCTTTGGACCCCTACCAGATCTTCGATTGAGTTGCTTCATGACATACTTATGAGAATTAGGCGAACAGGAAGCCATTCTCAACAACAAGCTGTTAACTCCTTGTCTGATTGCATCACATATGAAATATATCATACTGTTGTGGCATGTTTATATTATATCTTCTCGGTACGTGAGGTGCTGCAATCAACCACCAAGAACGACAAGCCAGGCGAACTTCGTTGTTCTTACCTTTGCAGACTATTCCTGTGAAACCTTACTCCTAGAGTCCTGCATTCCAAATTTAGGCTTTCTTACCCTCTTTGGAGTGCCTGATTTAAAGGGATTCCCCAAGCTAGGGTTTGCATCAGGAGTTGAGACGAGAAGACTGAATACACGACATCAAGGAATAGGAACAAGAAGACGTTTTGGTGCAGTTTCCTATTTGATTGGAGTGATAGTTCTCCCTAGAGGGTCTCTTCTTTGCACACCTTCCACTGGCTTAGTTTGGCAGGCTTGCTCCAAGTCCCCAATTTCCACTAGTTTTCTTCTTATTCTGTTTGTCTTTCACTCGTGATAGACACCCTAACTCACTGGTGAGGACCTCACGGTCCAATATACTCATGGCAGGACTTTATAATGTCTACTCATCGGGCTGGTTGAATTCAGTGTGTACACTTAAGTCTTCTCTATATTAAATTCTATTTCCTGGAGACCTGTGTTCAACTCCTTGGTTTCTCTTCCTTATTCACTTGTTGGGGTCTATGATACTATCACTATCTTCAATACCTCTCTATACTCACCATTAAAAAGATTCATCCTCACTATCTTCATCTAGGCCTTTTAAGCTACTAGAAAAGTCCCTCTGCTTCTTCTTGCACTCGATTGGATCGTTCCTATACGCTTTGAGGGTTTCAATTATTCTAAACACAAAGGCTTAAGGCAGATATCACAGTTCTGTCACTTGTACAACTCCTTCGTAAAACAGACTCAGGATAAAGAGGAACAAGATTCCCTTGAACAGGCCTATATATATACTGGGTCTCTTTATAAACCCTCTGCAGATTCATGTTTCCATGACAACCCCTATACACCCAGCAAAAGTTAAGTTCTCCACCACCATACAAGGTCTTCGCAACATGTTGAGCTATATCCACATTCTGATTTCTATCTAATCTTCTTACCTATAGCTTTTATTATAAAAAGTGTACACACTGTTTTATGGGTGCTTGCGGATTATTGATGTCTCAGTGGTGGGCACAGAAAATACATAGAGCATAATTTACTTTTTTGAATGTGCGACGTACTTAACTTACAGAAGACCTACAGATTAGAAATTATATCAACACAGTCAACTTTTTAGGTTGGGGGTGCTCCATCTCTAATTACCACTTATTAGCTCCCATTCCAAGACCAGTGCCCTCGTTTTTTTTATATGGCTCATCTTCAGGTAACCCACAGTGATGAATAACTTCGTTTTTCTTTTTTATTTTTTTTTTTTTTGGTCTTGATTGGCTCGAATGTACAGGGTCTCCTCTGTAGT
>VZQC01014012.1:570351-605040 GCA_009823505.1 Rhizomys pruinosus | reverse complement strand
TGGAGAATTTCTTTTCTGATCTTGTCTGTTTGGAGTTCTATGTGCTTCTTGTATTTGTATTGGTTTGTCCTTTTTTAGTTTGGGGAAGTTTTCATCTATTATTCTGTTGAAGATCTGATCAATACCATTCTCTTGGGATTCTTCTCCTTCCTCTATTCCTATGATGTGGAGGTTTGATCTTTTCATAGTGTCCCACAGTTCCTGGTTGTTCCACTTCTGTGTATTTTTAATTTTTTCATAATCTTTCCTTGAGGTTTTTAGTTGTTCTGTGTTATCTTCCAGGTCTGATATTTTTTTGTTCTGCTTCCTCCATTCTGCTTTTGAGGCTTTTTCCATTCCTTTCCTCTTGATTTGATGAGTGTTTTATTTCCTTTTTCATTTCCTTTTCTGATTTCTTTAGTATTTCTACTTCTTTTTGGAGCTTCTCAATCTCTTCTTGTAGCTCTTTGCGTTGCTGGTTGGTTTCCTTATCTTTTTCAGCATGGGATATTTTCAGTGTTTCTACTTCCTTCCAGAGTTTGTCATTCTCTCTCTCTAGGTCCTTCTTGAGTTCTTCATTCTCTTTTCTTAGTTCTTTATAGTCTTGTAGTTCTTTAAATATGTTCCCAATTGTGTTCCTGATATCTGTCTCCTGGGGCATCCCCAGAGGGATTGCACTGCAGGAGCCTTCCATAGGGTTGGTAGAGCTTGGTGGTGGATTATTCTGCCCCTTTCCTGTGTTGTCTGTTCTTCGTGTTCTTGGCATATGGGCTTCTCCTTGCCTGTATTCCAATGTGAGTCCTAAATGTGTCTTCACTGTGTTGAATGCTTGATTTGCTTGCCTCCTTCAGATGCCTTCGTAATCCCAGTTGGTGGGGGGGGGGCGCTCTTCAGTCCATGCCCCGTTACCTTCCGCTGGCCTCAGGAGATCTCCACAGATAACATTATAAAAGGATTTTGGATATACCTTAATGTTAAGGCTGTTACCTGGAAATTTAGTATGGATTGGAAGTAAAAGAAACTGGTAGTGTACATATATTTAAGTGTGACCAAATTTTTATGTTGACAGTATTAGAGCAATTTTTTAAACAACATAAGTAATTTACTTTACCACTATCCAATGTGTGAATGGATTTTGAGCATTAGTAAAAAGAAGTTAGGGGAACCTTGATTAAATATACATTGTGATCTTCAAGTTACCTGATTAAGACTGGATCCTGTAGAAATAAAGTTTATGCATATATAATTTTAACCTTTATATATGTTATAATTTTTAGATGTATAACTTTAAGGTATACATTTTACAGAATGGGTTCTACAGATCCTATTGAGAGTTGGTGGGTCACATCCAGTAGATGACAGTACATACTTAATAAAACTTTCAAGTACTACCTGTGTAAATTTATATTTACCCTTTATACATTAATTAATTTATCAGCTATTTAAATATACTGGCAGACCTGAGTTAGGGAAAAATTAATTTAAGTTTTAGAGTTAGCCTTTTCTAAATATATGTAAATAGAAAAATCACACAAATTAATTTTTAACCAAAGCCTAAAAATGACAAATAGTTGTTAAAAACATAAATTAGTTTTAATTAATTTTTTGTTAGACCAAACTGGCTTGAAAATCTTCATACAAAGCTGTCTTTCTGAAATATAATGGTATTAAATTTTGACAGACACAGATTAAGATGACTTGTTATTTTTGCTTGGTGGTAGATTACAAAACCACATTGTCCGGGGACCTGTGAATTTTAAAAATGGTAAAAACAAATCTAAAAGGCTCCAAATTGTTTAAGACCTTTTTTATTAATTAATTTTAGAATAGTTTAGGATCCTTAAGTGATTGACTTTGAAATGCTTAAGATCAATTGTGCACAACTCATTTAAAGAAGTTTTGGGGTACCCATGTATCAAATTTAGAAAAACATGCTTGAGATGGAATTTAACTTAACAGATTTAAATGGCCATTTTAAAATATATTATCTCGAGATAAAAGTTGATGTCCAAAGAACAGTATAATTATCTTAATTCTGAACAAGTATTGTGAGAAATAACACAATAAAGTCCAAAGGTTCTCCCTGTAGTCCCAGCTGTCCTGGAACTCACTCTGTAGACCAGGTTGGCCTTGAACTCACAAATATCCACCTGCCTCTGCCTCCCAAGTGCTAGGATTAAAGGCGTGCGCCACCACGCCCGGCTCAAAAGTAATTTTTAAAAATATCTTTTGGAAAACCCTAAATCAAAAAGACCTGGAACCATACTGAAATTTTCCAATTGGCATGAAGCACCTTGGGAAATATAGTTTTTTGGCCTGGAAGGAAAGGAAATAAAAATGGCCTTGACAGGAAGTTGAGACTGTGACAGGTCCAAGGATATTTGGGAAATGTAGTTTTGTTCTTGAGCCTGGATGCTTTTTCTTTCCTGAGAAATGATTTGGGTTATAAATTTTTGCAGCTCCAACTTGGAGTTACGTTAACAGGAAACACCTGCAAGTGAAGGTCTTGGCTATCCTGATCTGGCACGGTTTTTCTGTGGCAGAGAGGGAAGTAGCTAAAGCTGGCTGCTGGGCTGCGGTGGCAGAGCTCTGGCAGAGTGAAGCTGAGCAAGGGTCTTCGTGGCCCCTGGCTGTACCTGACTCATCTGGGTCCTCACACGGCCCCCCTGTGGGTCCTGCCAGCCCCCAGCCCAGTGCTCTGGCCCCTCCTTGCGCCTGGGGCACACCAACAGCTTCTCTGCCCACTTGGACTGCTGTGGAGCCACCACCACAGTGGTTTGGATTTTGATTGGCATGTCTGCTTGTTTCTCATGACAAAGAAAGACAGGAGATACTAGTAGGTAGGGAGAAAGACAGTTCGAAGATTAATCTCTTGTGAAAGATAAAATTTCACAGAGATTTTCCAATAGCCTGGCCATAAAGAGAAATACTGAAGACAGATTAAAAGATTAATCTCTTGTGAAAGAGAAATTTTCACAGAGATATGCCATGGCCATAGAGAGGAGAAATACCCAAAACATATTATAAGATTAATCTCTCGTGAAAGAAAGAATTTTTCCACGGAGATAGGCCAAAGCTCGGCCTCTACTCTGAATCCTACATCTGGGGGGGGAGAGGGGGCGGTGGGAGGAGTACTTTCTCTTTCATGGTGAATCCTCTGAGATTTTCCCCTCTGATACCTTTTTGATCTTCTTCCTTCTGTTGGTGGAGAGTCCAAGCTGCACATTCTGGGTACCAGTTGTTGGAGTTTACTACTGTCTGATGTTCCTTTAATCACACGTGGCCACAATCCACATGATATTCTTCCCTTCTAGAACCAGATTGGCAGTCCCATAGGACTGGGGGCTTCAAGGCTGTCTCCTGCCTGCAGGCAGACAGTCTCTAGGCTTAGCTCTGGCAAGAAAGGGGGAGGAGACTGTGAGAAAATTACCCGATAGAATAAGATAGAAAGAAAGACAGACACAGATTCAGAGAAAGTCTGGGTGATATTCATGCCTTCAGTGTGTTTATATACCAAAAGTTACTGTGCTTTGGGCAAGGAAGTGGGAGGGAAGGCAGAAGGGAGGGTAAGACACCTTGGCTCTTTACCAGGGGGCTGAAAAGCTCCTGTTTGTGCAATCAGAAAATTAGAGGTGCAACATTTTGCTCAATACCTCAAGGGAAGGGTCCATCCAGTTCTGGAACTTTGCAGAGATAGTTAAGGCAAGAAAACACTGCAATATCCAAGACCTTTCAGAGCTACAGATAACTCACAAAGACAACTGAATGGCCACAGAGATATCAGATAACTCTCAGAGGTTTCGCAGGACAGGTCTTACAGTTCCTTACCTGGAGCCAGGCAAAGTTTCATTCCTACATGAGAACGTCAAAACTTTGGCCAGCAAGATGACTCAGGAGGTAAAGGCACTTGCTGCTGCCAAACCTGGACAATCTGAATTCAACCTCTGGGAGAAAACTTACTTCCACACGTTGTCCTATGATATCCATACATATAATGTGGTGTGCACATGATAAATAAATAATGTATTTTTTTATCTTTTTAGTTTTACCCTTTTTTTTTTTTGTATTTTTGTGACAGGGTCTCCCTTTTAGTACCAGGTGTCCTGGAGCTCACTCTGTAGACCAGGCTGGCATTGAACCCACAGAGATCCACCTACCTCTGCCTCCCGAGTGCTGGGGTTAAACCAGAGTTGCTTCTAATCTGTTAGTTCTTTATCTGGAATGACTAGATGCATGTTCCCATCTCTCTAGGAAGTCATGTAAAAATACCCATGAATCTGCCAAGGCAGTAACTTGGATGATTGGTAGTTGCCTAAAGAACTACGTAGTAATCAGAAAGTAAAATGAGGGGTAGGGAGGGTTGCTCAGGAGTTAAGAGTACTGGTTGCTCTTGCAGTAGACCCAGGTTTGGTTCCTAGCACCCACTTGACAGCTAAAAACTATCTATAACTCCAGTTCCAGGGGATCTGATGACATCTTCTGACCTCTGTGAGCATTTCATGACACAGGTACATTTACACACATGCAGGCAATACACTGATACATTTACTATAAAAGTAAACTTTATAAAAAAGAAGGGTGTGGAGAGATGGCCTAGTGGTTAAGAGCACCAACTACTCTTGCAGAGGACCCAGGTTCGATCCCCAGCACCCACATGGTGGCTGAGAACTGTCTTTAACTCCAGTTCTAGGGGAATCTGACACCCTCTTCTGACCTCCATGGCATTGCACGACATGGGTTCACTGACCTACATGCAGAAAGTACATTAATACACATGCAAAATAAATAAAATTAAAAAAATTAAAATTAAAAAAATAAAAAGAAAAGAAGTAAAACGTGAATTTATTGACAATTAGAACTTCCCTTGGCAGGTATCACAGGAGAATGTATTAATACTGATAGAAAGTACTAATTAAACAAAAAGAAAGGAAGTGTAAGTTTGAAGATCACAAGAAAAGCATGGGGACCCCATGTCTAACCACTCTAGCTCTCAAAAAATCCCCAACAACAACAATAGCTGCAACATCAGAATGATAAATTTCAAACCAGATGGATTCCTCAGGATTGCAAGAATAGAAGTGACAACTCTCTTCTTGAAATAAACTCTTCCCTTGGTTTCTATGACTGTTCTCTCACGTGTTTCCTCTTTCTCAGCCTCCTTTGCCGCTCAACTTCTGGTACCTAGTTGAAATTTCATAAGGTCTTTTCCTGGTGTGTATTTTTCCTAATGATGTTACCCCAATATGATTTCCATGAGATAACATAAAATCTGAGTCTCTTGTGAGGCTTTTGGCTTTTAACTAGAGACCTATACACTCAAATGCTTGCTCCAAAGCAAAGACTTTAATACATAATACCATCCCAGACTTAAAATAGAAACAGCAGAGTAAGTCCTTTTCCCACTAAACTTGTTCTCTGTCTTCATCGAATACAGCCATTATCCCTGTAGTTGTGGTGCATATAGACCTATGCATTATTTGTAATACCAGCCACTTGTTATAATGATGCAGATTCAAGTTTCTCTGATCTTTGTCTTCTAAGTCCTCATCAAACTTGTTCTAGCTTCTCTTTAATGCTGTGGTCCTCTGAGTTCTTGTGTGATGTGATAACTCATCTCCCAAGATCAATCCCTCTACCAAGATCTGGTTTCAACATTGCAAGCCAAGTAAATTTCTCAAAATGCCTATCTCAGTAGCATTTCTCTTGGGTTTTTCAGATTAGAGTACTTTTTTAGACTCCAGCAGCTTTCTTCCTTTTCTTAATTTTAATGCTTTGATAAACTTGTTTTTCTCTTAAGAGTCATGCATATATCTGGTTAGGTTTATAATTTTAGTTGGTTTTATTTCTTTTGCTATCCTGAATCATCTTACCTATTTCATTGTTTGCTACTGGTATATGAGCACAATACTAATTTTTATGCTAATGTTTTTATTTTTATGGCTTCTTTGACAATGATATATCATGTTTCTCCCTGTAGCCAAAGATGGCTTGAAACTCACTATGTAAAGTAGGCTGGCCTCAATCTCACATAGATCCACCTGCCTCTGCCTCCTAAGTACTGAGATTACAGGTGCCAGCCACTATCCCGTGCAATTTTGTTTCTCATAACAGCTGAATAATATTCCATTGTGCAAATGTAATATATTTTCCCTGTCCATTCATTTGTTGATGGACATCCAGGTTGTTTCCATTTTCTGGCTCTTGGGAATAGAGTAGCAATGAACATTGATGAACTAGTATCTCTGCAGTAGGACAAAGAGTCCTTTGGATATATCCTCAAGAGTAGTACAGCTAGATCATATGGTAGGTCTCTTTCTTGTTTTTTGAGGAACTTCCACACTGAGTTTTATAGTGGCTGCACCAAGTTTCATCCTACATGATTTCTATCAGATTGTGTGACACATCCATGACTTATGAATTTTCTTAGCTTGATAATGGTAATTGTTTCAGTTCTTTCTATAATATTAATAATGCATATATGAATGTATTTGGGTCCTGGCTCTTGCTACAAAGTGGGTTTCTTGCTGTGAGCCATAGCTACAAACATTGAAAAGCGGAGATTTACTTGACAGGTTTCCCTCATCCCTTGCCATGTACTCCATTTCTACTGGTCAGCTTCCATCTCCTGTCCTAGGGTCTCTGCACTCTCTGAGTTGGAGAGGTGCACGTTACCATTTACATACTTTAATTTGTGTAATACTCTGAGCTCTGTCATGACTTAAGTGGAATATCTTTCATTAGTCTAGAGAAGGACAGAACTTCTTACAACCCACACTCAGAAAAACATCCCTCACTTGGGAGGCAGAGGCAGGTGGATCTTTGTGAGTTCAAGGCCAGCCTGGTCTACAGAGTGAGTTCCAGGACAGCTGGGGCTACAGGGAGACCCTGTCTTGAAAAAGACCAAAAAAAATGTCCCTAACTCCTATAGAACTTACCACAGCTGAGCTTTTATGTCGATGTGTGCTATTATCTGATAAATCCTGATTTCCATACTTAGCTGAAACTTAATGATATACTTACTATGACTATTTATTGTGTTGGACACATGCCAGATTGTTCTTCAGGTATTAAGAATTTAGCAGTGATTGAGACAGTAGGCCACTTACTTTCATGGATCTTACATTTTAGTTCTGGGGCATAGACAGTAATCATATAAGCAAATAACTGAAGATTGTAATCTTATGTGATTTGCTTAGTAAAACAGTAAAACAAAGTGACACAGACAAGAGATTTTCCTGTATTTGGTCTAATGACCAATGAAATTTCTTTGAGAAGATAAATTTTGGATAAGTACCAAGTTAATGAAGAACTAACAGATGGCCATTCAGCATGAGGACGGGCTCCAGGTCAATGTGTTTTATTACCTGGTCTTATACTTTGTACATCATGGCCAGCATCATATTCCTGAAGAAACAAAACACCAAAAATCTGATGGATGAAAGTGAGTTTTCCAGAAGGTAACAACTAGCATTTCTAAACATAAGAATGAAACTTATTTTATGATTACAGAGCTGAAGAAATTTTTAGTCAGAAGTAAATATACAGTAAGATGGAGATGAAGACAAGAGTGTTTTTCATTCTCTGCAAAGAAATTTAGTGAATTATCACTTTAGAAGATAGTGAAACAAATGTGGAGTGCTTTTCTTCAAAATACTTACAACACAGTGATTTGATGAAGGGATGTTTTTATTTGACATAATAATTTCTGTGTTGTCTAATTGGTTTAAATATACAGTTGCATAATAACATGTGAGGTGTATCAGAAATTAACATTTTATAAGACATTCTCTGAGAAGATTATTTTTTCATATGAAGCAACATGGACTTTGGTGGAGAAAAATGATAAAAAGAACAGATGATATATTCTAAGATGAACCAGAAGCCCACTTCACATTTCTAAAAGGGTAGTTCAAAAATAATAACAAACAGATTTTAAACCCATATATTTTTATTATTTGTGTATCCCACATATTGAAAACATAAAAACATACTAATTACAAAATCAGTACCTATTTTCTCCATCTTGATTTCTTATGGAAATATGATCACTTTTTAAATATTTTTTTATTTTTTTTATTGATGCTTTGTATATTTCATACATCATTTTCCAATTCAGTCCAGGCATATTTCCCATTCCCTACCCCCCATCCCACCCCACCCCATCCCAGATCATGCATTCTGCCATAACTGTCCTGCATCTTTCTCTCAGTTTTTTTTCCATTTTTTAGCAATAAGTGATAATTTATGAGTACAAGCATCCTTCATGCAAAACCAACTTGCAAGCAGTTGTGTCCAAACCCACACATCCCCTTGGTCCCACCATCCAGCGGGGGGGGGTTTGTATGTTCAATCAAGTTGATCAAATGAGTGTCCAGGTTACATTGCTGCAGTTTCACCATTCACCCCAATAGCAGCCCTTACATTCTACCATGCCCCCTCTTCCACAGATTGTTCCTTAGGTTTAGAAAAGGGGCACAGGTGGATGAGAAGCAAAACAGTCTACTTTCTCTGGAGCTGCTGACTTGGTCTGTTTTTAATTTCAGATAAAATAGGAAAATTCTAGGAAGGAAATGTCTTTTGTGAGTGATTTTCATCTTTCTCTCTGTCTATTTCTCTGTCTCTTCTCTCTCTCTCTCTCTCTCTCTATCTCTGCATGTGTGTGTGTGTGTGTGTGTGTGTGTATGTGTGTGTTCTTCCTGCTTTATTTTGCTTTGCTGTCTTTTCTTCCCTCCAAGCAGCAGTACTATGGAAAGGAAATCTGCCCAAGGTCCAATTGTGTTAGGTTTGACACAGTTCATGAAGTCATTCACATCAGTCATGTCTTCAAATTCAAGATGAATTGTTTACCATTAGCTAGTTCATTCTTAGAGCATAATGATACATTATTTTGACAAAAGCTGCATTCTCATTGTCAGACACAGAGCTGGGCCTGGTGGTAATAACTTTAATCCCAGCACTAAAGAGGCTTTGACCAGCCTGATCTACATGATGAGTTTTGGGCCAGTTGGGACTATAGGGAACCCTTGTCTCAAAAAAACCAAAAAGAAGCTTCATTGCCAGACACAGTGATAAGACATATTTATGCACAAGCCAGTTACATCTGTCAGTTTGGTTATCATGAAAATTTGCAGGTTATTCCATTCTAAGATTTCATATTACTGCTTTTTCAAAGGAAAATGGAAGTTTGTATTTATATTTATCTCAATTAACTTCTTAATTCTCAATGCTCTGCCTTCCCTTATACTTCAACTTGTATGAAAGAATCATTGGGGTAAAGTTACAAGGAAGAAAAAAAATTAAGGCAGTGAAAACATTTTCTCTATTAAAGAAATACTTTGTTGTTTTTCTTTCACAATTCCAAGACTAGGTGGTATTGATAAAGTTGACTAAGTTATCTTTATTTCACAGAAATTTACTTTAAATTTTCTTTAAAGAAGAGGCTAAGGTTCTTTTGGATGTTTTCAGGGAAGTAAAGATGAACTAGAACAAAGCATGACCCTTGGAAAGAGAGTGACTGTAGACAGAGGGCCCTTGGTGATATAGGAGTGCTGAGGATAAAGTCCTTTGGTGTGTTCACACTTGGGTCTGGTGAACTCAGAGCAGGAGTTGACTGTCATAGGATCCTATGGCCAGACTTCCAGGGTCATCCTTTTTGAATAGACCAATAATCTAGCTCACAGACAAGTTAAATAAATAAACTGCTTAAATACTTGTGATTAGTTAGGAGTGGAATTACTTTGGTTTAATGGTTGTTTATTTTCTACTATATTATCTCTCATTATAAAATGGATTATGCTTGTACTCATAAATTATCACTTATTGCTAAAAAATGAAAAAAAACTGAGAGAAAGATGCAGGACAGTTATGGAAGAATGCATGATCTGGGATGGGGTGGGGTGGGATGGGGGAAGGGAAAGGGAAATATGCCTGAACTGAATTGGAAAATGATGTATGAAACACACAAAGCATCAATAAAAAATAAAAATTAAAAAAGAAAATTCATTAACATTCTAAAAAAAAAAAGAAAATTGACTTGGTTAAAGTAATACGTGTTTTTCATAAACAATTCTCCATCACTCTAAGACCATGTTCTAAGTGAATGAACTGAATCGGGCACTTAACATATATGAAAGAATGTGTGAGATCTAAAAATAAACTTTAAAGAGTTACATTCTATTAATTATAGACTCAGATAAAATATCCTCTATAATATCAGAAATGAACTATTGTGAACAAATAGAGAAACAATACCTGGCTCATAATGATTTTCCCATAGACAGGTTGTGCCACATACACTTTGCTTATCACTCAAACTCCCCTCTTAGGGGCCATTGGATCTCTCCTTCCTGATCTCCAATCTGGCATGCATTCTTATAAATTTCGGGACTGGCTTTCCTGGCCACAGTAGCTATAATGAACTCATAACAACTCAGTCTTTTAGGCATAATGATTCATTATTATAGTGAGAAGTTAATCAAAGGAATTTGACTAGATTTAAAAACTGAAACTGGTGAACAAATTCTTTTCCTCTCTGAATCCCAAGCCTAATGGTTGCTATTGGGCTGGTTCCAGTAGGATAATCAGCCTGAAATATTAAATTTGTCACATATGGGAAGTCAGAGATAAGAGATGGTGGAAATCCATAGGATGTGCTGACAGTATCTGAGTCCCAGATTCTAAGACTCCCCTGCAAGCTTAGAAAGGTTAAGTAAACAAGTTTACCTACATCATTGTAAACCCAAGGTAGATTTCTGTAGGATCTTAATAACAGATAAAATGTACCAAATTGTCTAATTTCTTAGAAAAAAATATTAAAACGTTTTCTGACTGTGTGTGTTGGCCATGCATGCTCAGAACTGCATCTTCAGCATCAAGGTCCCAAACCAGAGCCCATTCATTAGTGCTATGCAGAAGGGGTTCAAGAGCACTGTACCTTTGCAGTTGATAATACTTCAACTCTGATGCTCCTTGCTCCAGAATACACTCCTCACAGCACATGCTTTTTCACAATACTGACTTCCAACTCCCTGCTTGGCATAGACACTATGGGGCTTCATCCTGACATCTAAGGAGGCAGAGAAAGCAAATATTGGATTTTAATCGTATGGTTTAGGGAAATATCCTAACAGAAAGAATTTTCAAATACTGACTATAACTTAGGCTACTTACAATCCTCTGTCATCCCACTAATGGACTGATTTGTGTCTTCCTAGAGGATCCTTGGAAGTCCCAATCATTAGAGCCAGTAAATGATACATTATTGAGAATGAGATTTTTGCAAATGGAACCAAATTATCAGGAGGTCCACTGGATTAGGGTGGAGTCTAATACAACATCTCTGGCACCCTTATAAGAGGAATAAAGTTTGGACAGAGAAACAGACACGTGGGAAATGGCCTATGGAACGATGGAGGGAAAGGTTAACACAGCACATCATTGAGATAACAGTACTGAGAATAGCAGCAGGTATGAGAAGCAGAAAGACTCTTCTAGAAGAATAAACACCAGCATGACTGTTGCCACTTTGGGATCTGTAATAGGTACTTCCAGGTTCTTGGCCTCTCATTCAATGAATTAAAATAAAAATCCACATGGATTGCAAAATAGCCATAAATTGTATTTAAAGCAAACCAGAGAACAAATCAGAATATACTCAAGTGACTAGCCACAAGAGTAAAGATACTCAAGAGTCCCAATTTTTGTTTGGAGCTTCTTAATTATTGTTTGAGGCTTTCCATAAAGGAGGTTAAGAGGAAGGAGAGGTTGATTATTAGGTATGTAATTTGGGTGATTCTTAATTTTGAATGACAGATTAGGTGATTTCTCTTTTGTGTATGTCCCTCCCCATAATGCATCTTATTTTAATCATATGCATGACAAAATATGCAAAGACATAAGATGGTATGTAAGAATTTCCCCTAAAAATTAACTTAAGGATTCTTTATGTGCATGCCCCAAACCCAATATAGGGTGGATTGTCCCATTTACTGTATTCTTGGATTGTGCTCTAGGATGTATGAGACAGGTTAGATAGATAATTAAAATATCAACCATTGTTGCCATGTGTAAAATAATGTAGTGCCACATAGAACCTGGGACTGTTTCTCTTTAGTAGTCTCCTATCTTGAAAAGAAAAGCTTGAGACTGGACAGACACTGTCCATGGCAGAAGGACATGGACAGACTTTAAAGCTGCTGAGGGAATGACAGCATTTATATATAGAGAAAATTGAACATGATTAAACTTTTTGCTGAGATGGAGACCCTTTGAGGAAAATCAGCTAAGACCAGCCAAAGCAGGAATTCAATTTTGGTCAAGAAGATACTGAAGCTCTGAATCACATGTATATGCTTGAAGCTCAGACAAGGCACCTAAACAGGAGAAACAATGTGAGAGACTAACAGAATCTGTGGGACACATGAAACACCTCAGTGAGGGAGAGGAGGAAGAGGGGCGGGGCCAGAGGAGTTCTGATGTTAAAGAAGGAAGACAAAGCTGTAAGCAGGAAGAGCCTCAGAAGGCAGAAGTTGTTGGATAGTTATGGCTTGAATGGGACTTGTCCCCTCCCTACAGGCTCTCCTGTGAATGCTTGGTCCGCAGATGGAGATGCTGTGTCGGGAGGTTGTAGGGACTTGGAGGGTGGGCCTAGCTGGAAGTAGCATGTCATGTCATGGGGACTTGCTTCACTCTCTGCTTCCTGTCTGCTGTGAGGTGAACTGCTGCCCTGTCCAAATGCTACCTCTGTCATGACCTCCATCTAAACGGCACCCAGCAACCATGGTCTGAACCTCTGAAACTGTGAACATAACGTACCTTCCCTCCATTTAAGGTGCATTCTACAGTATCAACGGAAAAGCTGACACATACAGAAAGTGTTAGGGTAGCAGTACTATTTTATAGTTTTGAAAAATGCTATTCTTCCTTTATTTTCCCTGACCCTAAAAACACTAGTGTCCTAAATGAGAAATTTGCATAACTAAGATGAATGAAGTCTCACCCAGTCTTTACACTAATACAATTTAGAAAATGACCTTTTCTAAAAATAATAGAAGTAGATAGAGGAAGGTGAGCAAGTATTTTTAAGTTTTTTACCATCAGAGGATGGACCTAATTAGGGTATAAGAAGACGCATGGATAAAAAGACCATTTAACAGGTCAGCCTGTTCTTTTAGTGCATATCTTAAAAGTTAATAAGCATGAAAAGATTTAGTGCCCCACCCCCTTCTGAAGACTTTTACAGTGAGATTTAAAATAGTCTCTCTGAAAGATATAGGGCTCATTAAAGAAATAATATGTGTCCTTTATTCAGAGTGTGACACAGAGTTGTCTTGAGTTGCAACATTAGAAGGGGTAATTAGGTAGCTGTATGCAGCCTTGACAGGGAGGCCAACCTTGTCTTTTCAAATAAGAATATTCTCTGTCACTATTATGTGACAGAGAATATTTGTGTATCTACTGTATTCCTTCTGAACTAACAGGTAGATATGTACACACATATTTTTTGTCACACATAGAATCTGAGTCTTTCTAATGACTACTATGTCAGCATAAGAACAGATGAGGTCCCGACATTATAAGTACTGGCTAAGAACAAAGGCACATTGGCCATGTGTTAGGTTAAACATTTGTGACTTACAAATGCCTTATTATGACTTTAAAGGCATAGTAATGCTAACTGTTTAGAAATATACATTAGCTATTGAGTAATCATGAAGGGTCAAGATCCAAGGCCCTGTGTTTATAACTCTAGGGTAGTACTAGTCAAGGTGATATTTGTCACTAGCAATTTAATTTATTTATATTTATTTGTTATATTATATATTTATATTTTAGCTATATTATATCCTCTATTTATATATTATACATTTATCTATTTAATCTATTTTATTTTACAAATTCAAATAATAACAAATAGTACCAAATATAATTCTTTACCTACAATGTTGGGACTTAAGTCATCATGAGTTTTTTAATAATTCAGAAAATGAAAAATGAATGACATTTTAAATTGAAAAATATTGGCAATTGGGACAAATGCCTAGGTTTTCTTTTGTAAAAAATTGTGAACAAATGGTCTACAGGTACCCCAAATCTAACAATAAAACAAGAGTCTTTCAAGTCTTTATTTCTGCTGGATTCTCAGAAGTCCCCACTATTTTGAGGGAATATTGGTGATTCCTGAGGTAAAGGGCTACAAACTGGCACACTCTAATTTTCTCACACACATTTAAATGAAAGATGGACAGGGAATGTCTCTGAAAGATATCTAGGCTTCCGTGTTATCTTCTGGCCCCTTTGTGAGCTGGGTGTCAGAGACAATAGAGACCCATCATTTTGAAATATCAAAGAAGAGAATTTCATAAAAACCTCAACACTCCTAACCTGTGGTTGATGCAGGTTAGGTGTGAACTTTAGGTCTACAGCCAAAAAAGTCTGAAATTAAGTGCAGGCTGGGATGTAATAGATGACAGAGCCAAAAAATAGATGGGTCCTTTAATATTGAGGGTGACTCCACATTTGAGGATCCTGGGCTGCACAAGTAGCTTCTGGAGAGGTGTGGGGCCCATGGAGGGGAGCTGGCCTAGAATTTCCCTTGAATGATACACTAAGAAGATATCCTTTGACTAATGATTGTGGTATCATGAGAACACCAAGCAGTGAACTACAGGAGGTGCAACCTGCTGCAAAGAGCAACTCCCCCAAAAGCCCTGGATCAGATTTTAGATTCTGTTCTGAATGGATGAGAGCCATCCAGTGGCACCGTGAAAGTTCTGATCTAATGACAACAAGCCATGGCAGAGGGAGAGAAGCTAGTTAAGACACATTTCCTGCCCGTGCTGTCCTGCCCTCTGCCTCAGCTCTGAACATTCTGAAGAGACTGGAGAGTAGGGACCCATTCATAGACCTGTGGAGAGAGAGACTGGAACAAGTAGGTCCCGCTCACCCTCACCACATTCATTTAAGATGCTGATAGAGGGTGTGGGTAGGATAATCGGGAAGAAAAAGAAAAGTAGAAGCTGTCAGAACTAAGAATGAATAAATGATGTAATGATAACCAGAAATCCCAATAGAATCTAGGATCAACAATGAAAAGTGCACGGAGAACTTAGCAAAATCTCTGGAGAGAAAAAAAAAAAAAAAAAATAATATATATTATAGATATATTATATATACTTACTATATATATATAAGCTATATCTTTCTATATAAAAGAAAAAAGTAGGAAATGAGCAATTCCAAAAGTAATGCAGTTATAATATCAGCAAAGTTTAGACTCAGACAGAGAGAGAGAGAATGAGAGAAAGAGAGAGAGAAAAAACTTAAAATACCAAACCTTCACTGGCTATATATACGAGTGAATAGTTATGATAAGAATGTTCATTTGGGGGCTTTGACTAGTGAGCATTAAGAATATTGTAGGTTCAACTTCAGAAGATTACAGTTGTAATGCATTTAATGATTAAAATATCACATGACATTTAAAAGGTGCAGAAGACAATGTGTTGACTTGCAAAGATAAATTCATTGTTAGATTTTTTCCTTACGAATTATGAATAACATATGTATCTTTTAAAAATTTAATATCTGGAAGGATTTTAATAATTATAGCTGGGAAAACTGCAAAGCAAATGAGTTGTGGTATGGAACATGTCTTTCCAGTTGTCAAAACGTTTTATTAAATTATTTTAATGTTCTTTTAAAAAGATTACCTGTAGGTAATGTCATTGTAGGCTTTTTCTTGTTATTATTTTATGTTTTATTAATTTGTCTATAGTTACTCTTTGTGGTTTTATCATTTAAAAATAATAAAAGTAGGGCTGGAGAGATAGCCTAGAGGTTAAGAGCACCGACTGCTCTTGCAGAGGACCCGGGTTTGATCCCCAGAACCCACATGGCGGCTAAGAACCGTCTGTAACTCCAATTCCAAGAGAACTCCGGTTCCAGGGGAATCCAAGACCTTCTGACCTCTGCGGCATTGCACATCACGAGTGCACAGACCTACATGCAGATAGTACATTCATACACATACAAAAATAAATAAAATTAAAAAAATAAAATAAAAATAATAAAAGTAGATATTGCTAGCATACAACTGGCCTCTGAAATGCCAGAGAGCATTACCAAAGGCCACTAAAGCAATACAGCAAAATATTGGTCTCCCTGAGACAAGCAAGACTCTTCCATCAATATCAGCTACACCTCAACAGCCTGGAGATACTGTGCAACGGTGGCAACAATGTGTCTATATATATCCCAAATCTAACTGGCTATTAGCTCTCTCTTTGGAGGAATACCTCACAGTAGATGCCACAAGCTTATGTCCTCTAGTGGTTAGGAGATGTTATAAGCCACAATAAGAACTTGTCACCTTTTATAGAGAAACCACAGTTTGCGGATTAGCATACCATCCAAGCATCTGTGTCTATGTTCACAGCTTAGCTTGACATAATAATTAGTACTGCTTAAATGCCTGTACATCCAATTGCTTGTACTTTGTTAGTATGACTAAAAAGGTATCACTGGAAAAGCTGTCAACCCATGAAGGGAAACAACCTGAACAGACTAGAGTCCAAAATGACAACTCCAAAGAAAGTAGACTGTTTTCTTCTTGCCCACTTGTGCCCCTTTGCCAAAGCCCAGGGAACAAATTGCGGAAGAGGAGGCATGGTAGAATGTAAGGGCTGCAGAGAGACAGGGGTGAATCATGAGACTACAGCAATATAGTCTGTACTCCTAATTGATCAACATGCCTGTGCATACAAGCTTCTCCACCTGGATTATGGGAACCTTGGGTTGTTCAAAATTTGGACATAGATACTTGCAAAATGCACCAATTGCCTAATTGTACGGCAAACTGTGCAACATCAATGTTATCTGAAAACAACTGTGTTCTTATATTGTAGAATCCTTTAAAAATAAACAAATAATAATAACAATAATAATAAAAATAAAGTAGATATTGAAAAATTTTAGCCCAAGTAACTCAGAATAAATTTTCACAACTTGCTTTTTTTCTGACAATATTCTCACCCATTCAGATAATATAAAGCTGTTTCAGTTCTCTCTGCCTGGTTAAATGCCTGTTACTCTGGCACAGAGATACACTGAGCACATTTTCCTCCACTGTCTATACAGGATACAGCACTTCACAGAGAGCTTGTCCATTTTGCAGCAGACTTTTTTTCCCAGGAAAAACTTCTCAGACTGAAGAGAATCAAAGTCCCTGGAGGCTATGTGAAACGTGGCCTTTCTGGGATGATCCAACATGGCACCCACAAAGGAAACACTCTACAGACCCAAGTAACAAGTTCACCGATGTCCAATGTATTGATCTAATGAGTTTTTATTGGTGTTACTAACAGAAGTATCGGTTATACCATTTACAGGAAGCAAGGATAACTCAAAAGCAGATGCGTCCCAAAAGCTCATACCAGCATGGATGCTGACTCAGGAAAACTTCATTCCGGGAATTTTGTACAACTTACAGACAGCTCCACATGTTTGCAGAGGATTGGGAGTGAGTGGTTATCAAATTTGGTTTGTGGAACAATTAGGTGTACAAGAAAGGCAGAAGACCCTACCATAAGAGAAGGAAGCACAGGAGGAGAGATCCACACCAGAGTATAGCTTGGCAGGACAATGGAACATTAGATATCTGCAGCACCGGCAGCCTGTCTGAGAAGTAGATTGACAGGCAAGAGCAGAGATATAGTTGAAGGGCTGTTGCATTGACAACCTCAGAAGAGGATGTAGAGTGGGCTTGGACAGCACATAAGCCTGGAGGGAGGCTGTTAGAGGCAGGAGTAGTAGGAGTGAGAGTTTCCCAGCCTCAAAAGCACTAGGACAGGCACTGGAGACAGAGTTTTAGGCATCAAGTCTAACAGAACATGTCAAAGGGAAAGAGAGGCATAAAGACAAATGTTACTGTTGCAGCTGACAGCTCCTCAGTGCTGGAGGTCCCCTGAAAGAGGACCTGAGTACTGAAGCCCCTCCCTTTCTTATCTTCCCCTTCTAACCTATTAAAGTTACTCTGGAAACAATGACTTGCAAGGTTCCCCTTTCTCCAAACAATCTTTAAATTCTGACCATTGGTAATTCACAACAACTCTTGGCCACTGCTAACCATTGGTAAAAGTAACAGTTGCAAAAAGCCCAGGCAAGGGGACATGAAGCAGCTTTTAGCACATCCAATTTCAGCCATCTAATATTCCACAAAGGGGCCAAAAGATTCAATGGAGGAAAGACAGCATCTTCAGCAAATGGTGTTGGTATAACTGGATCAACACTTGTAGACGAATAAAACTAAAGGCCACTACCTTTCACCATGTGTAAAAATCAAGTCCAAATGGATCAAAGACCTCAATGTGAAACTGGAAACTCTGAAAATGATAGAAGAAAACAGGTGGTAATAACCTACAAGACATAGGTGTAGGAAAAGACTTTCTAAATTGAACAGCAACTGTACAAACAAAAAGGTCAACAATTGACAAATGGGACTTTATTAAACGTAAGAGCTTCTTGAAAAATCCTAGAAATGATTAAGAGCTTCAGTAAAGTGGCAGAATACAAAATTAAGCTAGAAAAATCAGTAGCCTTTCTTTACACCAACAAGCAAATGAAGAAGGAATTCGAGGAGACTTTCCCACACATAATAGCCTCAAAAACAATAAAATACATAAGAACAAACCTAACCAAAGACACCAAAGATCTGTACAACAAAAATTTTAAACCCTTGAAGAAGGAAATTGAAGAAGACATGAGAAAATGGAAAAACCTCCCACGCTCATGGATTGGGAACATTAATATAGCAAAAATGTCCACTTTACCCAAACTTTTGTATATATTTAATGCAATCCCAATTAAAATCCCCAAAAGTTTCTTCACAGGCTTAGAAAAAGTCCTTAATTTCATTTGGAAAACCAAAAGACCCTGAATAGCCAAAGCAACCCTCAGAGAAAAGAGCAATACAGGGGGGAATCTCTATACCAGACTTCAAACTATACTACAGGGCTATAGTCATAAAACAGCTTGGTACTGGCACAAAAACAGACCTGTTGACCAATGGAACAAAACTGAAGATCCAAACTTGAGCACATACAAGTTCAGCCACCTCATATTTGACGAGGGGGCCCAGAAGACACAATGGAAGAAAGACAGCATCTTCAGCAAGTGGTGTTGGCAAAACTGTATCACCACTTGTAGAAGAATGAAATTAAACCCCTACATCTTGCCCTGTACAAAAGTCAACTCTAGATGGATTAAAGACCTCAAAGTGAAACTCCAAACTCTGAAGGCGATAGAAGAAAAAGTTGACAGCAGACTACAAGACATAGGCATAGGAAAAGACTTCCTAAATCAGACAGCAGCTGCACAAGAATAAAGGGAGACAATTGACAAATGGGACCTCATTAAACTCAAAGGCTTCTATAAATCAAAAGAAACAATCAAGGAAGTGAAGAGAAAACCCACAGAGTGGGAGGAAACCTTCACCTCAGATACATCTGACAAAGCATTGATTTCTAGAATATATAAACTGCTCAAAAAACAAAGAAGAAATAAAACAAATGACCCACTCAACAGATGGAGCAAAGAGCTGAACAGAGACTTCACAAGTGATGAATTAGAGATGGCTGAGAAACATATTGAGAAGTGTTCAACATCGCTAATAATTAAGGAAATGCAAATTAAAACCACTTTAAGATATCATCTCACTCTAATAAGACTGGCTAGGATCAAGAAAACAAATGATACCAAGTGCTGGAGAGGTTGTGGGGAAAGGGGCACACTCATCCTCTGGTGGGATTATAAACTCATACAGCCACTATGGAAGCAGTGTGCAGCACCTTTGGAAGACTTGGAATGACTTGCCACATGACCAAGCCATACCACTCCTGGGTAATATAACCCATAAGACTCATCTTATGCAGAGATACATGCACAGCCATGTTTATTGCAGCTCTCTTCACAAATAGCAAAGAAATGGAAACCCAAACCCATGTGCCCCTCAAACAATGAGGGACTAGAGAAAATGTGGTACATCTACACAATAGAGTTCTAGTTGCATCAGTAAAGAAAGATGACATCATAATAAACTTTGGCAGCTAAAATGGATGGAGCTAGAATATTCAATTGCTGAGTGAAGTAACACCAGTCTCAGCAAAACAAATGTATGAATGGTATCCCTTATTTGTGGATGCTAGCACCATTTTACCTAATTGTAGGCAAACTGAGGCAATGTCAATCTGATCTGAAAAATGACTGTGCTCTTACATTATAGACTCATTCTTAAAAATAACAAAAATAAAGAAAAGAAAAAAATAAATTTTTTTTTTTTTTTTTATTAAAAAAGAAAAACAATCAATGAAGTGAAGAGAAAAACCCAACAGAGTGGAGAGACCCGCTCACCAGTGATACATCTGATAAAGCATTAACATCTGTATTAGTCGTCTTTTTTCTGTTGCTGTTGATAAAGCCACCATGACAAGGACATTTTATAAAAGGAGAGTTTATTTGACCTTACGATGACGGATTCCAAAGTCACAGTCCATTGTGGCGGGGCGTGGCGTGGCGCTGGTCTGGAGCAGCAAACGAGGGTCACATCTCACAAAGAGCACAGGAAGCAGAGAAGAGGAAACTGTTAGAGGCACATGAGCTTGTTAAAACTCACTAAGCCTCGCCGCCAGTGACCACATACTTCCTGCAGCATGGCCACACACCCCCAAGACCTCTATAAACAGTGCCACCAACTGCGAGCAACGTCTCAATACCTAGAGCTTATGGGGGACACACATTCAAACCACCACATTCCAACTCCCTGGCCCCCATATGGTCATGACGCATAAAAATTGCAAAATGCATTTAGTCAACCTTAAAAGTCCCCACAGTCTCTGTACAGTCTCAATGCCATTCAAAAATCCACAGTCCCAAAGTCTCTCTGAGACTCAGGGCCAATCTCCCAAACTGTACGCTCCTGTAAAAATCAAGAATCAAATTACATACTTGCAACATACAGTGGAACCGAATACACATCCCATTCCAAAAGAGAGGAACAGGGCATAGTGAGGAAAATTGGACCAAAACAAGACCGAAAACCAGCAGGGCAAACGCCAAGTCCCAGTAGCTACACATGCAACTTGGGACTTGACTTCCAAAGGGCTTAAGATGGCTCAGCTCTTCAAGCTTTGCTTGAAACATACATTTCTTTCTTAGGCCGGTACCAACAACTGCCCGTATGCAGCTCTCCTTGGCAAATATCTCACAAGTCTGGCATCTTGAATGTCTTCTTAGGGTCTCCGATGCCAACCAGGCTTCACAATACAGCTCACAATGGCCTATTAGTGCCTTCTTTATTCAGGGATACCCATGCTGAACTCTGCCTGGCCTCTTTGGCTCTCTGAAACTGTGGAGGAAGAACTGATGACCCCTTAACCCTTGCAAACTTCATGCCCCTAAACCGAGCACCATGTGAATGAAACTGCCAGCACCATGTGAATGAAATTGCCGAATTGGCTGCAAGTTCGGGGACAGGGACTCTGGCCTATTTCAACCACTTTGCAACTTTTCTCTAGCCTGGACTTGCTGGAGGGATTAGCTGGGTGTGGGTCTTGCCCTGAAGGTACTGGTTAATTTTTGTTTACTTGTAACATCTCCAGGCCTCTCCTTAATGGCTTTTAATCTCCTTATGAAAGGGAGCCTATCCTTCACATGCCTTGGCGCCACCTTTAATCTTCCTAGTGTTTTTTTCATCCAAACTGTACATTCTGCATTTCTTTATGCTCCATCTGCTCTTTTTCAACTGTAATTCTGTATAATATTCACCATTAAAAGCCACCATTTCTACATTACATTAGGCTGTCTTGAAAATATCCTCCACCAAAGAAATCAGTCCATTGCTTTTCAACTTAGCATAGACAAGGCATTTTGGGCGTGGGCAAATCTGCTGGCCAGAACTCTTGTATCAAATATCCGGGTTGCTGCCTAAGTTTTATTTTCCCCTGGAACCACATCTTTTGCAGCCATGCTTTCTTCCAGGCCTCCAATAGAATGGCCCTTTAAGCTCTGCTTACAATAGTCAACAGCCTTTCCAGCCCAAAATTCCAAAGTCTTCCACACTTCTCCAAACATACACATGATCAGGTTCTTCATAGCCAACACCCCACTCCTGGTACCAATAACTGTATTAGTCAGTTTTCTGTTGCTGTGATAAAGCACCATGACCAAGGAACTTATAAAAGGAAGAGTTTATTTGAGCTTACGATTGATGGTTCCAGGATACTAGAGTCCATTGTGGCAGGAGGCGTGGCAGCTGGATCTGGAGCAGCAAACCGAGGGTCACATCTCACAAAGAGCACAGGAAGCAGAGAGGAAGCAACTGTAGAGCACGAGGCTTGTTAAAACTCACTAACCCTTCCCCCAGTGACACACTTCCTGCAGCGTGGACACACACCCCAAGACCTCTATAAACAGTGCCACCAACTGGAGACAAATGTCTGAAAACCTAGAGCCTATGGGGGACACACATTCAAACCACCACAACATCCAAAGTGTATAAACCACTCAAAAACAAAGGAGGAAGAAACAAGTGACCTACTCAAAAGGTGGAGTAAAGAGCTGAAAAGAGACTTCACAAATGAAGAAGTAAAGATGGCTGAGAAACATCTTAAAAAGTGTTCAACATTGCTAATAATTAATGAAATGCAAATTAAAACCACCTTAAGATTTCATCTTACTCCAGTAAGACTAGTTATTATACAGTAAACAAAGGATACCAAACACTGGAGAGGTGGTGGGGAAAGGGGAACACTCATCCACTGATGGTGGGAATGCAAACTGGTGAAACACCTATGGAAAGCAGTGTGGAGGACTCTCAAGAAAGTAAAAATGAGCCTACCACCTGACTCAGTAATACCACTCCTGGGTATTTACCCACAAGACTCATCCTATTGCCAAGATACATGCACAGCCATGCTTATTGCAGCTCTCTTCACAATAGCAACGAGCTGGAACCAACCCAAGTGCCCCTCAACTGGCAAGTGGATAGAGAAAATGTGGTACATCTACACAATGTGAGTTCTATGCAGCAATAAAGAAAGATGACATCATGATCTTTGCAGGTAAATGGATGGAGCTTGAAGCCATTATACTGTGAAGTAACGCAGTTCCAGAAAAACAAATGACAAATGGTATCCCTCATTTGTGGATGCTAGCACCAAATCCATAGTTGAAAAGCAACCTGAGAAAAGTTAATTTTATATTTCTTTTTATCAGAAGGCAACAATGCTGATATAATGTGAATTCCTTAACGGGCTCTAGAATTAACTGACCATTTATTTTTCAGAGTTTGTAACTGTGGTATATGTATGGAGGGTATGTATTCATATATTAGAGTAATATAAAATTATGCAGAAAAATGTGAACCCCTAAACATAAAAAAGAGATTAAAGTTTCTCAAAAATATATTTTTTATTCTTTCTCATAAATCTTAGGACTGAGAAAAATAGAACAAAGCTCTTTTTAAAAAATACATCAAAACATACATCAACATGTTATGCAATTTAGGAATGTAAAATTAAATGTCTTCTTACATTCATTCAAGCTTGCTGTGAATCCCTAAATGTGTTTTGGAAGTAAACTATAGCTTTATTTTCAGACTTTGTAAACCTGGTAAATGTGTGGAGTATATAGATGTATATTTTGGAGTAATACTGAATTAAACGGAACAACAACAAGAAAAAAAGCTTTGTTCAAAGATCAGACCAAAACAGTAAACTTCTGAATAGAAAGACTTAAAAAAGATGAAAGACAGGACTTAACATGTATGGCAGAATGCATGCATTCTGGAGGGTTGGGGGAGACAGGGCTGGTGGAAGGGGTCTAAGTTCAATTAAGAAATGTTATATGATATGTACAAAAGCACAATAAAAATGAAGAGAAAAATATTTTTATTAATTTGAGAAATTTATACAATGTATTTGATCACATTAAGATGCTTTCTCTGTCTCCACCTCGCTATAGACCCTTGACTCTGTACTCTGTTACTAGTCGTCAGTCTAACGGTTTCTCTAGTCTAATTTGTGCTTCCTAAATGCACTTGGGTGTGGGTCTACCACTTGGAGTCTGGTCAATCTACCAGGCATCGCACAAATAAAGAAAACTGACTCTCTCTCCCAGAATGTATTATTTGTCAACAGGTCTTCAGCTAGGGCTGGGTCTTCTGGCTGATCCCTCCCATGCATGCTGGGTTCTGTCAGGTGTGGGCCTGTGCACATCTGTGCATGCTGTTATAAGCACTACGTGCTCCTGTGTGTATGCAGCAGCACTGTTGTGTCCACAGAAAATGTCTGCCTTCTATTTATCTACCATTTCTAGTTCTTACAATTTCTTACCCTCTTCCAAAATGATCCCTGCCTGAAGATTTGGAGGAGAGGACGATATAAGTTTACCACTTAGGGCAGTCTTTTATAATGACCAGTTGTAGGTCTCTGTTAATTGGTATCTGCTGCAAGAAAATTTTCAGGTGAGAGTTGAGACATTTACTAATCTAAGAGTATAAGTCATTAAGAGTTAGTTAAATACTATGTCTATTTATTAGAAAAGTTGTAGCAGGTTCTCCTCTATGGCCTGGGACCTGGCTAGCCACTGGTTGTTGACCCTAATAAAACTCTTAGATAGGGACTTGATCTTGTCAAGAGGGTCTTAAATCCAATCAGAAAGTAGCTGGTTACTCTGAAAGCATTCCTGTCATTTTCACACCAGTGGATATGTTTTTATAGGTAAGCCATTGTAGCTTGCAGAGTGCACACCTGGGCAAGGTTGGTGGTTACCTTCTCTGCTAATAACATGCATAGCACCTTCTAGTACTATGGAAGCCAGTCAGTAGGGGGCTGAGGCTCTCAGGTCAGTGCCAGCTTTATTTATTCTTGTTTGTTATACAATTTATATGTGTAGAGTCTCCAGCAATAGTCTCCAAACAGTGAGTATTGTTTGATAGTATACAGGACCAGAAGCAACCAGACTGTTTTGCATCTCATCCACCTGTGCCCCTTTTCTAAGCCTAGGGAACAATCTGCGGAAGAGGAGTCGCGGTAGAATGTAAGGGCTGCGATTGGGGTGAATGGTGAAACTACAACAATATAGACTGGACACTCATTTGATCAACTTGATTGAATATACAAGCCCCCCCCTGCTGGATGATGGGACCCATGAGCTGTGTGGGTTTGGGCACAACTGCTCGCAAATTGGTTTTACATGAAGGATGCTTGTACTCACAAACTATCACTTATTGTTAAAAAAAAATGAAAACAAAACAAAAAAACCCCAGAAAGATGCAGAAAAGTTACGGCAGAATGCATGATCTGGGATGGGTAGGGGTGGGTGGGGTGAAGGGAAGGGGATATACGCCTGAACTGAATTGGAAAATGATGTATGAAATACACAAAGCATCAATAAAAAAATTAATTAATAAAAAAATAAAAATAAAAATAGCATTAAAAAGACCATTTTCTCCTAATCAGCTTCAGTTCAGGAAACTCTCCCTCAGTGTTTCTGAGAAATCATTTCTCTGTGGCTCAGTTGGCCACTCTTGTCCCTCAGCTCTTTTCATAATGCTGGGTCCTGATGAGCCTTCTATAACTTTCCAAGCTTATGATTTTGTAAACATGTGATCTTTAGTTCAGTTCTTCAGTCTCAAAGTCCTCCCCATCCCTCCTGGAGGAATATTTCAATTTGGAGGTAACTGTCATACCACAGGGGCCCATACAGGATTTCCATTCGTCATGTAGCCTAATAATACCCTATTTGGGGATTGGAGAAATGGCTCAGGGTTAAGAACATTGGCTGTCTTTGCCTCTTCAGGTATTCTTGAGATCTCAGCCTAAATAATTAAATCTTGTGGAGCTAACATAGTGCCCAAGCTATGAAATGTATGGACCCTAATTCCTGATTTGGGCTCCCATGCCCAAAATTTTACTTACTATTTGTTTCAATTCCAAACGTCTCTTTTCCTTGTTAGTTTTTGTGCTGCTTAGATTTTTAAAAAGGATTTAGGGGAACATCAATATAGGATTGGTTTATAATTATCTTCTCTTATGCAATCTAATTTCTCTTTCAAGGTTATGTTAACCTGAGAAGACCGAGTTGAAGCACAGTCTTTATATTTCTACTCTCCTGGCCAAGGCTAGGAATCTTGTTTTTAACTGTTCTTAAGAGTTGCTGCAATTTGACTGGAACATCTTTATATAATGCGTTTTTGAGGGGGAGGCTGCTTTGTTCTTTTCATTATTGTTTAAAGATATAAATATATATATATATACACACATATATATATATAATACATTTTTCATGATGAATTTTATTGTATTTTATATTTTTTGTTTTTTAATTATTTTTATTTTATTGTTTGGGTGTATTGCCTGAATGTATATGAATGCACCCATGTCATACAATGCCCTTAGAGCCTAGAAGAGGGCATTGGAGCTGGTGTTACAGATGGTTGTTAGCTGCCATTTGGGTGCTGAAAATTGAACCTAGGTCCTCTGTGTGGACAATCAGTGCTCAGCCATATCTTTAACTTCCTGGGTTCAAATCTTAAAGGCATATCTCAACATATTTACCCAGAATTAGTATACTTATATATTACCATCAAACAATGAACAAAATATGCCCAGCATTCCACAACTTATGTGTTTTCTTCTCCTGACTCCTTTGGCCTCTTCCTAGGGAGGAAGGACAGGCCACTAAGTGTCAGTCTGACATGAAATTGGGTTCTTTTGCTTGCACAACCTGGGAGAAGCTCAGTGTCTCTCTGTTTAGAAATTGAAAGCACTTTCTATCAATAGAGGAGACATTTATACAGTTAGTCAATTCTTTAGGCCTTTGAGTTTTTCCCAGGGTAGAATGTCACTTTTCCTTGGGATAAGCCACTGTCAGGGTTTACTTTACTGACAGCTGGAAGCCTGGCTTCAAACAAGTCCAACAGAGCTTGCATACCGTTCTAGAGAACAGAGCCCATCCAGCAGTCGCCCTTGGGTGGGCAAGCTTAAGGCAGAGCAAATTGTTCTTACAGCAATGTAAATGATTTCCGAGCTTTCTAGTAAATGAGACCATGTCCACATAGTGCAGTCCATCCATACATATCTTCTTCTAGATTTGTTGCTCAAGTATTTTGCATATTTTTCTTTTCTCTGTAAAGAACAATAAATATAAAACCAAATGCATATTTGCAGTCTGTATCATTTTGTTAGGCTTTGTTTGTTCAGCATTACACTCAGGAGATCCATCTATGTTACTGCATGAGTGAGCACTATTCATTCTCATTATGTGTGACATTTAATTATGCAAATGTTTTAATTTATTCATATATTTTATTGTTAATTGATAGGAATATTGTAGTATTTGCTTTTCCACAAGTAGTCTGCTATGGAAATCCTTTTGATACTGTAATGTACATACATACACAAACAAACAAGCATTTGGTCACATGCTTAGAAGTATTCTGAGTCATGGGAAGGGCACATGGACCTGTCAGTGATACCTTCTAGTTTTCTGTTTACAGTAGAGGTTGCCTATCGCTGCTGAGCTCCAGTTCTTTACATTTTTGTCAACAGCTGTCACTGCCAGTCTCTTAATTCAAGTCATCCTCAGTGGATGTGCAGTCATTTCTCTTCAACATATTACTCTCCCGTTTCTCTAATAACTAGTGAACCTTAAAGCATGTTTATACATTTATGGCCATTTGACTATCTTGCTCTGAATTTCTTGTTTGCTCAAGTGTTCCTTATATTTTTGCATTTTTTTCTCTTTCCTGACAAGTAATCACAGAAATATTAAATAAAACACAAGCTAGCATTTAAACACACATTATCAGGTTAATTCCTTATGTTTTTATGTGTAGCCGTATCTTCAATTCTCTGGCTTGTCTTTCTAATTTTTGGTTTCTACAATTGTGATTTTATTTTCTTAACATCGTCTTGTATTAAACGGAAATTTATGAAGAATATAGTTTTAATAAAATTAAATGGCTTTGGATGAAGTTAAGAATTTTGTGACATTTCTTTTTTTAATTTTTTAAATTTTATTTATTTATTTTTATGTGTATGAATGCACTGTCTGCATGTAGGTTTGTGCACCCGTGTCTTGCAAATCCTGGTCCTCTGCAAGAGCAGGTGGTGCTCTTAACCGCTAGGCTATCTCTCCAGCCCCCTTCTGTGACATTTCTAAGCGACATCACATTGCTACCTGAATGAAGAATCTGCTTTCAGTTTTATGGTGAAGAGTGGACCCAAACTCTGAGAAACATCTATTACTTCTGATGTCTCACAGAACTGTGCTTGTGAGTCAGGCCTCATTCATACTTTTATTCAAACAGTTTCTCCATCATAAAGTGGGGAATTATAAACTTGGACACCCTTATCTGACCAGAGACTCTTTTCTTTTGATCCCTAGGCCTAAAATGTCTCACACAATGACAATCAGACTTTTCAATTCTTATTGCTTCCCATGAGAATGCACATTAAAAACACTGCTTCAGCTCTGATATGCTAATCTAGCACCCAAACATTCATTCACTACTTTGAATGGAGGGCAAGGTGGGTTACTGAGCGATTAAAGCCAGGTGCCTAGATCATAAGAGCACATGGCTCAGTGAGCTTGTTTGCATTATAAACCTTTGCTCTTTGATGCAAGGTTTAGTAAAAGTCATTATCCTGGGTTCTGGTCATGTTGTAAAACTTTCCTACAGCATGCTATTTCTCATTGAGTCTATTGTTATAATAGTTTATCAGTATGTTATCCTTTCAACCTAAATTTTCAAATTATAAATTTGCTCTTGCTTTTAGTTTATTACTTAAAAAAATTTACAGTAATAAAGTCATTTTTATACCTAGTAGTGTTTAATTGTATCCATCCTATCTTTCTGCTTGATAACTATTGTCAGTCTAATTTTCTTTTTTATTTTTATTTTTTATTTATTTATTTTTTTGGTCTTTTTGAGACAGGGTCTCCCTGTAGCTCTGGCTGTCCTGGAACACACTCTGTAGACCAGGCTGTCTGTCAGTTTTCTTAATAAGTCCAACATGTTGCTGTATATCTGACATTGTAGCATTTTCACTAATCAAGATACATGTTTCCTTGCTGTGAATATATTTAAAAGTTTTCTATATTTCATCGAGAATACAGAAGACCTAGAATTCTCTACTTGGCTTTGAGTCTAAAACCATTAGACAAAAACATATCTAAGAAGAAATAGAATACAGCACACCTCAGGTTCACATTTTAGATTCTATATTTGAATTTACAAATATTTTCTGAAACTCAGCCATTGTATTTTAGCTTTAATTAGCCTTTGTAGCTCATCAATTTTATGTGTGAGCCTAAGAAATATGCTAATGCAAACAAGAAATTATGTTGTGTGAAATTATTACTTATGAAATAAGTGAATAAAGATCCTGGGAAATTTAAGTCATGATTTCCAGAAAATATTTTTTTGTGGTGAATGTAAATGCAGGTATGAAAGTATCAAACCGAAGCTCTTTGTGCTTCAGGCCTAATGATGCACATAGACTTATGGTTTCCAGTGTGCTTTCACTGGGATTTGAAATGGAGTCTGTTTTGTCCCACTAAGACCCAGAGCAGAGAAGCAGACCCCACCACAGCAAGTTAAGGTTAGTTCTGAGTATACACTGAGAAGAAATAGTGACAAGACTTTCTCTGGAAAGTAGGCTGTTGGTTGCAGGCATTTTCCAGAATACATTAGCGAGAAATAGACAAATGTACAGATACTTTTAATTTATGAAACTGGGTACATCTATTTGGTACATCTACGTTTTGGCTTGTAATATCTCCTTGATGAATGGTTTCCTTAATGTATTTGAAGTGACCTTATTTGTGTATTTGGTCAAGTTTTGGTTTGCAGTCTGTTTTGTAGGTTATTAGGATTCTGATGCTAGCTTATTTCCTAGTTTTATTTGCTTTGAATACTTTTTTATATCCATTTACTGTGAAGTAGTAATCCTCTATGTTGAGGTATGTTTCTTGGAGGTAGCAAAAGATGGATTCTATTTTCTAATTCAATCTGCTAGTCTATGTCTTTTTACAGCCTATCATTTGTGACCATTAACATGTAAAGTTATTATTTAAAGTTGCATATTAGTACCTGTTGTTTTGTTGATTTCTTAGACTTCTGTTGATTAACAGTTGTGGTATTGTTTGCTTTCCCTTGTATCCTCTTGAGCGTGTTTATTCTCTCCAGTCTGAAGTATTCTTTCCAGTGTCTTCTGTAGAGCTGGGTTAGTGGTCAAGTCTGTTTTGGGAAGTTTTTATTTCTACTTCAATATAAATAATTTGGCTGGGCATAATAATCTGGATTGGGAGTTTTGGTCTTTCCGGATTTAGAATACATATTTCCAAGCGATTCTGGCTTGAAAACTTCCAATGAATAATTGGTTGTTATTTTGATGAGTCAGTTTTTTCCCATGACTTAACCTTTGTCTCTTGGTGTTTTCAACACACTTTCATATTCTTTACTTTTAGTATTTTATTTATAATTTATCATGGGAAGTTTCTTTTCTTTCCCTATTTCTTGTTCTAGAACTTTGAAATTTTCTTCTATGATTTTATTGAAAATATGAACTTTTGGCCTAGAATTTTTCTTCTTTCAGGCCCATGGATTAGGTATTTTTGTTTTGTCCCAATGATTCTGCATATTCCATTATTGAGTTTTTAGCTTATTATTTTCTTTGATTGCTTTATCCTGTCCTTTCAACTTGTCTTCATTCCTTGATAGTCTATCATTAACATGATCCATTCTGTTGGTGAGGCTGTCCACTGAGTTTCTTTCATCAGACCTAGTGAGATGTTCATTTCGTGTTTTATTTCGCTTTTGTTTTCTTCAGTATTTCTTCCTTTAATGAATTGATTTTTATATCCTAAATTGCTTTATTTCATTCAGCTTGGTTTGTTTTCTTGAACTTCCATAATTCTTATTCCTGTTTTGTTTTGTTTTGTTTTGTTTTTTAGGTTCACTCGGGTGTTTGTGTTCTCTTTGAAGGCTTGGAACTCATTGAACATATTTATAATTGTTCTTTTGAATTCTGTGGCTTGAATTTCAACTATGTTGCTCTCCTTTGGGTGGGGTGTGAGATTGTTCACTAGGAGGTATATTTTTGGCTTGGTTCATCATATTGTATGTTTGCATCTGGGGTTATGTTGCTGCTTTTAATGTAATATGTTTTAGCCTTTGAGGGGGCAGAGGAAGCTAGAGGCCACAGTGAGAGTGAGATCTGTTTACCAGTGCAGGTCTTGGGTTTAAGGAACCAGGGTAGGGTCACCTGCTGACATCAGGTACAGGTTCTCAGTGATTGTATGTAAGGGTCAAGAGTATAGATGTCTTGAGCCGGGTGTGGTGGCACACGCCTTTAATCCTAGCACTTGGGAGGCAGAGGCAGGCGGATCTTTGTGAGTTCAAGGCCAGCCTGGTTTACAGAGTGAGTTCCAGGACAGCTAGGTCTACAGGGAAACCCTGTCTCGAAAAGACCAAAAAAAGAAAACAAAAAAACATAGTGTATAGATATCTTAAGCTCAAGTGGGCAGGGTCCGGGGTTGGATGGGAAGAATATCCTACCAAGTCCAGGTTCAGGACTGAGGCTGCAGAGAACCCTTGGAGGATAATTGACATTTAACTCCTTATGCTGTGATTGTTTTCATTATCCAGTAAATTCTCTACTCTTGATGGTAGCATGCATTTTCTTAATGTTCAAACATAAACTCCAGTATTTCAAAGACAGCAAGCAATGAACTGAATGGAGCTTGAGATGTGGGCTTCATGTGATACGTGGGTGGAGCTGGTCATGCACGTCACTCTGGAGAAGGACTGTGCTCTGGAGACATGAGTAAGGCCAGGAAAGGATGTTCTTGGCTTTGTTTTAAGGCAGTGACAGTCAAATTTTTGTCTGCTCTAACTTCCATACTGAGATTTTGTTTGAAATAATCTTCGATAAGTTCCACCTTAGGGCAAGTCTGTTTTGTTCTTGTTATGGCAAAGTCATATTTCTTATATTTTCTATCCAGAAACTATCATTTTATGTCCTGCACAAGTATACTGCTCTCTCTCTTTCTTTCCAGTAGCTTTCACTTTTGAGATACAGTCAAATTGTGTCTGTGCTATTGTTTAATCATATAGATCTCTTCTTAATTAATATGGGACTGCGAGAGGAAACATCACACTTATACTATGGGATGGTAAAAGGAAAGATCACATTTATAGCCACTGTATTTGCAAAAATGGAACACATGTGGGAAGAATGGGCTGATGCATTCAGATACATTTTCTCTGTGTAGATACTAACATGCCTGCAGTAGAAGTGGAGTAATATAGACAGAATCAGAAAGCATAAAAGTACTGTTGAATAGCTAATTATTCAAAATACTTTTGCTTAGATAGAAAAACTACACATAATTATTCAGATTAGTTACTAAAATTGAATTAAATAATTTCAGCTGAGGTTTATCAGAGTAATCCAATTTACTGCTGTTTTGATAAATATTAAGATAAATCTTACCAAGCATACTTTTGCTAAGACTTAAGGATTAAGCAGCAGAATTCAAACTGAATGTAGTCAAAGTTTTACTGCTGCAATCTGTTATCTCCTCATGGGAAATATCTGCTATAGACATAAACTTAAGCTGTGTGCATTAAGCCACTCAGAAGAAAAGAAAATAATTTTGTCTTGAAATATAAGATATTTTCTGATTGATCATTGCAATTCAAAGATTTCTAGGCATATGTTGATCTATGGAACATGAGTTGAGTCTAAGCCATAATTTATCAATTATACTAGAAAATTATCAAAAGTACATGTATATATATAAAAAACTATGATTTTTTGCATAATAAAGTGGATTAATAAATAGGCATTATAGCAATGATCTGCCTGTGATAATGCAAGAATTTATCCTTGATTTTTTGAAAATGATATCAGATGATTAATTTTAATTTTCAAAGACCCCCATGCCTGTTACAAAACACCTTAGGATTAATATCAACTATTGAATAAATTACCATTTTAATTACTGAAAATATACTTCAAGAAATTAATGTCAGTGGAAGAAACAAATAAAGTTCTAATACATATATGCATTCTAAGTTCGGCTGTAGTGCTGCTTTATGCTCTGTTACTAACGGCTAGATTCCATGGTAACACAGCAAGCAGTACATTAGTTCAACCATGGAACACTTTATAATAGGCATTGTACATAATTGTCTATTCATAGCATTAGGTACAGACACTTCAAAAACACAGAGGAACCAGGGTGTATATGGAAAATGCTTAATCATTAAGAAGCTTATAGCCAGGCGTGGTGGTGCATGCCTTTAATCCTAGCACTTGGGAGGCAGAGGCAGGCAGATCTTTGTGAGTTAAGGCCAAGCTGGTCTACAGAGTAAGTTCCAGGACAGGTGGAGCTACAGGGAGACCCTGTCTCAAAAAAGAACAACAACAAAAAAAGAAGCTGATTTTAATTGTCTTGTACATGTCACTTCTTAGGGATGTGTGCATTTGGTGAAACAAATGATTTGAGGTGACATTTGATTATTTAAAGATATTTAAGTTCCACTACAGGAGGATTATGCCTATAAAATTTGTATTTCCCAAACATGATCAATTGATATTAATTTATGACCATTGTCTTTACATCTTTATAGTTGAGGTTATTCATGTTAGTATTATCTCCAAGACACATGGACTCTGGGTGCAGGCAATCTGGTTCATCTATATTAATCTCCGTTTCCTCTATGTCCCTCACTACATTTAGTCTGTTTCACTCATTGTTCCAGATATAACATTTGCTGGTTCAGAAACCATTAATGCTTCCCCATTGCCAGCTAAGTTTTAAGTTAAACCTCCTTTCTATTAATGATTACAATATTATTAGGAATAACTCATATTTTCAGAAATTTTATCACAAAATTGTTTGGCTGGGGGAAGTGAGGGAATAAATAATACCAGAAAAGAGATAACTGAATTGAGTTTTCTTAGGAATTTCAATAGCAATAATATTCAAAATGGATGCAGTAATACATTGAAAGCTGGAAGCAATAACTAGTTTATCAAAGCCAATAAAAACAACCCAAAACATCCTTAGGACACTTCTGAAGTGCATGTGAAGGTCACAAAATAATGGATAAATTCCATGCAGTCAGTGAGCTCTAGTTCTATTATGCCTCTTGCCAGAACCAGGAAAGCAAAGCCAGCTAAACTTCCACCCAGGTAAGCTATGTTCCCATTCAGATCAGGCCCAGCACTTGGCTTCCCGTGCTGTTTGCTTGGCAGCATGTGTCCACTGAGCTAGGTGCTAGGTCTTCCATGGATCTCACCGCCCCTTCCTTTTGCCACCTACTTTCTTCGTTGTTTTGAGACAGGGCTTGCTTGTAGCACGACTTGCCTTAAACTAGTGTCCCAAATGCTGGTACTAAAGGCATATGGATCTACACCCGTGTCCCTCTCCCACCCATCCCCCCTTTCCAATTCACCATTTCAGTCCATTTTCTGATGCAGTCTTTCTGTTGTTCTTTTACTATGCCTCCCTCTCCATGAGAAATATTTATATCTGGGTTGTTGGTACTAGCATCCACATATGAGGGACACCATTTGTCGTTTGTTTTTCTGGGACTGTGTTACTTCACTTAACATAATGTCTTCCAGCTCCATCCATTTA
>VZQC01014012.1:556419-570152 GCA_009823505.1 Rhizomys pruinosus | reverse complement strand
CTTTTATGCTTAGAAGTTTGGAAAAGCAATCATTATTGATAAGATAGACTCTAGAAAATATATGAAATCCTAATAAGAATTTATTTTTACCCTAAACCTATTACATTTTAATTTAGCTTTTGTGGTAGTCAGTTTCTCATCACTGTATCAAGATAATTAACTTATCAGAATGAAAGGTTTATTTTGGCTTTGGCTCTAGAGTTTTCAGTCTGTGGGCACTTGTCCTGGCTGCTTTTAGACCTGTGATAAGGCAGGAAATCATGGCAGAATTCATTTAATCATATAACTGCAAATAAACAATTAAAAAAAGGAGATGCTAAGCTCCCAGGTTCTCCTCAAAGGGAAACCCCCAGTATACTTCCTTCCTTCCATGAGGCTGCAACTCCCAGTTGCACATAGACTGGCAACCAAGACCTCAGCACCCACTTTTCTGGGGCATTTCATACCAAGACCACAACTGTAGTCCATCAGTCATCTTCTATTCTTTACAGGAAATGGCCACCTCCTGTAAAATGTAGGTTCTACTACGGGAATGTGCTCTAACACTGGAAAGGGACAACCTGAGTGAGAGGAAGTTCAAAGTTGCTCTTGAGGTTTAAGCCTATAGTCCTGGCTATTGAAGAGTGGAAGAGTGTACAGCTACTACTAGAGTTATAGATATAAGGGAGGAGGAACATCCTGTGGAAAGAGGCTAATAACCATTTCCAGAAGAACTTGTGCCCTCTTCTAGCCTCTGTGTACATTGTATACATGAATGTACTTACAAGAATGGAGGCAAAACTCTTCCACACATAAAAAGAAAATACAAAAAGGACCTGGAAATGGTCCAGTGGATAAAGTGCTTATTCAAGTGTGAATACTAGAGTTCAGTCCTCAGGACCTATGTAAACACCAAATGGCCATGGCAGCCTATCTGCAATTCCAGTGCTGGGAAAGTAGACAGGACTCCTGGAAGTAAGCAAGCTAGCTAGCTAGTCTGACTGTATTAGCAAGTTCTGAGTTCAACTGAGAGACCTCGCCTCCATAAATATAGTAGAGAGTGATTGGAGATTACCCCTGACATCAGAATGAGGCCTCCATATGTACAGACGCACATGCCTGTACCAGCATACATGGAATATACTTATTCACAGATATCCACCAAATACACATCCAGAAAACAAAAAAGATCCACAAATATCTAGTGTTTAAGAAAATAGTGTGGAAGGAACCCACTAGTATCTGATTTAACAGTTACTGTTACTGCTAAAATTTCTAAAAAAATAATATCAGGATCATGAAGACCAGTGACCGTGACCGCTATACAGGTATTCTCTCTCTCTCTCTCTCTCTCTCTCTCTCTCTCTCTCTCTTAATAAAATAAAATAGCATATAAAAAGACCATTTCTCCTAATCAGCTTCAGTTCAGGAAACTCTCCCTCAGTGTTTCTGAGAAATCATCTCTCTGTGGCTCAGTTGGCCACTCTTGTCCCTCAGCTCTTTTCATAATGCTGGGTCCTGATGAGCCTTCTATAACTTTCCAAGCTTATGATTTTGTAAACATGTGATCTTTAGTTCAGTTCTTCAGTCTCAAAGTCCTCCCCATCCCTCCTGGAGGAATATTTCAATTTGGAGGTAACTGTCATACCACAGGGGCCCATACAGGATTTCCATTCGTCATGTAGCCTAATAATACCCTATTTGGGGATTGGAGAAATGGGCTCAGGGTTAAGAACATTGGCTGTCTTTGCCTCTTCAGGTATTCTTGAGATCTCAGCCTAAATAATTAAATCTTGTGGAGCTAACATAGTGCCCAAGCTATGAAATGTATGGACCCTAATTCCTGATTTGGGCTCCCATGCCCAAAATTTTACTTACTATTTGTTTCAATTCCAAACGTCTCTTTTCCTTGTTAGTTTTTGTGCTGCTTAGATTTTTAAAAAGGATTTAGGGGAACATCAATATAGGATTGGTTTATAATTATCTTCTCTTAGCAATCTAATTTCCCTTTCTAAGGTTATGTTTAATCCGAGACGACCGAGTTGCACACAGTCTTATATTTCTCTAGCTGGCCCAGGCTAAGAATCTTGTTTTTAATGTTCTTAAAGAGTTGCTGCAATTTGACTGGAACATCTTTATATAATGCGTTTTTGAGGGGGAGGCTGCTTTGTTCTTTTCATTATTGTTTTACAGATATAAATATAATATAATATACACACCATATATATATATAATACATTTTTTCAGATGGATTTTATGTTTTTATCTTTTTTGCTTTTACTTATTTTTAGTTTTATATGTTTGGGTGTCTGCCTGAATGTATCTGAATGCACCCATGTCAATACAATGCCTTAGAGGCCTAGAAGAGGGCATTGGGCTGGTTTTACCGATGGGTTGTTAGCTGCCATTTGGGTCTGAGAATTTAACCTAGGTCCTCTGTGTGGACAATCAGTGCTCAGCCATATCTTTAACTTCCTGGGTTCAAATCTTAAAGGCATATCTCAACATATTTACCCAGAATTAGTATACTTATATATTACCATCAAACAATGAACAAAATATGCCCAGCATTCCACAACTTACGTGTTTTCTTCTCCTGACTCCTTTGACCTCTTCCTAGGGAGGAAGGACTGGCCACTAAGTGTCAGTCTGACATGAAATTGGGTTCTTTTGCTTGCACAACCTGGGAGAAGCTCAGTGTCTCTCTGTTTAGAAATTGAAAGCACTTTCTATCAATAGAGGAGACATTTATACAGTTAGTCAATTCTTTAGGCCTTTGAGTTTTTCCCAGGGTAGAATGTCACTTTTCCTTGGGATAAGCCACTGTCAGGGTTTACTTTACTGACAGCTGGAAGCCTGGCTTCAAACAAGTCCAACAGAGCTTGCATACCGTTCTAGAGAACAGAGCCCATCCAGCAGTCGCCCTTGGGTGGGCAAGCTTAAGGCAGAGCAAATTGTTCTTACAGCAATGTAAATGATTTCCGAGCTTTCTAGTAAATGAGACCATGTCCACATAGTGCAGTCCATCCATACATCTTCTTCCTAATTTGTTCTCACGTATTTGCATATTTTCCTTTTCTTCTGTAAAGGAACAAATAAAAATAAACCTAAATGATATTTGCAGTCTGTATCATTTTGTTAGGCTTTGTTTGTTCAGCATTACACTCAGGAGATCCATCTATGTTACTGCATGAGTGAGCAATATTCTTCTCATTATGTTTGACATTAATTATGCAAATGTGTTTTATTTATTCATATGTATTTTATTGTTAATTGATAGGAATATTGTAGTATTTGCTTTTCCACAAGTAGTCTGCTATGGAAATCCTTTTGATACTGTAATGTACATACATACAAAAACAAACAAGCATTTGGTCACATGCTTAGAAGTATTCTGAGTCATGGGAAGGGCACATGGACCTGTCAGTGATACCTTCTAGTTTTCTGTTTACAGTAGAGGTTGCCTATCGCTGCTGAGCTCCAGTTCTTTACATTTTTGTCAACAGCTGTCACTGCCAGTCTCTTAATTCAAGTCATCCTCAGTGGATGTGCAGTCATTTCTCTTCAACATATTACTCTCCCGTTTCTCTAATAACTAGTGAACCTTAAAGCATGTTTATACATTTATGGCCATTTGACTATCTTGCTCTGAATTTCTTGTTTGCTCAAGTGTCCTTATACTTTTGCATTTTTTTCTCTTTCCTGACACGTATCACAGAAATTATTAACTAAACCACAAGCTAGCATTAACACACCTTCTCAGGTTAATACTCATGGTTTTTATGTGTAGCCGTTATTTCAATTCTATGGCTTGTCTTGCTAATTTGTGGTTTCTACAATTTTATTTTATTTCTTAACATCGTCTTGTATTAAACGGAAATTTATGAAGGAATTATCTTGGATAATAAATGAAATGGATTTGGATGAAGTTAAAGAATTTTGTGACATTTCTTTTTTTAATTTTGTAAATTTTATTTATTTCTTTTTATGTGATGAATGCACTGTCGGCATGTAGGTTTGTGCCCCCGTGTCTGCAAATCATGGTACTCTGCGCAGAGCAGGTGGTCGATCTTAAAAGCTAGGCTATCTCTCCAGCCCCTTCTTGTGACCTTTCTAAGCGACATCACATTGCTACCTGAATGAAGAATCTGCTTTCAGTTTTATGGTGAAGAGTGGACCCAAACTCTGAGAAACATCTATTACTTCTGATGTCTCACAGAACTGTGCTTGTAGTGAGCCTCATTCATACTTTCTATTCAAATCAGTTTCTCATTCATAAAAGTGGGGAATTATAAACTTGGACACCCTTATCTGACCAGAGACTCTTTTCTTTTGATCCCTAGGCCTAAAATGTCTCACACAATGACAATCAGACTTTTCAATTCTTATTGCTTCCCATGAGAATGCACATTAAAAACACTGCTTCAGCTCTGATATGCTAATCTAGCACCCAAACATTCATTCACTACTTTGAATGGAGGGCAAGGTGGGTTACTGAGCGATTAAAGCCAGGTGCCTAGATCATAAGAGCACATGGCTCAGTGAGCTTGTTTGCATTATAAACCTTTGCTCTTTGATGCAAGGTTTAGTAAAAGTCATTATCCGGGTTCTGGTCATGTTGTAAAACTTTCCTACAGCATGCTATTTCTCATTGAGTCTATTGTTATAATAGTTTATCAGTATGTTATCCTTTCAACCTAAATTTTCAAATTATAAATTTGCTCTTGCTTTTAGTTTATTACTTAAAAAAATTTACAGTAATAAAGTCATTTTTATATACCTATAGTGTTTAAATTGTATCCCTCCTATCTTTTTGCCTTGATAACTTATTGTCAGTATAATTTTCGTTTTATTTTTATTTTATTTATTATTTTTTGGTCTTTTTGAGCCAGGGGTCTCCCTGGGAGCTTTGCCTGTCCGGAACCCACTCTGTTAGGACCAGGCTGTCTGTCATATTTTCTTAATAAGTCCACAACATGTTGCTGTATATCTGACATTGTAGCATTTTCACTAATCAAGATACATGTTTCCTTGCTGTGAATATATTTAAAAGTTTTCTATATTTCATCGAGAATACAGAAGACCTAGAATTCTCTACTTGGCTTTGAGTCTAAAACCATTAGACAAAAACATATCTAAGAAGAAATAGAATACAGCACACCTCAGGTTCACATTTTAGATTCTATATTTGAATTTACAAATATTTTCTGAAACTCAGCCATTGTATTTTAGCTTTAATTAGCCTTTGTAGCTCATCAATTTTATGTGTGAGCCTAAGAAATATGCTAATGCAAACAAGAAATTATGTTGTGTGAAATTATTACTTATGAAATAAGTGAATAAAGATCCTGGGAAATTTAAGTCATGATTTCCAGAAAATATTTTTTTGTGGTGAATGTAAATGCAGGTATGAAAGTATCAAACCGAAGCTCTTTGTGCTTCAGGCCTAATGATGCACATAGACTTATGGTTTCCAGTGTGCTTTCACTGGGATTTGAAATGGAGTCTGTTTTGTCCCACTAAGACCCAGAGCAGAGAAGCAGACCCCACCACAGCAAGTTAAGGTTAGTTCTGAGTATACACTGAGAAGAAATAGTGACAAGACTTTCTCTGGAAAGTAGGCTGTTGGTTGCAGGCATTTTCCAGAATACATTAGCGAGAAATAGACAAATGTACAGATACTTTTAATTTATGAAACTGGGTACATCTATTTGGTACATCTACGTTTTGGCTTGTAATATCTCCTTGATGAATGGTTTCCTTAATGTATTTGAAGTGACCTTATTTGTGTATTTGGTCAAGTTTTGGTTTGCAGTCTTATTGTAGGTATTAGGATTCTGATGCTAGATTATTTTCCTAGTTTTATTTTTGCTTTGAATACTTTTTTATATCCATTTACTGTGAAGTAGTAATCCTCTATGTTGAGGTATGTTTCTTGGAGGCAAAAGAGGATTCTATTTTAATCTAATCTGCTAGTCTATGTCTTTTTACAGCCTATCATTTGTGACCATTAACATGTAAAGTTATTATTTAAAGTTGCATATTAGTACCTGTTGTTTTGTTGATTTCTTAGACTTCTGTTGATTAACAGTTGTGGTATTGTTTGCTTTCCCTTGTATCCTCTTGAGCGTGTTTATTCTCTCCAGTATGAAGTATTCTTTCCATGTCTTCTGCTAGAGCTGGGTTAGTGGTCAAGGGTTTTTTCTTTCTGTTTGGGAAGTTTTATTTCTACATTCAATCCTAAATACTTTGGCTGGGCATAATAATTGGATGGGAGGTTTGGTCTTTCCGGATTATAATACATATTTCCAAGTCGATTTCTGCTTGACAACTTCCATGGAATATTGGTTGTTATTTTGATGAGTCAGTTTTTTCCCATGACTTAACCTTTGTCTCTTGGTGTTTTCAACACACTTTCATATTCTTTACTTTTTAGTATTTTATTTATAATTTATCATGGGAAGTTTCTTTCTTTCCCTATTTCTTGTTCTAGAACTTTGAAATTTTCTTCTATGATTTTATTGAAAATATGAACTTTTGGCCTAGAATTTTTCTTCTTACAGGCCCATGGCTTAGTTATTTTTGTTTGTCCAATGATTCTGCATATTCATTATGAATTTTTATTATTTTCTTTGATTGCTTTATCCTGTCCTTTCAACTTGTCTTCATTCCTTGATAGTCTATCATTAACATGATCCATTCTGTTGGGTGAGTGTCCACTGAGTTTCTTTCATCAGACCTAGTGAGATGTTCATTTCGTGTTTTATTTCGCTTTTGTTTTCTTCAGTATTTCTTCCTTTAATGAATTGATTTTTATATCCTACATTGCTTTTTTTTTTTATTTCATTCAGCTTGGTTTGTTTTCTTGAACTTCCATAATTCTTATCCGTTTGTTTTGCTTTGTTTTGTTTTTTCGGTTCCCTCGGGTGTTTGTGTTCTCTTTGAAGGCTTGGAACTCATTGAACATATTTATAATTGTTTTTTAATTCTGTGGCTTGAATTTCAACTATGTTGCTCTCCTTTGGGTGGGGTGTGAGATTGTTCACTAGGAGGTATATTTTTGGCTTGGTTCATCATATTGTATGTTTGCATCTGGGGTTATGTTGCTGCTTTTAATGTAATATGTTTTAGCCTTTGAGGGGGCAGAGGAAGCTAGAGGCCACATGAGCAGTGGGGGGGGGGGGGGGGGGGGGGGGGGGGGGGGGGGGGGGGGTTTGGGAGATCTGTTTACCAGTGCAGGTCTTGGGTTTAAGGAACCAGGGTAGGGTCACCTGCTGACATCAGGTACAGGTTCTCAGTGATTGTATGTAAGGGTCAAGAGTATAGATGTCTTGAGCCGGGTGTGGTGGCCCCCGCCTTTAACCTAGCATTGGAGGCAGAGGGCAGGCGGATCTTTGTGAGTTCAAGGCCAGCCTGGTTTACAGAGTGAGTTCCAGGACGCTAGGTCTACCAGGGAAACCCTGTCTCGAACAGACCAACAAAAAAAAAAAAACATAGTGTATAGATATCTTAAGCTCAAGTGGGCAGGGTCCGGGGTTGGATGGGAAGAATATCCTACAAGTCCGGTCCGGGCCTGAGGCTGCAGAGAAACCCTTGCGGCTACTTGACATTTAACTCCTTATGCTGTGATTGTTTTCATTATCCAGTAAATTCTCTACTCTTGATGGTAGCATGCATTTTCTTAATGTTCAAACATAAACTCCAGTATTTCAAAGACAGCAAGCAATGAACTGAATGGAGCTTGAGATGTGGGCTTCATGTGATACGTGGGTGGAGCTGGTCATGCACGTCACTCTGGAGAAGGACTGTGCTCTGGAGACATGAGTAAGGCCAGGAAAGGATGTTCTTGGCTTTGTTTTAAGGCAGTGACAGTCAAATTTTTGTCTGCTCTAACTTCCATACTGAGATTTTGTTTGAATAATTTTCGATAAGTTCCACCTTGGGAGTCTGTTTTGTTCTTCTTATGGCCAAAGTCATTTTCTTATATTTTCTATCCCAGAACAACTACCATTATGTCCTGCATCACGTATCCTGCGTCTCTCTTTTCTTTCCGTAGCTTCACTTTTGAGATTCCAGTCCACTTGTGTCTGTGCTCTTGTTAATCATCTAGATTCTTCTTAATTAATCTGGGGACGCGCAGAGGAAACATCACACTTATACTATGGGATGGTAAAAGGAAAGATCACATTTATAGCCACTGTATTTGCAAAAATGGAACACATGTGGGAAGAATGGGCTGATGCATTCAGATACATTTTCTCTGTCGTAGATACTAAACCTGCCTGCAGTAGAGGTGGCCGTAATATAGACCGCATCAGACACAGCATACACGCCCTGTTGGACTAGCTCATTATTCAAAATACTTTTGGCTTAGCTCGACCCCTACCATACTTCTTCCGATTCGTTACTTAAAATTGAACTTAAATCATTTAGCTGCGGTTATATCGCGTCCATCCCCTTTCCTGGTTTTGCATAACTATTAAGATAAAATCTTACCCAGCTCTTTTGTACGACTTCCGGGCTTCCGCCGCCGCCTTCCCCACTGCCTGTCGTCCAAGTTTTCCTGCTGCCATCTGTTCTCTCATCCTGGGCCCTATCTGCTCTAGCCCTCAACTTAAGCTGTGTGCCTTCGCCACTCCGCAGCCACAGCCATCCTTTGTCTTGCCATCTAAAAGTATTTTCTGCTGCTCATTGCCCTCAACGTTTCTCGGCCTTGTTGATCTATGGCCCTGAGTTGGTTACGCCCTCCTTTATCCCTTCTCTCGCCCCTTCTCCCCGTCCTGTCTCCTCTCCCCCCCCCCTCTGCTTTTTTGCCTCTCCCCTTGCTTCGCGGCATTATAGCAATGATCTGCCTGTGATAATGCAAGAATTTATCCTTGATTTTTTGAAAATGATATCAGATGATTAATTTTAATTTTCAAAGACCCCCATGCCTGTTACAAAACACCTTAGGATTAATATCAACTATTGAATAAATTACCATTTTAATTACTGAAAATATACTTCAAGAAATTAATGTCAGTGGAAGAAACAAATAAAGTTCTAATACATACATGCATTCTAAGTTCGGCTGTAGTGCTGCTTTATGCTCTGTTACTAACGGCTAGATTCCATGGTAACACAGCAAGCAGTACATTAGTTCAACCATGGAACACTTTATAATAGGCATTGTACATAATTGTCTATTCATAGCATTAGGTACAGACACTTCAAAAACACAGAGGAACCAGGGTGTATATGGAAAATGCTTAATCATTAAGAAGCTTATAGCCGGGTGGTGGTGCATCCTTTAATCCTAGCACTTGGGAGGCAGAGGCCGGCAGATCTTCGTGAGTTCAAGGCCAAGCTGCTCTACAGGTAAGTTCCCGGACAGGAGGGCTAAGGGAGACCGTCTCAAAAACCGAACAACAACAAAAAAAGAAGCTGATTTTAATTGTCTTGTACATGTCACTTCTTAGGGATGTGTGCATTTGGTGAAACAAATGATTTGAGGTGACATTTGATTATTTAAAGATATTTAAGTTCCACTACAGGAGGATTATGCCTATAAAATTTGTATTTCCACCAAACATGATCAATTGATATTAATTTATGACCATTGTCTTTACATCTTTATAGTTGAGGTTATTCATGTTAGTATTATCTCCAAGACACATGGACTCTGGGTGCAGGCAATCTGGTTCATGCATGATCTGGGATGGGGTGGGGGTGGGGGGGAAGGGAAAGGGAAATAAGCCTGAACTGAATTGGAAAAAATGATGAAATGCACAAAGCATCAATAAAAATTAAATAAAAAAAAACAAGATGATACTGTACAACACAAAAATTATAGAGAACATTTGTATACATTAATCCCAAATTTTTTGTTATACAAATTTTAAGTAAAACAAACGTGGACAATTTATATATCCAAATTAAAAAAAAAAAGCAGCAACTGCTCTTGCCGAGGACCCAGGTTTGATTCCCGGCATCCACATGGTGGCTAAGAACTGTCTTTAACTCAAGTTCCAGGGGAATCCCATGCCCATTTCTGACCTCCGAGGCATTGCACGACACAGGTGCATCAACCTACATGCAGACAGTACGCTGATACTCATAAAAAAAATAAAGAAATATACATCACATCTTTTCTCAAAATGTTATTCTCAGACGCTTTCAAATGAATACACTTTTTAAGATGAAAGAAACGTGGGCAGTCTCCATCACTGGAGGATAGAGACAGTCGTAGCATGCACTGGCATTGCTCCTAGGTCAGAGCTTTCTAATTTAAAGTTTTCTTGCACTGTCCTACTTTCAGCACTAGAGAGGAAGTTTATTGAGGGGAGAGAGCATGAGTACAGCTAGTGACCTAAAACATTTTTCCCTGAAATCAGTGCTCTGTGGATTCTTGCTTTCTTAAAGGATTCAGGAGGAAGGTAATCTTTCAAGAAAAGGAAAAGCAAATGAGTTTTTGCATCTGAGGTTATAAACAGTTCTCTCTAATCTGACCTTTTGACAGTAAGGAGAAAATCTCTCAACCTTCTGCCTGGCCATCTCCCAACACATCCATTCACTTATGCAGATTTCACTCAGTAAGGAGTAGTTGCTTTGAATTCACCTTATTTGGGAATAAGATAATCTGTAAGAAGAAAGGTTTGTATGACAGATATAGATCTAATTGTAATATACCTGGTTAAATGTATAAAGACTAGAAAGTATGGGACTGAGCGGGGTTTTAGTTTTCAACACTCAGGATGATGGGGATGATGTTGTCTTCAGAGCAACAACAGAACACTTATTACTATGCCTTCAAGAAATGTTATTTTATTCATTGAGGGTTTTTATAAGAACTAATCATTTAATTATCTTGGATACCAGAAAACATACATGCTGTGGCTCAAGTCTCTTCAGTTTGATTTATTACTCCTTCGTTTATTGGAATGCTATGTCACAGGGTACAGCTAATAAAAACATGAACATTTGTCTTAGAGCAAGTTTGATCTGAGGTGAAAACATTAAATAATGGCCTATTGACAAGCAATTAAACACTACTTCTTCCCTAGCAATGTTTTGAATTATGGTTGTCCTAACTAATGGAAGCATCCTTGTGTTTTAGAATTCCAATATAGTCTAAGACAAGAAGAACCATTTAATTAGATTTTTCAATAGCATCCGCCAGGACCCACAGCTCATCATCTTGACTTCTTATCTTCATCGACTTAAGGGAAAGCAAAACAAAGATAAATAGCAAAATTCATTAACAATCCATTTACTTCAACTGCCTATTCCCTTGTCCTTAGGGAACACAACTCAGCTCTCCTCAGACAGTGCCATAGTCCTCATTTTTAACTGTAATTTCTCTACCTCTGCATTACAGAGGAGCTTGGTTTACCAAAAAGAAATGAGAGTTTTCTCCTTTCATTCACATGAACATGTTCATTTGAAGACTCAGAAATAAAGAAACATCAGGGGGCTGGAGAGATGGCCTAGCGGTTAAGAGCACTGACTGCTCTTACAGAGGACCCGGGTTCGATCCCCAGCACCCACATGGCGGCCGAGAGCCGTCTCAAACTCCAATTCCAGGAGAACTCCAGCTCCAGGGGAATCCGAGACCCTCTTCTGACCTCCGCGGCATTGCACGACACGGGTGCACAGACTTGCATGCAGGCAGTCCATTCATACACATACAGGAATAAATAAAATTAATAAAAAAAAAAAGAAACATCAGGAGACAATCATGCCCTTTTTATAGCATCTGAAAAAATAAGAGCATTATCTACAAAACTATACTACAAATGTCATTAGCAACTATTTTCAGTATCAAAGCTCAACTCAGAAGAGCACTCTGTTTTTTCCATTGCTGTGAAAAATACTCTGACAAAAGGGTTTATTTTAGCTTACAGTTCAAGGCACAACCTGCTATGGTGGAAGTCAAGCCTGCAGCAGCTTAAAAATAACTGGCCACGTGGCATTAACAGTGGAGAAGCAGAGGGTCTTGCCATCTCCAGGAACTTAATCTAGATAATCTCTAACATTTATGCCCCAAAACTCACATCCCATGAGAATCTAGATTCTGTTGAGCTAACAATACTAACCATCACAACCACTTAAAGTGGTTAAAGTAGAGCATAATAGTTTACTACAATGAAGAAGTTACCATCTCATCAATTGGATCTGATACTTCAAAAGCTGTGAACTATAGGCACATTTGCAGTCTTACACTCTGTGAAACATCTTTTAAGTGGGTTTAGCCAAACCACTCCTAGGCCAAGAAACAGATTCATTGATCTAAAGAAAATCCCTTTTTTTCCCAAGAGAAAAGAGAGGTTGGAAGGGGTTGCCTCTTACTCTGAGCCCTGCTCCGTCTCTTCTTGTTCTCCTTCGTCTACCCCAGCTCCCCTCAGTACTAGAACCATTGTGCTTTGTCCTTCCTACGTCTTGCTGACTTTACCAGGAAGTGTTTCCTGGCAGTCAAGGGATGCTTTATTCACGTAAGGCAACTGCCACAGCTGTTTTCAATTACCTAACAAAGACATGAATCCATTTTCTTTATGCAAAAAAAACAAATCTTTGTTGCCTATACCTTTCACATAATTCTAACCACCACATGCATTAACTTCTCATGCCATATAAAATTTTAAGAGCAAAAGAATTTCATTACGGTATGATGTGAGGTTTACTGTTTCAAAATAATGCTTATGTTGCCTAAATTATACCTGCTTATCCAAGTAGAAACTAATAATGAGAGGATAATAAATGTGCAGAAACCAGGTTGCTAAGAAAAGGGGACAGGAAATTAACTTCCTAATTAGATGACAAAGATTTTTGTGTACATAATACCAGCATAACTAAGTTAATGTGTTAGTTCAGTTCAGTTAGTTTTTATCATGTAATCAAGACAAAGACTGCTTCCCAGACTTTAGACTGTCAGTTCCCTGTGTGTCTTTATGTAGACAAAAGTCTGTTTCAAGCTGCTTTTCTTTGTGTCTCAGGCAGCAGTTCTGAGGAGACCATCTAAAGGGAAATATTGTTCTTATTAAATATGAAGCAATATCTGCATTTGTGAATCAGTATGTTCACTTGGTTGGATTTACCACCAAAGTCTTTTCTTTAACAGCCACAGTTTACGTGATCATTGGATGTGCAGCTGATTTATCTAAACTGAAATACTTTGCACAGAAACAACCAATTCTTTAAAAAGTTTCACCAAATGAGTTTAGTAGCTGATGTTAGCCCCAATGACGACACAGCCTTCATTATGAATACCAGGCTTGCCCTGGAAACTGTGACAGCCTCACCTCTGTCTCCAGGCCCTTGAAGCTTAGCTGTGGATTGTTGCACTAGTTCTGGAAAAAGCTGAGTTATGGTTGCTTCAAATACTGCCTCTGCTTTATTATTTTTGTTTCCCCCTCTCAGAATCAGCAAAGGGTAGGCCTCAGTGTTCTGGCTTCTGAGCCTCACACTGTGCTATGCTCTGATTAATTTATTTAGATGTCTTCCAGTTAATTAGTTCCATTTTTTCACCCATTATTGGTTGAGTCTGCGACACAGGGCCAGTTTAATGAATTTTTACTTTTTTTTTGAGATTATGTTTTTGTTATAATTATTTTTTAATTTTCATTTTTTATTGATGCTTTGTGTATTTCATACATCATTTTCCAATTCAATTCAGGCATATTTCCCTTTCCCTTCCCCCTACCCCACCCCACCCCATCCCAGATCATGCATTCTGCCATAACTGTCCTGCATCTTTCTCTCAGTTTTTTTTATTTTTT
>VZQC01014012.1:434230-553633 GCA_009823505.1 Rhizomys pruinosus | reverse complement strand
TTAGAAGACTCAAAATGAGCCTGCCATTTGACCCAGTCATACCACTCCTGGGTATATACCCACAAGACTCATCTTACTGCAGAGATACATGCACAGCTATGTTTATTGCAGCTCTGTTCACAATAGCAAAAAGCTGGAACCAGCCCAGGTGCCCCTCAACTGATGAGTGGATAGAGAAAATGTGGTATATGTACACATCATGAACTTTGCAGGTAAATGGATGGAGCTAGAAGAAATTATTTTAAATGAAGTAACACAGTCCCAGAAAAACAAACAACAAATGGAGTCCCTCATATGTGGATGCTAGTGCCAATAACCCAATTATAAATATTTCTTGTGCAGAGGGATGCATATTCAAAGAACAACAACAGAAAGACTTTTTATTTATTATTACTATCTATTTTTATCTATTTTTACTATATTTTATCTATATTTATCTATTATTACTTTTAATTACATTAAAAGTAAAAATGAATTTTTACTTTTAATGTAATTAGTAAGTATACACACAGTGTCAGGTGTTCTACAAACCATGAATAAAAGCAGTTCCCAGGGATTTCCCCCTGTATTTCCTCCTCATCAGAAACATTTATTTTGATTTTGTTTATCTGAATTTCTTGGCATTGATTCTGTACATTGGGCTAATACAACAGCAATGCATTCTATTGTTGGTCTGATTTTTAGGATTTTTTCAGGTGTTGGAGAGCTGGAGAGATGAGTCAGCTGGTTAAGAGCATTGGCTGCTCTTGCAGAGGACCTGCATTCATTTCCCAGCATCCACATGGCAGCTAAGGACTGTCTGTAACACCAGTTCTGGGAGAATCCAATGCCCTCTTCTCTCTGTGCAGGCACTGAATGGCACAGGTGTACTTACACACATACAGGCAAAATACTAATACACATAAAATAAAGATAATAAATGAAATAAAAAATTAGGGATTAAAAAATTGTCTTTTTACACAAAAGTTCAGAATTCCACTATGCAAATTATTTTCCAGTGTAGAAACTTAGGTCCTTCCATGCAGGTATTGCTCTGGAACTGACATGGGTGGTAAGCTTCTCTTCGCTCTGCTCTCTAAGTAGGTGTTCTATTGGAAGCTGTTTCTTGTACTGGTCTTCTAGTAACTTTTATGTTGGCTGTTTTGCTCTACTTACTTGTATCCATCATTTATCTCTTAAGATTTTCATTACTGCTATTACATTTTTATTCATTGAGATTTCCCTTTTATTCTCCCAAGGGCTCCTTTTTATAGTGCTGCATTAATATTTTTATGGCATACCATTTTTCCTGTTTCTTTAAGGTTATTAATTATTATATTACAAGAGATTTTTCCCATCTACATCCTTTCTCTTCCAGGGTCCTTGCTCCTGTGTTGTGTTTTTTGTCTTTACCTTGTGGATTTGAGACTTCTTTCACTTCTGTTTTTCTGCATATGATTAAGGACAGCAGAAGCCCCTGAGCACTATCCTATAACCTTCATTGGTTGGGACTTACAACTAGGAAATTTCTAGTATCAGAATCTTAGAACTTTAATTTGAGATTGTCCATTTTCCACATATCTTTAAAGGATAAAGAAAGAATAGAGTGGGTTAAATTGATGGTAGAGAAGATTGAGACTGATTTCTTTTGCCACATATGTTTATATTCATTAATATTCTCTCTCTCTCTCTCTCTCTCTCTCTCTCTCTCTCTCTCTCTCTCAACTTTGCCCACCCTTCAACTCTACTAGCACTTCACTGTAGGAAATTCATTGGCTCTAAGAAGAAAGGAAATAATATGGGATAAGAACTGAAACGTGGAAAATTTTTTCACCTCTGACAGAAGTCAGAGAATTGTCCTTGCTGATGGCTGGAAGCCAGTTCAGGAACCTTGGACACTCTGCAGCAGAAAACGGCTCAGTCCTGCCTTACTAATTGCCTATCTAATAGTCTGGCTGCCAAAGTCTCAGAGTCTCTGTGTCCCCTTCTCTCACTGTCACTGGGCCTTTTGGGGTCCTGTTCCAGTCTCTGAGGAGAGGAGGTTCAATGTATTCAAGCAATCTAGCTGCTTTATTTGAAGTTCTCTAGTGAATTTTTTTACATTACTATGTTTAAACTTCTACAAGAATTGTTTATTTCACTTCTTTTTATATGTGGCAGGCCATTTGTTAATTTTGCTGTTTTATCATATCTAAAACATCAAATTTTGCTTGTTTTTTTGTTTAAATATTTTCTTTCTTTTTCACTTTTATTTACTTTTTTACTATTTTTTTTTTACTTTACTATGTTTTTAACTTCTACAAGGATTGTTTATTTCACTTCTTCTTATATGTGATAGGCCATTTGGTAATTTTGCTGTTTTATCACTTTTATTTATTTACTTTTTAGACAGAGTTCTCACTAGTAGCTCAGCCTGTCCCTGAAATAACAACCTTCCTGCATTAGTCTTCAGACTGCTAGGAATACAACCATGTGCTACTGAGTCTCTCTCTCTTTCTAAATTAATCTTTTAAATTGATACATAAAAATATAACAGTCATGTATTTAGTAATGGGGTACTATGTAACTATATATATATAATGTTCAAATCAAGTTATGATTAAGCATTTTATTGTAGTTGTTTTTCTTTTCTAATGTTTTATTTAGTATATTTTACAATTTTATTTTACGTAGATGTGCATATTGCTTGCATGTGTGTAAGTGCACTCATGTTGAGCAATGTCTGTGGAGGCCAGGAAAAGGCATTGGATCCCTTGGAATTGAGTTAGGGGAGCTTGTTAGCCACCATGTAGGTGCTGGGAATTGAACCAGGATTCCTTGCAAGAGCAGTCAGTGCTTTCACCCACTGAAACATCTCTCCAGCCTCTGGAGTTATTTTCTACTCTGTGCCGAGTAGTTCCAACACAGTAACTATAGTAGATCTAACCTACTGTCATTTCTCCTAGTTCCTACCCATGTGGATGCTTTCTCATGCTTTTGTAATTTTTGGTGGTGAGCTTAGTTACTAAAGTTTCTCAATAGGACTACTTTAAGCCCTGCATGAGTCATTTCTACTAGATCTCTGTTCTGCCCCATCTTCTGGAAATGGGAACTCTAATTAAAACTAAATTTTCAACATGATATTTGCCACAGACTCCTATAGATTACAAGGAAGGCCTACCCTGTGCTCATGAATTCATACATGAGGTGCTTGGTTCTGTTTTCCTTTACCCATATCAAAATTTGAGATAGCAAATTTTCTTTCTACCTGTTCCTCACCTAACATATTTATTTATATATTTATTTATTTGTGGGATGGATTATTTACTTTGCCCTTATTTTGAGGTGAAACACTTAGAAGAACTCTATTTTACATTAATGTCCTTGTTAGCACCCGGATTTTAGCCTGGCTCTAGATATTATCTTTTTTCTCCTGGATAATGACAGGCTGTACAGATGCTGAGGCTACAGACCCTCCAGTTGCCATGTTTTCTCTCTCCCCAAGGTTAGGCCACATCCCCCAATAGCCTCTCACCGAAAAGCTGAGGACCAACACATACTGTGGTTTTGCAGTCTCTCTTTCCCCCTTGAAGCTTCAAGTTTATTTCTCTTAATGCCTAGACTCAAGGCAACTTTGAACTCTAATTTTCCTTCCTCTAGAGCTATCGTTCGTGACCCCTGGCATGAATCTAAGGCACATGCTCTGGACCCACCCTCATCCTCCAGAAACCTGTGAGACTGGCCCTTTGTTCTTTAGAAATGAAGGCTTTCACTACCTTCAGGATCCCATTCTGTGACCATAAACTGATACCATAGTGCTCCTAGTAAAGCTCTTCTGAAATAGAAAAATAAATCAGAAATATCATAACTGCTAATAGATTAATGAGACCCCAAAATTTCTCCCTTAATGAGTTTGGTAATAATTCTTTGATACTAAACATATGCCTTCCTTCTTATTCTATCCCATCTATCAGATACTAGGAAGTTCATGCAGGACATGAATGGATACTTGCCACATGCCCAGAATGTGATAGTTGGCCAATGAGGGAAATAAAATAATTTCCCAGAAATAGCTGCACCTGTGTTCTCAGGACATCAACACTTAATATCACTGACTATGGAGAATTTAAATGTCACAGGTCCATAACCAAAGATTATCTTAAATTTTATAAAAATAGCCAATTTATTATTGTGTCTTAGGTTCTAGTTACTTCTCTGTACTTGTGATAAAACCATTACCAAAACTAACTTGAGGAGGAAAGGATTTATTTCAGACTACAATTCTCAGGTCACAGGTCAACACTGAGAGAAATGAGGGGGGAAACTCCAGGTGGGAACTCAGATGGGGAGTTGAAGCAGAGACCATGGAAGAATATAACTTACTGGCTTGCTTCCTCCTGCTTTGCCAACTACTTATGTAGCCTGGCCTACATGCTCAGGAATAGCATCACAAAAGTGGCCTGGGCCCTCCTACATTAATTAACAATTGAGAAAATGGCTTACAGACATGCCCTTGATCAAGATTGATAGAAGATATACTTCAATGAGATCTCTTCTTCCCAGTGACCATGGTTTGTCTGAAGTTGACAAATCTAACCAACATGATTGACTTGCCACACAAACACAACACTTTTGAACCATAACATTTCCTTTGTTGTTTATTCCCAAGATTTCATGTTAATATTCTAATATATAGCATAATCCAAATTTAGTAGTCCCACAGTCTTTAAAAAATCAAGTACTTTAAGCTCAAAATCTTTTTAACTGTGGGCTCCTTTCTGTAAAAGCAAAAGCAAGTTAAAAACATTCTTATTTCCAAAGGGAAGAACGGGGCATATTTAAGCAAAACTAAAGGTGAGCAACGTAGCTCAATGTCTGACATCTGGACACATAGTCTTCTGGACTCCAGAGGTTTGCACAGCTCCAATTCCTTGGCTCTGCTATCTGCTGTACACACAGCTTGTCTCCTAGGCTCAGCCAGCTCTAGTCAACACCTGCCACTGTCCTGACACACATTCCATAGTCCTGGAATCTCCCATATGCTAGGGTTACATTTGCAACCGAGGTTGCACCTTCACCAGTGGTGTCTTGGCCTCTCTCATGGGACTCCAGCTCTGTCACAGGGTGCCAAATCTCAGCTTCTCTCCATGACTCCCCCCGCCCCGTCGTCATGCCTTCAAAATCAGTACCATGTGGGAGATTCTTAAACATTACCAAGTTCAGCCAGTGCTCTTGACTGCTGAGCAACCTCTCCACTGACCCTGGGTACTTTTTAACCTGTTGATAAATTGACTCAAATGGGTGAGCTTCTTCTGAAATGTAAATCGAGATATCATCCTCTAAGTCAGAGACCAACATCTCACTACCCACTGTGGGATAAGGAGGCCTCTCTCTAATCTACTTTAATCCTAGGACAGCCCAAATTTAGTTGGAAGTCAGAGCACAGTGCAGTGCCTATCACCACATAGGCCTCCAGTTTTATACCTGTTTCCTGTAAAATTACATCTTGCTCTCCTTTTTTTATTTTCATATAAAAAAGGCTGGAATGTCAGGTTGCAAACTTCTAGCTGCCATTGTCTCCCCAAGATCAGGCCATGCCACATCCCTTTGCTGCCACTCTCTGGAAAGAGAGTTGGTAAGCAATACACGCTGTAGCCATGTAGCCCTTTATGCCCCCTAACAAAACAAGTCTTCCCCTCCCCTATTTCTAATGCATGCCACCTCTGAATTATAATTGTATTCTTATTTCACAGATTCCGTCATGATCCCTGGCAGATGGGCTAAGTCACATGGCTTGGAGCCTAACCCCTTTCTGGAAACCTTTGAGAGCAAGAGATTTCATTTTTAATTCAGAAAAGAAGGCTCTCATGACCTTTAGGATTTCATTTGTTTCTATACTGTGATGCCATAGTTCTCCTAATAAAGCTCTTCTGAGGAATAATTCGCAATAGTTTTTGTGCAGCAAAATATAATATCTTCTTTGCTATTTAAAACAAAAGCTAAGTGCAATCATATCACAAGGAAATACCCTGGAGCAAACATAGCTTTAATTTACTCTTACATTTAGACTCCTTCTTTTATTTTGTTTTGTCTCATATATTTGTATATTTTTATATGCTACTGAAGAGCTTCAAAACACACTTTTATGGACTATCTGTTCTCAGGGGCAGGGGTGGTCATGCTACCTGAAGCATGGTCCCTTGTCTCGCTTCAGCTGCCTCCTTAATATATGGGAAGTCTGCATTCTTATTTGTTATTTTTAGCTCATCCATTTTTTTCCTGAGATAACATCTAAAACCACAGATTATTCATAGATCTAATTTCTAAGGTTTCGGTAATATTTGTCTCTAGCTCAGGGCTTTCAATTGAGCTCTGTTTATCTAGGGCATATTTATTTAGCTTTTGCTATAACTTCAAACAGGAGAAACTTTTGTGTTGATGTGATTGTTTGTGCTCTTGAATTTTATTCTCAGGGTTTTTCTTTTGCCTTTTTCGTCTTGGTTACTATAAGGACTTCTGAAGACTAGTCTCTTTTGGACCAGTTCCCTCAACCCTACTGTACCTCTCACCCATTCTGTTTCCTTTTGGCCCTACTGTACCTCTCACCCATTCTGTTTCCTTTTGGCTTTCCTTTCTTCATTTCTCCTTGTTTCTGTGACCATTCTTTGAAATTACAATCTCTTAACTGACTGTCTTCTCTTGTTTAAATGTCCACATTCCTTATTCATGAGGATGACAGGTAACTGTTTCTGAAGGAAAATCTTGATAGAGTTTTTTCTCAATATTCATGGAGATGGCCTCCAGGACTTCATGGTGAACACAATTTGTGATTACTCAAGGCTGGGATATAAAATAGAGTAATATTTGTTTGTGGCCCAGGTCTACAATCCCTGTATTACTTATAATGCTATACTATACAACAAAAATTGTGGAGTTTAGGGAGTAACGACCAGGAAGAAAGGTCTGTCCTTGTTCAATACAGACACGGCTTCTCTCTGAATGGTTTTGAACTATGGTTGATCAAATCTACCAATGTGGAATCAGCTGACACAGAGTGCCAACTGCTTTATACTCCTGATTACAGTTATTTCAGTGATTTCTACTTACTTGCAAAGAATTGCCCCAAATTTTGGAATGGTACTCAAAATCATTGCTAATCTGACTTTGATGTTTCCAGTCTAATCTTATACCACTTGGACACTAAGCTTCAGCAATCTTAAAGTGTCTGCATTTTTTTTTTTTAATTTGTGGAGGTTTTTCTACATTATTGCACACCTCTGATTAGCCCTGCCCAAGCATTTCTTTACATTTCTTGGAAAGAGCCTTCCCAATCTGTGTGAAGCCACTGTGCTGTATGCATACTTCTGTTAATTCACACCTCACATTCTGAAATTTTGCCCGAGTTTTTTCCTCATTTTTACACAGACTCTGGCTTTTCTCATTATTTTCTAAATATAAGTTCCTGACACATAGGAGACACTCAATAAATTCTGAATTTATGAATGAATGAATTTATTGGAAAGCTTGGAACAGAACTCTGTCTCCAGACTTCCTTTTCACTTTGCCTTTTGCTGTGTAATATGAACCAAATTTAATAAAACGAATCACTTTTTATAGAAATGCTTTCCATGTCATAATAAGTTTAAAGATCTCTTGGAAACTTCTGATCTCACAATATCATAACCTCAGGGCTGGAAGGGAGCCTAGAGGGTATTTAATCCTCTCTCCAACCAGAGACTGAGTTGCCACATAATTTCTCTGACATACATTTTCCCAGATTTTATTCAGGAGACTTCAGGGACTGTGAAAATCAGGAAACCATGGGGCTGGTTCTTTCTATCTTTACAGAATTATGACCCTAGAAAAGCCCCCCTTTATTGAAAACCCAAGTCTCTCTCTCTCTCTCTCTCTCTCTCTCTCTCTCTCTCTCTCTCTCTCTCTCCAAACTTCTTTTACTTACCTTAGTAAAATCCCAAGGGCCAAATAGAACACATTTAATGCCCTTTCCATAAAACAGCTGTTCAGGAATTTGAAGTCAGCGTATGGTGACCAGCTGTCCCCTCCATCTCAGCTTAAAGAATATAAATTGTTCTGAAATTTCTTCAGGTGACATTTATAGACCTCTCACTAGGATTTTCACCACAAAAAGGGACTGAAGGTGCTGTCAGTGCTTAAATTAAAAGGAATTGGGTCTGACTTCAATATTACTGTTCCTAAGTATTCAACCTGTGATTCTTCATGTTTATCCTTTTTAGTCACTTATAAACCTAATCACTACTCATTATAAGAATAATAAAGTGTAGTTATATCCATAAGATGTGTGATCATAATTCCACTTTTCAAGTTTTGCAATTCTTAATTTATCATATATTTTTTCAGAGTATTTTAGTATTCAGAATATATACATTAATTTGTGAATGGTACATATAATATCCATTTTCTGTTAAAATTTATAAAAGTTGAATTAAATTATATATTACATTCTGCAAATTGTCATTTTCAACTAACTTTATGAGTAAAATCTGCTTTGTATCATTGCATATCAGTACATATAACACTGTTTATTTTTAACAACTGCAAAATATTCTGCCACAAATATATTGTGCCTTGTTTAATTTACAGATGTTATTTTCAATTATTGTGATCATAAAGCATTCAATGAAAGTTATTGGGCATTTGAAGTATTTGCAAAATAACACCCCTGCAATAATTTTAACAATCCCCTCATAGGAAAGGTATCTGTGGTTGCTGCTAGCAGCATGCTTAAAGTTATTGTTGTGGACAGAAAATAGGGCTATTAGTGCTTCCACATGAGGTGCCCCTTGGGGGAACCACTTCGACAACACTGGGGAGGCAGGTGAGGGCCAGCCATGGGCTGCCTATCATGCCAGACACTGCCGGTGGGCCTGTGGACAAAGAGCCAGTGGTCAAGACAACCCCGTTACATGGGAAAACTCTCAGAGAAAATGTTTAGCAATTTCTGTCACTCTGTTTCCCTTAACTGGGCAATTTGTGCCAAGAATTTGTGTGTGAAAGAGGTACACATAGACCTTCTGTGTGAACAAAGAAATGAATCCCCCAAAGCTCAAACTCTTTAAGAATTTTATTTCTAGAAGTCTGTCTAAAAGTGAGTGGAAATATCAGTCAATGCCTCGTGCAACATGTTGTTCAACTGTAATAACTAACATGTTGTTCAATTGTAATAACTAATAATTCACATACTTTATATTGATAATTTAGAAACAAATAAGTGTCACTGGATTGTTGGTTTCTCTCTATGTCTTGTGCTTCTACTGAGGTATGTGAATGCCTAGTTTCACAGAGCACGACACAGAGTACCACTCCAGCCTGCTAACATTTTTGTATGGCCTGTAGCTTTGAGCTTTCACTTTTTCGATCAAATTATGGGTGCCTTTCTTAAGTGCTCCCCCTCCATTATATTTTGGAGAATTGCCTGTTCATGTTCTTTGAGCTTCTGCCAGCAGGATATGTTCACCTCTTCTTACTGTTGAGTGAAATCTATTTTTAAAGTATTAACACTTTATCCAGTATCTTTCTCACAGCACTATAAAGATGTTTTAGTTTTTTAGTTTGGATGAAGTTTAATCTATTGGTGTATTAGGAAGTTGCATTTTCCCATTTGAAAATAAAATTACAATACTATAATTTAAAAAACTCTAATAGTCTATATATTCAACAATAGTCAATTGGCTAAATAAGATATCTATTTTTTTCAAATGACATTATTTGTGTACATGTAAATTCCCAGGGGTATTGCACTGTATGATTTTAAGGGAAAAGGGGAAACAAACATGTATATTACAGTTTAATTTTTTATTTCTAAAGTTTTATGTGTGTGAGTGTTTTGCCTACATGCACATAAGTATACCTGTGTCATGAGATGCCCACAGAGGCCAGAAGAGAGCATTGTTCCCCTGGAACTGGGTTAAGGATGGTTGTTAGCCACTATGTAAGTGCTGGGAACTTAATTGGGATCCCCTGCAAGAAAAGCCAGTGCTCTTAGCCATTGAGTTATCTTTTCAGGCCCTTAATTTTATTTTTAATACACACTTAGAAAAATGGTAGAAGTAAATGTATCAAAGTATTTTTCAAAATCCTTAGGCATTTATGACTTCTATTTTATTTCTTGGCTGTTGGCCTTCCATATAGTTCAGTACATTGCATTTCTCTGTCAGAGCTTGCCTTCCAAAGTGAGAATCTTAGAATGGGTAACCTAGGTATATTGGTTTGCACATTGATAAAAATGATAGATTAACTCTGGTCTCAAAAGTCCATTATAGTTTATTTCCAGTAATAAAAATCAGTGTATTTGGTTCTGATTTAACAATCAATTTTTTTATAGGACAATTGATGTGTAATTGTCATATTTTAAGCAATGCACATTTAAAACTACAAACTCTTAAAGCTTGATTTGTGTGTGTGTGCATGTAACCATGACAACAACCCAGAAAATAAACAGGAGTCTTGGCTTCAGAAATTCCCTCCTATGTGTGACTTCCTGCCCACACCTTGTTGGTCTCTGAGCACATTACATAACGTGTTATGTTATGTACTCTATTTTGCCTTTCACTTTTCTTCGTATAATTATTTTGAAATACAATGATATCATTGTGAGTATTAGTAGCTTACTCCATTTTAACTGCTAAGCAAAATTCATATTATAGGCATACAGCAATATGCTCACTCGCTTGGTCCATTCATTTAAGTGTCATGTATCTTAGTTGTTTCTGATTTTAGGCTATTAAAAATAATGTAACTGCCAGGCGTGGTGGCACACGCCTTTAATCCTAGTACTTGGGAGGCAGAGCTGGTGGATCTCTGTGAGTTTAAGGCCAGCCTGGTCTACAGAGTGAGTTCCAGGCCAGCTGGGACTATAGGGAGACCCTGTCTCAAAAAGACAAAAACAAAAACAAAAAAATAATGTAACTGAGGACAGCAAAGCTCTTGCTTCACAAGCATGAGGACTTTGGTTCACATTTCCAGCACCCTTACTGAAAGCTAGGAACAGCAGCACATGCCTGTAACCCCAGAGCTGGGCAGGTAGAGGATCTCTACAACTGTCTGGTTATCTAATCTAGCAGAAATGGCTGAACTGCAAGTTCACTGAGAGACTTTTTCTCAATAAACAAGGCAGAGAGTGAAATGGCGAGACACACATTATAACCCTCTGATCTTCACAGGCATCTTCACATACATGGATATACAAGTTCACACTCATGAACACATGCACACATAACCCTACTATGAAAATTCATGTACAAGACTTTGTTAAAATACATATTAATCAATTTTGTATCCCGCCTTTTTACTGGAACTTTTAATCCTTTCTAGGGGCCATAAAAGAATGAGTATCTTTCCACTAACAAAAAGCAACTGGAGAAGGAATATAGGAGACCTTCCTACTCACAATAGCCTGAAAAAAAATAAAACTAGGAACAAACCTAACCAAAGAGACCAAAAATCTCTACATCAAAAATTTTAACCCCGTGAAGGATATTGAAGAAGACATCAGAAGATGGAAAGATCTCCCATGCTCACATATTGGAAAAATCAATATAGTAAAAATGTCTATTCTACCCAATTAATATACAGATTCAATGCAACCCCAATTAAAATCCCCATGAGATTCTTCACAGAATTGGAAAAATCACCCTTTAATTCATATGGAAAACCAAAAGCAACCATGCGTGAAAAAAGCAATACAGGGGGTATCAATATACCAGATGTCAAAATATATTACAGGGCATTAGTCATATAAACAGCCTAGTTGGCACAAAAACAGATGCACATATCAATGGAACAAAATTGGAGATCCAAACTTGAGCACATACAATTTCACTCATATTTGACAAAGGGGCCAGGAAGACTCAATGGGGGAAAGACAGCATGTTCAGCAAATGGTGTTGGCAAAACTGGATCACCACTTGTAGAAGACTAAAATTAAACCCTTACCTCTCACCTTATACAAAAATCAACTCCAAATGGATCAGGGACCTCAATGTAAAACCTGTAACTCTGAAAGTGGTAGAAGAAAATATTAGCAGTGACCTACAAGACAGGGGTGTATGAAAGGACTTTCTAAATCAGAAAGCAGCTGCACATAAAATAAGGTCAGCAATTGAAAAGTGGGACCTCATTAAACTCAAAAGCTTCTATACAGTGAAAGAAACAATCAATGAAGTGAAGAGAAAACCCAGAGAGTGGGAGGAAACTTTCACCAGTGATACATCTGACAGAACATTAACTTCCAGAATATATAAAATACTCAAAAACAAAGAAGTAAGAAAACAAATGACCTACTCAAAAGATGGAGCAAAAAGCTGAACAGAGACTTCACAAGTGAGGAAGTCAAGATGGCTGAGAAACATTTTTAAAATGTGTTCAACATTGCTAATAATTAAGGAAATGCAAATTAAAACCATTTTCAGATATCATCTCACTCTAACAATACTGGCTAGGATCAAGAAAACAAAAGATACCAAATACTGGAGAAGTTGTGGTGAAAGGGGAACCCTCATCCACCGCTGGTGGGAATGTAAACTAGTACAACCACTATGGAAAGCAGTGTGGACAACCTTTAAAAGACTCAAAATGAGCCTACCATCTGACCCAGCTATACCACTCCTGGGTATAGACTCATAAGAGTAATCCTACCACAGAGATAACCATGTTTATTGCAGCTCTCTTCACAATAGCAAAGAGCTGGAAGCAACCAAAGTGTCCCTCGAACAATGAGTGGATAACAAAAATGTGGCACATCTACACAATGGAGTTCTATGCAGCAGTAAAGAAAGATGACATCATGAACTTTGCAGGTAAATGGATGGAACTAGAAGATGCTATGCTAAGCAAAGTAACACAGTCCCAGAAAAGCAAACAAAGAATGGTATCCCTCATTTGTGGGTGCCAGCACTAATTCCCTAGTTGTAAGGAAAACTGAGCAATGTTAATGGTATATTTATTTTTATCTGTAAGCAACTATGCTCTTATAATATGAATCCTTTAATGGGTTCTAGAATTAATCTACCATTTATTTTCAGATTTTGTAATTTACTGTATGAGTGGATGGTATGTATGCAGGATTTTGAGTAACATAAAACTAAATGGAAAAAATACTTGAATTCTTAAACATGTTTTAGAATTAAAATACAGTTTAGTTTCAGACATCACAATTTTGGTATTGGTGAGATATATATATATATATATATATATTAAATATATATATAGATATATATACTATATCTCACCACAGACCAACTATATATATATATATATATAGATATATATATATCTATATAGATTATAGTGTGGCTGGTGGTGTTCGTTGGAGCAATACAAATAAGAGGGAACTAAAAACAAAGGTGACTGGATCAAAGCAATAACTGGAAACAGCAAATTCTTCAAAACAATAAACACTCACATAGAAAAAATGTAAAAAAGTCTGAGGAGAAAAAGATGCAAGATACGTATGCACAGAATGTCATGAACTAAGGGGGGTGGGCTGTCTACAAGTAAAATAGTAAGTAATGATTTCTATAACTGTATGAGATCGAGAAATGTATGAAATTCACAGGACGACAATAAAATATTTTTTTTTAAAAGAAAATCCCAAACAGTCATAAAACCAAAGTATTAATTAGACAAAAGCACCGATTAATATGAACTTATGATAGTTCTTGATTGGTCTGTTGACATAATATATTATATTAACGACTTTGCTAATGTTGAATCAGCTTTACATATCTAGAATAAATCTCAACTATATATAGTACATAATCATTTTTTACAAACCACCATCAAATTTTAAAGACTCTCATTAATTATTGTATTAATTTTTCTAATATTTTATTGAGGATATTTAAACCAATTAAAACAAAAATAAATAACAAGCTGTAGATAGAGACAGATAGATGTAGATAACAATATTAGTCGGGTTCAGAAAATATTTCTCAGTGCCACATTTTCAGTAATTGGGAGATTCTTCGGATAGAGTCTGAGATTAGTCAGGGGCAACATTTTTGATTGATGAATAATTCCGTTTCCATCTCTCCATATGACCCCTCCTACATCAAGATCTACTCTAATTGTCAGGTGCTTACATCAGCACACTTACCAACAGTTCAGGGAACTTACTAGGTCTGCCAATGGACACTCTCAAAGGGAAGTTTGCAAATTCTGTCTTTAATTTTAAAGGACTTTTCTTTAGCAGTCTGGAAGTGTTACAGATGCCACAATGCACTGGCCCCTGAGCAGGGATGGCCTGGCACTTGGAATGATTAGGACCAAGAATGAGGCTCAATCCGTTCTCAACCATGTCTCAAACAAAAAAAAAAAAAAAAAGAAAAAGCTATATTCTCCTTATTTATTTAAACAGTACATCCAGCAGGACATGGGAATGAGAAACTGTCTCATGGAAGTATTCCTTTTGACCAGTACCGACATAAAACAACGGACAAAACCAGGAACAGATGTTCCCTATCTAGTCCCAAACCTGTTGTTTGTAACATAAACAGGATACTTTGTTGCACTTAAGATTGGTGCTTTCAGCAATGATGTTTTAACAACATACATTTTCATTATTCAAGGGGAAGGGCAAAGAAGGTTCATGAGGGAGGTATGGGGAACACAGTCTGAGATGTCAAGCTTTTTTTAGCTCAGCTTGTAAAAGTTGATTAAATGAGGAGCTCAAAGCTTAGTAGGATTGTTTCCATTGTTTTCCCAAAGGCTAGCTAGATGGTGACACAGTAGGAAGGCAAAGTAAATAGATAACGTTAAATGTAAGATTACCTTTGGTTATGAGGTTAGGTAATGCTCTCATTTGAAATATAAGGCATTCCTAGAAAATTCATATCATATAAATGTCCCTGTATCTCTGTTGGATCATCTTATTGATGTGCATCATATGCAGTTTGTAAGTAATTTGTTGAGTGTCTTGGCATCCGTGTTCATTAAGGATATGGGCCTACAATTTTCTTTGCTGTATGTTTGCCTGGTGTTTGTATTAGAACCATAACAAAGGAAGAGATTGAAACAGTAATACAAAACCTCCTGACTCAAAAAACCCAGGCCCAGATGGATTCAGGGCAAAATTCTACCAGACATTCAAAGAAGATCCACAACCAATACCACTTAACCTATTCAAAAGATAGAAACAGAGAGAGAACTTCCAAACTCCTTCTATGAATTCAGCATCACTCTAATACCAACACTGGTAAGACTGGCTATGATCAAGGAAATAAAAGACAACAAATGCTGGAGAGGTTGTGCGGAAAGGGAAACACTCATCCACTGCTGGTGTGAATGCAAACTCTTACAACCCCTATGGAAAGCAGTGTGGAGTACCCTAAGACTCAAAATGTGTCTAGCACCTAACCCATTCATACCACTCCTGGGTTTATACCCACATGACTCATCATATCACAGAGATACATGCACATCAGTTTATTGCAGATCTCTTCACAATAAGGAAGAGCTGGAAGCAACTCAAATGTACCTGCTTGCTTTTTAGAGCCATTTACTTGAAATATTTTTTCCATCCTTTCTCCCTAAGATAGTGTCTATATCTTTGAAAACGAGATGATTTTCTGGAAAATGGTCTTTCTTTTTTGATACATTCTGCTAATCTGTAACTTTTGACAGAGGATTTTTCGGCAATTGATATTTAATGATATTATTTAAAGGTGTGTATTGGATATTATAATTTTAGTTTCTTTATGTTTGTGGACCTATTTCTGTGTTTCCATTATTATACCCCCCTTTGTTTTCTTTCTGTAACCTCTTGAGTATACTCATTCCTGACTTCAATCCTTTGTATTGTTTCAAATAGTCTATGTAAGGCCAGTTTGACAGACATGAATTCTTTCACCCTATTATGACATGAAAAAATTTCTGTTCCCCTTCAACGTTGATAGTTTTGCTGAATAAAGTATTTGGGATTGGTAACCAAGGTACTTTAGAACTGGGGATATTTTGGTCCTTAAAATGTGCTTAACATCCTTAATAATTAGGGACATGCAAAACCATTTCAAGATTTCATCTAACCCCAGTTGGACTGATTAAGATCAAAAGAACAAGTGACACCATGACACCAAATACTGGTGGGATTTACTGCTGGTTGAAATGAAAACTTGTGCAACCACCATGGAAAGCAATGTGAAGTGCTCTTAAATAAGTAAATATTAATCTACCGTATGATCTGGTAATACCACTTGTGATGGTTAATCCTGGGTATCAACTTGACTGGCCTAGGGATGAACAAACAAGAGAAAAAGATCTTCAGATTGGACTACCTCAAGCCGGATGGCCCACCCTAAATGTAGGTGTTACCTTCTGCTGGCAGGCAGTATAAAAGGCCATGGCAGAGGGAGCTGGTCCCTTTTTCCTGTGGCTTGCCTTTCTCTCACTGGTAAGTTTGTCTTGCTGCTGTGATCAACCCTTTGGATCCCAGCTTGGGCTGAGACCAGCAGATCTCCTTGAATCCATAGGGCCTTCAGCACCAGATTGGGACTACTGAGACATCCAGCCTTGCAGACTGAACAGCCTCTGGATTCTCAGCCTCTCCAGTATGGCGTGGCTATTGTTGGACTCCTTGAACTCTGTCACATGAGCAAATCAATAAATCTGTATATAGCTATATATTCATTCTATTCATTCTGTTTCTTTAGAGAACCCTGACTAATACACCATTCCTTGGCATATACTCAAAGGACTCATCATACTATAGAAATACTTGCACATCCCTGTTTGTTACTGTTATTTTCACAAAGCTAGAAAATGGAAATAACCTATCTGTTCCTCAACTGAAAATGTGATACATTTACATAATGTAGTTCTTAACTGAGTAACTAAAAAACAAAAGATGACATTATGAAATCTGCAGGTAAATGGATGTAATTAGAAACTGTTGTACTAAGTGCAATAAAAGACTCAGAATAGCAAGCAACTGAGGCTGGGTAGGTGGTACAGAGGTTAAGAGCACTGGCTGCTCTTGCAGAGGACCTAGGTTTGATTTTCAAGCACTCACATGACAACTAACAACCATCTGTGTAACTCCAGTTCCAAGGGATCTAGTGCCCTCTTTTGACCTCTGAGGACATCGCATGATACAGGTACACTAAGATATAGACAAAACCCTCAGAGATATAAAATTAAAATAATAAAATATTTCAAGATGTGATCTATGTTCTACCTCATTTTGGATCTTAGGTCTTTATGTATGAGTATATATCTTGATGTACCTGCAGGAGCCAGGAAAGAGGAAAGGAACCATGTAGGTAAAGGGATAAAAAGATCCCAAGAAATGGAGACATATTTTCCTATGGGGCAAATGGGAGAAATGGGGGTCAATCAACTGGGAAAGTAGGAGGGGAGGATATACAAGGAACCATGGGCAGAAAGGAGAAGGAAGAGCCTGAGAATGGGGGGGACATAGTAGGAGACAGGTATCATCAAATTATGAGTAGGAAAATGGAAGTGATTTAACTGGGGAGGGAGGAGAGAGTTAGACATGGAGAAAGAAATGAACACTAAATAATGATAAGGTGGTAAAAAACAAGAAAGAAGTATATTAGTTCAAAAGCCTACTGAAATATACATATGCAATGGCTGTACATGACTGCATGTGTATTGCCAAGGCTATGTAACAAGAAGCACAGGAGAGGTCTCCCTTTATTTGTTTGTCAGTATAACCCAAGAGACTCCCCAAATAACAGAGACTATTACCTCAGCCCTTGATTACCTCCCAGAACTTGAAAGTAAGACCCTATTGAAGATAGGACAAACTTTGAACAAATACTTGGAGTGATAAGTTAGAAGTGATCGGGAAGCATCCTCCTTGAAGAGTACCATAGTTTTATTTTATTTTTTTATGTTTTTAATTTTTTTCATTTTTTTACTCGTTTTATGCATTTTATACATTTTAAAATCAAATTTAGACCTAATTCCTGTTCCATTCCCCTGCCCCATTAATATTTAGTTATTATTGAGAGATGTGTCCTGCCTCCGTTTACCTTATTTTCTGTTTGCATTCTTGGTCTAGGTTTGTATTTCTGCAGTTATACTTTTTTTCATTACTCTTTCTAGCTGCTTGGAGATAGTTGCTCTTTTCCTCTGATCTTTGAATTGCTTCAAGCATTTTCTGAAGGGTTGGATTCCTGGACATGAATTCTTTCATATTGTTTAAGTCATGAATGATTTTTCTTTCTCTTTCAACTATAATTGACCTTTTTTGCTGTGTATAGTAACCTGGGTTGGGATCTATAGTTGTTTAGTACTGGGAATACTTTGTTCCAAATTCTTCTGGCTTTCATAGTTTGCACTGAAAAGTCAGCTGTAGTTCTGATGGGTTTTCCATTAGATGTCACTTGTTTTTCTCTTGCAGCCTTCAGTGATTTGTCTGTTTTGGGCATCTAACATTTTAATTATGACATGGTATGGGGTATTCCTTTTTTGATCTTGTCTAGTTGGTGTTTGGTGTTCTATGTGCTTCTTGTATTTGTATTGGTTGTCATTTACCAGCTTTGGGAAATTTTCTTCTATTATTCTGTTGAAGATCTGATCAATACCTTTGTCCTGGTATTCTTCTCCTTCTTCTATCCCTATGATGTGGAGATTTGATCTTTTCATAGTGTACCATATTTCCTGATTGTTCCATTCTTGCGATTAAAAAAAAATTCCATACTCTTTGTTTAAGCATTGTAGTTCTTCCACCTTGTCTTCCAATGTTGAAGTTCTACTTTCTGCTTCATCTAATGTTACTGAGGCTTTCTCCTATCTTTTCCTGATGATTGGATGAGTGTGAAATTTCCTTTTTCACTTCATCTTGTGATTTCTTTAGTATTTCCAGTTCCCTTTGGAGTTTGTCATTCTCTCCTTCTAGATCCTTGATTTGCTGGTCTGTTTCCTGTTTCATTTCAGGATAGGATCTTTTCAGTGTTTCCACTTCATTCCTGATTTTGTCATTTTCTCCCTTCATTTCTTTTAGTATGTCTATTATTGTTCTTTTAAGGTCTGTGTCCTGGGTTATCTCCAGGGAGAACTTATTGTTCCAATTTTCTATAGGACTGCTAGATTTTGTGTTGGAGGTTCAGTATTTGCTTTTCCCATGTTGTTGATTTTCCTTTGTGGTCTTAGCATGAGGGTTTGATTTATTGTTTATAGTCTGATGTGAAATTCAAATTTTTCTTCTCTGTTCCCACCAGGATGGCCTCAAAGAACTGCTTTCTGACTGGCCAATCCTGTCACCACCAACGTGACTGCAGGGCCTTACCCAGTCAGGTCCGGAAGTTGGAGCAGCTCCAGAGAACCTGCACATGAAACAATGGGGCTGGGATGGTCTTGGAACCCTGCACCAGAAGTGACTGGGACTTCACATGAAACAATGGGGCTGAGATGGTCCCGGATCGGATCCCTGAGCTGGAAGCAACAGGGCTCTGATTGTCTTGGAATCCTGCACCAGAGGCACTGGGGCTGGGAAGGTCCTGGAACATGCCTGCAGAGAGGCCAACCCTGTCACTCTCCCTGTGCTGGAAGCAAAGGTGCTAGGATGGTTCTGGAACCATGCGCCAGGAGTGATTGATCTTGAATGGTCTTGGAACCCGGCAGCAGAGTCCACTGGACTTGGATTGTCCTGGGACCCTGGGTTGGAAGCAACAGGCCCTGATGGACTTGGAACCCTGCACCAGAAGCACTAGGGTTGGAAAGGTCCTGGAACCTGCTTGATGAGAAGCCCGGCCTGTCATTCACCCTGTGCTGGAAGCACCTGGGCTGGGATGTTCCTGGGACCCTGGGCTGGAAGCAATAGGGCTCTAATGGTCTTGAAACTCTATGGCAGGGGTGTTGGGGCTGGGAAAGGCCCCAAACATAGTTTTAGAGGACACTGCATAAACTACAAAGGGAAAAAATCCTTCAACGATCAGACCCCAAGCTTTAAAACTGAATAACAATGCCTGGCACAGAAAACTATATTTGCAGTAGTGGCACTTTTATCTTGGGGGCAATCAACAGCTATCTAATTGGAGGTAAAATTCTCATAATGGGATGTAACTTATGTGCGACATTGTAACCATGGACAAGTACACATGGGTGGAGATTTCAGAGAGCCTAAATGCTCTAGACCCTAGACAGAAACCCTGACTGTCACATACTCAGAGAAATGTAGTTCTTGCTGTATGCTAAGTATGGACCCTTATGTTTACAAACATGAATACCAATCACCACTGATCAGAGAAACTTCTTTTTGCAACAGATGGGCTATACACAGAACTGTGACAGAGTTCTACAACTGTTCACACATAGAGAATAAGTGTCTTTGAGATCCAGCCCTAAATAACACATCCACAATGAAATTTCTACAGCTAAGGTTCATGGAACATAGTGGGGATAGTAAGGCATCTCCAATCTCTCACAATCAAGCTTCCTCATGCAACAGAAAATGATAATGAAAACTGGAGGACGCTCTGGCCAAAATGAAGAGCATCAGGGTGCAGAGTGTGTGTCTCTGGAAAGGACTCATATTAAGCTTCACCAACTCAGTGTTCAAGGATGAATTCAGAAAAGAGGGGGTGTTAAAATTGTAAGAACCAGAGTTAGTGCATAACCATAAAGAAACAGAGAGTTGGGGCTGGAGAGATGGCCTAGCGGGTAAGAGCACCGACTGCTCTTGCAGAGGACCCGGGTTCGATCCCCAGCACCCACATGGCGGCTGAGAACCGTCTGAAACTCCAATTCCAGGAGAACTCCAGCTCCAGGGGAATCCGACACCCACTTCTGACCTCCGTGGCATTGCACGACACGGGTGCACAGACTTGCATGCAGACAGTACATTTGTACACATACAGAAATAAATAAAAATTAATAAAAAAAAATTTTAAAAAAGAAACAGAGAGTTCCAGGCTTCTTGAAACTTGAACTTACAGCAATGGGAAAGCATGGACAAGACTAATGCAAACTGAGAGCTGGGGAAATAACCGTGAGGTCCCAACTGTAGCAGAGAAGCCATTTTCAGCTGCTCACTGCTGTGTGAGGGAGAGTAGATCTTTTTTAATTAATTGATACCATATAGGCTGACAAGGCTCCAGTGGATGAACTCACGGGTACAAAAACTTGATTTGATAGGCCTTAACATATGTTTCAGAATGTATGAAATCCTGTGGGCAGATTATGGGGTTATGCAGATAAGGGTGGAGTTTAAATGTGATTAATATGTAACTAAATGCACAAAATTTCAGTAAAATATACATAAAAAAGAAATATGCTTATGATGATGTACTTTAAAATAGTTGGTCACTGAATATTATGAGAAAAGACCCAAATATTATCAAATGATTCAGATAAAATTCATACTTTGATTGCTATTGAGGTATACAATACCTGTGAATTCAGAAGGTGGGTGGATTGTTAAATAAGAACCATTATGTCTATGTCATGTAAAAAACAGTGTGTGGGGTTTCATCACATGTAACTAAGAGATGAGTTAACTGCAGCTTCCTTGGAAACAATGATTACTGCAGTAATTCTTTACACTGTAGGAACATGAGGTAATAGGGCTAATAAATCATCTCTAACTTACCTTTGTGTCTTATCTTCTGAGGCCTTTTACTGTGCATCATGAGCAACATGGGCTTTCTTTTAGTTAATTGTTAATGACTTGCTCATGGTGGTAGATTTGCCATCTCTCTCTTCCATAACTGCTTGTTGATTTTATCAAGGGCCCTCCTATTTTATACTCTTAATATTGTGTATATAAGAGATTTTGTGGTACAGGGGATTGAACTAGGGATTTGTGTTTTAAAGTTATTCTAGTTTCTCTTCAATTGCTGTGACAAAACACTAACTGACACCAACTTGGGGAGAAAAGGTTTTATTCAGCTCATATAGTTCATCACTCATTGAGTCCAAGGTAGGAACTCAGGGAAGGAAACTGAGGCACAGGCCATGGAGGGATGCTTCTTACTGGCTTGCTCCTCTGGCTCATGCCCAGCCTGCTTTCTTATATCTTACTCAACAACCTGCCCAAGGGTGACACCACCCATAGTGCGCTGGGCACTCCCATATTGCTCAACAATCAAGACAATACTCCACAGACATGGCCACAGGCCAGTCCAATGGAGCCAACTCCCCAACTGAGGCTCCCTCAACCCAGGTGTGTCAAATTGACATTAAAGCTATCTAGCACAATTGACCCATTGTCAACTTGACACACAAAACACATCACTATTAAACCACCACCTTTCCAGTTCTTGTCCCCAAGGTATGATGTTAACATTAATCACAACATAAGACAATACAACCTTAAAAGCCCCACAGTCCTTAAAATGTCCAAGTACTTAAAAGTTGGCAGTGTGTTAAAAGTCTCTTAACTGTGGGGTCCTGTAAAATCCAAAACAAGTGCTGTCTTATTTCATAGGGAAGAATCGGGCACACACAAGAAAAACCTAAGTCCAGCAAACTATCTCAAAGCTGGACATCTGGAGTTCACTCACAATCTTCTGGGCTCCAAAGGGTTTTGGGAGCTCCACTTCTCTGACTCTGCCATTCACAGCACACACAACTCATCTCTCAGGCCCAGGCAAGCTCCATTTGACACCTGCTGCTGCTCCAAAAAGCTGGGGTCTCCACTGAAACTGAGGCAGCACCTTCACCAATGGTCTCTTCTGACCTCTCCTGGTGCAAAGCCTCAGCTTCTTCATGACCCCTGCAATCCTGGTGTCTTCATTGCAAATGAGGATGCACTTTCACCAATGGCCTTTCCTGGTCTCTCACAGTGCCAAGCCTCAGCTGCTCTCTGTGACCCCTTCACATTTCAACACCAGAACCATATAGGAGACTCTTACACATTACCAAGTCCTGCTTTGGGCTTAAGGTGTAGGGTCAGGCACCCTCTGAATCACAGCTTCTGTGCACTGACTCTGAGGAAATTCTTCCTAGAAGATTTCACCACAGTGATGCTGGTCTCTTGTTACTAAGAGCTGATTTTTTAGCCCCAGCTAAACCAGCATCAATTGTCCCAGTACAACAAAGGTTTCACATTAGGTTCTGGTCTCTTGTTACTTACACCTGATTCTTCAGTCCCAGCTGACCAGAATCCACAGATTCTTAATTAAAATATCATGCAAACAGCCCTGATGGTCTCTGCTTCCCCTTGAAACTTCTCAAGCCAAACCTCCTTCATCTACAACTCTTTCAGCATAACTGTTCCAAGTTCCACAGCAACAAACATTAGGCACTCAATGATTTTTCTAGCCCAACGTTCCAACTGCTTCCACAATTCTCCCCAAAATATCAAGGTCAGTTCTGTCACAGCAATACTGCAATCTTTGTACCAATTTCTGTTCTAGTTTGTCCTTCAATTGCCGTGATAAAATACCCTAACCAACACCAACTTGGGGAGGAAAGAGTTCATTCAGTTCACATCTACCTGGTCATAGTTCATCACTCAGGGAGCCCAAGGTAGGAACTCAGGGCAGGAACCTGGAGGCAGGAGCTGAGGCACAGGCCACAGAGGAATGCTTCTTACTGGCTGGCTCCTCTGGGACATGCCCAGCCTGTTTTTTTTTTAATATTTAAAAATATTTTATTTATTTTTTTCCATTTTTTAACAATAAGTAATAATTTATGAGTACAAGCATCCTTCATGTAAAACCAATTTGCAAGCAGTTGTGCCCAAACCCACACAACCCAAGGGTTCCAAAATCCAGTTGGGGGGGTTGTATGTTCAATCAAGTTGATCAAGTAAGTGTCCAGTCTATATTGCTATAGTTTTACCATTCACCCCAATCACAGCCCTTACATTCTACCACACCCCCTCTTCTGCAGATTTTTCCTAGGCTTAGAAAAGGGGCACAGGTGATGAGAAGCAAAACAGTCTAATTTCTCTGGAGCGTGCATTTGGACTCGGTCAACCTGACTGTTTCTTTTCAGGGCTGACAGTTTGTCCAGGAATAACTTTCGAGCTTATAATGAAGAAATATAGTGTTTAACAGTACTAATTGTTATGGTAGGTACTTTGTATAGACACAGATGTTTGAAGGTATGTTAAATCTAAATTATACATTTTTTTTTTCCTGTAAAATATGACAGGGTTACTGGGCTTATAACATTTCCTAACCACTAGAGGATGAAGCTTGTGGCATCAGCCATGGGTTATTTCTCCAAGGAGAGAGCTATAGCAATTAGATTTGGGTATACGCATATGGTTCCTGCTCACAGTCTGCCAGTGAGGTGTAGCTGGTGCTGATGGAGGAGTCTTGCTTGACTCAAGGAGACCTGTATTTGCTTTATTGGTTTAGTAGCTTGTAACATTCTCTTTTACCTGTAGGATGATTTAACTTAAGAAATTAAGTTTGCTTCCCAAGTTAACGACATATAGCACCCAAAATAGCTTGGGTGAATTCGATGAAATTTGTGCCTTGATTCCTGCCTATAGGTATGTGTACTACAAATGCCAGCCTGCTTTCTTATACTGTACACAACAACCTGCTCAGGGGTAGCTCTACCCATAGTAGACTGGGCCCTCCCACATTGGCTCAACAATCAAGACATTACTCCATAGACATGGCCACAGGCCAGTCCAATGGAGCCAATTCCCCAATTGAGGCTCCCTCAACCCAAGTGTGTCAAGTTGACACTAAAGCTATTTAGCACAGTAGGCAATTGCTGTACCCTTGAACTACATTCTGAGTACCTTTAAAATTTTGTATGTAAGTTGTCTGATTTAGTTTTCTATTCACTGTGCAGCCATGGAAAGATTTGAACTTGCAATCCTCTACCCTCATACCCAAGTAGCTATGATTATAGGCCTGCATATCCAGGGTAAAAAACAAACAAACTATTATTACTTTTCTTGATCCTAGCCAGTCTTATTGAGTGAGATGAAATCTCAAAGTGCTTTTAATTTGCATTTCTTTAATTATTAACGCAGTTAAACACTTTATAAGATGTTTCTTAGCCTTCTTTGCTTCCTCACTTGTGAAGTCTCTGTTTAGTACTTTACTTCATCTTTTGAGTGAGTCATTTGTTTCCTTAATTCTTTGGTTTTGAATAGTTTATATATTTTTGATGTTAATGCTCTGTCAGATGTATCACTGGTGAAGGTTTCCTCCCACTCTGCTGGTTTTCTCTTCACTTCATTGATTGTTTCTTTTGCTGTATAGAAGCTTTTGAGTTTAATGAGGTCCCACTTCTCAATCGTTGACCCTATTTTATGTGCAGCTGCTGCCTGATTTAGAAAGACTTTTCCTACACTGATGTATTTTAGGTTACTGCCAAAATTTTCTTCTATAATTTTTAGAGTTTCAGGTTTCACATGGAGGTCTTTTATCTATTTGGAGTTGAGTTTTTGTACAGGGTAGAGGTTTAATTTTATTCTACAAGTTGTGGTCCAGTTTTGCCAACACCATTTGCTGAAGATGCTGTGTTTCTTCTGTCGAGTCTTCTTGGCCCTTTTGTCAAATATGAGGTAGCTGAAAATTTATGTGCTCATAAACACCGGTGCACCAAACTTTATAAAGACAATTCTTCAGGATCTCAAGGCACAGAATAACCCCAGCACACTAATAGTAGGAGACTTCAATACCCCATAAGTCCCCTAGACAGATCAACAGGACAAAAGTAAACAGAGAGACATCTGAACTAAATGAAATAATACACCAAATGGGCCTCACAGACATCTATGGAATATTTCACCCAAACACCAGAGAATACACTTTCTACTCAGCATCTCAGCAGCAGATGAAAGACATAGGCATAGGAAAAGACTTCCTAAATCAGACAGCAGTTGCACAAGAAATAAGATCGACAACTGACAAATGGTACCTCGTTAAATTCAAAAGCTTCTGTTTGAAGATTTTTTCAAAAGAAACAATCAAGGAAGTGAAGAGAAAACCCACAGACTGGGAGGAAACCTTCATTGCAGATACATCTGACAAAGCATTAATTTCCAGAGTATACAAGCTACTCAAAAAACAAAGAAGAAAGAAAACAAATGAATCACTCAAAAGATGGAGCAAAGATTTGAATAGAGACTTACAGAGGAGGAATTAGAGATGGCCGAGACAACATCTAGAAGTGTTCAAATTGCTTTAATTAAGGAATGCAAATTAAAAAAAACTTTGGATATCATCTTATTCCAATAAGACTGGCTAGGATCAGGAACGAATGGAATGATACCAGTGCTGGAGAGGTTGTGGGGAAAGGGGAACACTCATCCATTGCTGGTGGGATGTAATTTGTATAGCCACTATGGAAAGCAGTGTGGAGAACCCTTAGAAGACTCAAAATGAGCCTGCCATCTGACCCAGTTCATACCACTCCGGGTATATACCCACAAGACACATCTTACTGCAGAGATACATGCACAGCTATGTTTATTGCAGCTCGTCACAATAGCAAAAAGCGGAAGCAGTCCAGGTGCCCCTCAACTGACAAGTGGATAGAGAAAATGTGGTACATGTATACAATGGAGTTCTATGCAGCGGTAAAGAGGGACAACATCATGAAACTTTGCAGGTAAATGGATGAGCTAGAAGACATTATGTTAGTGAAGTAACAGTCCCAGAAAACAAAACAACAATGGTATCTTCATTGTGATGCTAGTGCCAATAACCCAGAATATAAATATTTCTCATGGAGGGGATGCATAGTAAAAATAACAACAACAGAAAGACTGCATCAGAAGCTGACTGAAATGGTGAATGGGAACGGTGGGAGGGGTGGGAGAGGGACATGGGTTGTATTTGATTAATGCTATTAATTGATGTGAGTTCAGCAAGTATCCAGTTTTGCCCAGACACTGTCTACAGGTTACAAGGTGTTTTAGAATTTAGTAAAAGTAAATATGTGTATATTAAACAACATTGTTTTACAGGCTCTGATAAAAATGGTAATGCATCTGAGTTAAATGGAGATATAAATTGCTGTTATCCTCATTTGTTTTACATAAAATCTGTATAACAATAACTTTGAGATTGGCACATACAAATGTTGCCTATAATTTTTCTGTTGTACAATATCACTTTGTAGCATTCTCTTTCACCTATAAGATGATTTAATGTAAAAATTAAGTTTGTTTCCCAAGTTAATCACACACAGTCACCCAAAACAGCATGGGTGAATTTGATGAAATCTGTGCCTTGATTCCACCCTATAGGTATTTATAATACAACTGCTTCTGGAGACTCATGGGTCAAAAACAAACCTAAAAAAAAAAGGGGGGGGATACAGATAGATATGAAGAAGAAACCTTTTTGTCAAAACCTTGCAATTCAAATCTTAAAACTAAATACAGGAAAAGATTTGTATGTTCCAACAGGTCAAAATGTCACCAACTTAATGGCTGAGAAGGAAAAATACAGCTTTGCATTGAGTAGGATGTACCAGAAAGTGCCACAGAAAGTTGGCCCATCTGAACATTGAAAGGAAGAAAAGCCTCAGATTGCTACAAACCATCAACCCCTCTGTGGATTCTACTTGTAACAACATTTAGATGAATCCTAACGAAACTTACCTTCTAGGTGCCGCAAAGATTTTAATATGAGAGACTTTCTTACCTCCCCCCCCGCGTAGAACAAGGAGAAATATGATGATTGTGTGGATATCTTTAGTGTCAACTGTGACACACCTGGGTTGAGGGAGCCTCAACGGGGAACTCTGGCTCCATTGGATTGGCCTTGGCCACTCTGTGGAGTATTGTCTGATTGTCAGGCAATGTGGGAGCGCAGCCCACAATGAGTAGTGCCACCCTGAGCAGGTTGTTGTGTACCATATAAGAAGGCAGGCTGGGGGCTGGAGAGATGGCCTAGTGGTTAAGAGCGCCAACTGCTCTTACAGAGGACCCGGGTTTGATCCCCAGCACCCACATGGCGGCCGAGAACCATCTGAAACTCCAATTCCAGGAGAACTCCAGTTCCAGGGGAATCCGACACCCTCTTCTGATGTCCGCGGCATTGCACGACATGGGTGCACAAACTTGCATGCAGACAGTACATTCATACTCATACAGAAAGAAATAAAATTAATAAAAAAAATTAGAAATCTTTAAAAAAAAAAAAAAAAAGAAGGCAGGTTGGGCATGAGCCAGGAGAGCAAGCCAGTGAACACATTCCTCCATGGCTTGTGCTCAGCTACTGCCTCCAGGTTCTGCCCTGAGTTCTTGCCTTGGGCTCCCTGAGTGATGAATTGACCCAGAGATGTAGCTGAATAAACCCTTTCCACCCCAATTGTATCAGTCAGAGTGTTTTGTCACGCAATGGAAGACAAACTAGGACAATGATGATGAAGTTGTTCTCCAACTGTAAATTGGAGACAACTATTATAGAGGTAATCTCTTATAAAACTAGTAAAACTGCCTTTCTTTAATTGACTAATAGATAGAGGAACTGTGAAAAGGATTATCTCTATCAGAACCAAATAAATACTAAAGTCTCCTTAAGGTATGCACTTAAGCAAAATATAATACAGAGCTCTGACATAGCAATGGATTTATTCTACCAAGGAGATGTTGGCCAGGGAATCCAAGCCCCACAAAAGGTAAAGGCCCTTGCCTCTCAAACTGGGATACTGCAAAAAGAGGCGATAAGGCCCTGTTGAGAAGACCTGACGTTAACATGGGAAAGATGTATTGAGACCGCACTTTGCAAGTGTACAGTTTGGTCTCTGCAATACCAGAGAGTGTTACCAAAGGCCACTAAACCAATAAAGCAAATAGGGTCTCCTTGAGTTCAAGCAAAACTCCTCTCATCACCAGCTACACCTCACCTGCCTGGAAATACTGTGCAGCAGAGGCAGCCATATGCCTGTATATCCCAAATCTAATTGGCTATTGCTCTCTTTGGAGGAATTAACCCTGGCTGATGCCACAAGCTTACCTCCTCTAAGGGTTAGGAGATGTTATAAGACCAATAAGACGCTGTCATATTTAACAGAAAAAAATGTAATGGATTAACATACCATCCAAACATGTGTCCATACCAAAGTAACCTACCATAACAATTAGTAATGTTTAAATACCTATTTATCTAATTGCTTGTGCTTCATTAGTAGGATCAAAGGTTATTCCTGGACAAACTGTCAGCCCATGAAAGGAAACAACCAGAACTGACCAGAGTCCAAGACAACAGCTCCAGGGAAAGTAGACTGTTTGTCTTCTCATCCACCTGTGCCCCTTTTCTAAACCTAGGAACAATCTGCGGAAGAAGGGGGTGTGGTAGGTTTGTAAGGGCTGCGATTGGGGTGAATGGTGAAACTACAGCAATATAGTCTGGACGCTCATTGATCAACTTGATTGAACATACAAGCCCCCCTGCTGGATGGTGGGACCCAGTGGGCTGTGTGGGTTTGGGCACAACTGCTTGCAAATTGGTTTTACATGAAGGAGCTTGTACTCATAAATTATCACTTATTGCTAAAAAATGAAAAAAAAACTGGAGAGAAAGATGCAGGACAGTTATGGCAGAATGCATGATCTGGGGATGGGGGGGGTGTGGGTGGGAGGGAGAAGGAAGGGAAATATACCTGAACTGAATTGGAAAATGATGTATGAAATACACAAAGCATCAATAAAATATATTCACATTATAACAGCACAGTTGCTTTCAGATAAAAAGCAATATAACAATGTTGCTCAGCTTGCCTTTCAACTAGGGAATTTAGTGCTAGCATCCACAAATGAAGGATACCATTCACTGCTTTGGGGGGACTGTGTTACTTCAGTTAGATAATAGTTTCTAGTTACATCCATTTCCTACAAAGTTCATGATGTCATGTTTCTTTACTTGCTGCATAGAACTCCATTGTGGAGAGATGGCTTAGCCGTTAAGAGCGCCGACCACTCTTGCAGAGGACCCGGTTTGATCACCAGCACCCACGTGGTGGCCAAGAACCATCTGAAACTCCAATTCCAGGAGAACTCCAGTTCCAGGGGAATCTGACACCCTCTTCTGACCTCCGCAGCATTGCACGACACGGGTGCACAAACCTGCATGCAGACAGTACATTTATACACATACAGAAATAAAAAAATAATTGTAAAAAAAGAACTCCATCGTGTAGATATACCACATTTTCTTTATCCACTCAGTTGAGAGACATTTGGGTTGGTTCAGCTCTTCACTATTGTGAGGAAAGCTCAATAAACATGATGTGCATGATATCTTTGCAGTAGATGATCTTGTGGGTATATACCCAGGAGTGGTATGGCTGGTTCAGGTGGTAGGCTCATTTTGAGTCTTTTAAAGGTTCTCCACACTGCTTTCCATAGTGGTTGTTTGAGTTTACATTTCCAACAGCAATGGATGAGTGTTCCCCTTTCCCCACAGCCTCTCCAGCATTTGGTTCTTTTTCTTTAAGCCAGTCTTATGAGTGAGATGATATCTTAGAGTGGTTTTAATTTGCATTTCCTTAATTATTAATGACATTGAACACTTTTTAAGATGTTTCTCAGCCATCTTTACTTCCTCATTGGTGAATTCTCTGTTCAGCTCTTTACTCCATCTTTTGAGCGAGTCATTTGTTTTATTACTCTTTTGGTTTTTAAGTAGTTTATATATTCTGAATGTTAATGCTCTGTCATATGTATCACTTGTAAAGGTTTCCTCCCACTCTACTGGTTTTCTTTTCACTTCCTTGATTGTTTGTTTGGCTGTACAGAATCTTTTGAGCTTGGTGAGCTCCCACTTGTCAGCCATTGACCTTATTTCCTGCCCAGCTGCTGTTTGATTTAGAAAATCTTTCCCTATGCTTATGTCTTGTAATTTGCTGCCAACTTTTTCTTCTACCACCTTCAGAATTTGGGGTTTCACATTGAGGTCTTTGATCCACTTGGAGTTGATTTTTGTACAGGGTGAAAGTTAGGGGTTTAATTTTGTTCTTCTACAAATGGTGATCCAGTTTTGCTAGCAAGATTTGCTGAAGATGCTGTCTTTACTTTATTGAGATTTTTTGTCCCCTTTGTCAAATATGAGGTGGTTGAAATTGTATGAGGTCAAGTTTGGATCTTCAATTTTGTTCCCTTGGTCAACTGGTCTGTTTTTGTACCAGTACAGGCTGTCTTTATGTCCGTAGCAGTGTAATCTAGCTTGAAGTCTGGTAAAGGGATCCCCTCCATATTACTTTTCTCACTCAGTGTTGCTTTAGCTATTCAGGGTCTTTTGTTTCTCCATATGAATTTAAGGATTTTTTTTTCCAAGTCTGTGAAGAAACTCTTGGGGATTTTAATTGGGATTGCATTGAATCTGTATATTAATCTGGGTTGAATGGACATTTTTATTATATTAATTTTTCCAATCCATGAGCATGGGAAGATTTTCCATATTTTGATGTCATTGTCAATCTCCTTCAGGTGTTTAAAATTGTTTGGTTTGTAGAGGTCATGGCACTTTTGGTTTGGTTTTTCCCAGGTTTTTTTCTTTTTTTTTTTTTAATTTTTTTTTATTAATTTTATTTATTTCTGTATGTGTATGAATGTACTGTCTGCATGCAAGTTTGTGCACCCGTGTCGTGCAACGCCGCGGAGGTCAGAAGAGGGTATCGGATTCCCCTGGAACTGGAGTTCTCCTGGAATTGGAGTTTCAGACGGTTCTTAGCCGCCATGTGGGTGCTGGGGATCGAACCGGCGTCCTCTGTAAGAGCGGTCGGCGCTCTTAACCGCTAGGCTATCTCTCCAGCCCCCCCAGGTTTTTTCATCATAGTGAGGCTGAAGCAGTGTGCTAATCTTGTAGCCTGTGCTGGAAACTGTTCTCATTTTAGTGTGAATTTCCTGCCTATGCCCAGAACGACGATGTGTCAAATAAGAAACAAATATGTGCATGAACTTTTGAAACATAAGAACCTTATAAATTATTAAATAAGAAATTGAAGAGTCTAGTCTACTCTAGTGGATAGAGTGACAGCCTTGAATTTGGGAGCACTAACAGTATAAAGAATCCCCAGGATTGTTTGATAGAAGCTCCATCTGCTGAAACTCAGATGCTGTAGAAGAAATCACCAGGCCAGAAACAGAGGGGAATAAACAACTCCCTGACTCCTTGTTCCCACTCCCTACCTTCCCTCCAATTTTTTTGGCCCAAACCAGCTGTCATAGGAACCTGGAAAAGCAGTCTGTAGGCATTGGCTACATCTCCATCAGATGTTGAGATACAGTACATAGATGGATAATTAAAGACAGCACAGACTCAACAGCAGCACATTCACCGTCTGCTTCCTTTGTGCTCACTTTGCTTGGAAGTCAACTTTTACCAAGAAGGCTTCAACAGAGACTGAGTTATTATGACAGTTATAGACTATTTAATGACATTGCATTGTTTTCATCTTCTCTTGAGAAAAGGAGTTAGACATGCTTGCTGTGAAGTTGGAAGAAATGTCTTTTTATTATTTTTTTTTTTGTATAATCATTAGATAGTAAGGACGAGTATATATCTTGGCACATGGGAAATATTTATTTGTTCAGACTAATGAAAAAACTTCCCCCTTAAAACACCTATATTCTAGAGGCCTTTGATAAATTTAGTCAACAGTTTCACTGTTTGATTGGTTCAAGTTTCTCATCGCATTTTGCTAGCTTTACCAGTAGAATCTTTTCTCCCTTTGTGTATGTCTCTGTTTACAGATCTTTCTGATTCCAAAATTGTTATGATAATCTATTATTAAACAGCTAAAATCTAAGTTAAAAAGTTACACTGTTTATTTTTATCTATCTTGAAAATCTTCACATTTACACAAAGCACTAAAACAAACAAACAAAAAACCCACAGTAGTGACTATACATGTTGGATAGAGCTCTCCTTGAAGCCAAACTGCTACCATTTTCTTTGGACCAGGTCTGCTTACTTGTAAAAGATCACAACAGCTGGGGTTCTCAACTGCTGACAGTTTCCAGTTGAGGAAGGGACAGCACAAACACTGGACCCTTGCCTCTGAGCCTCCATCAACTTGCAGATCTTTGTATGCAGTTCCACTCTATTGTATGTGCAAGTCTGCAGAGGTGCTAATGGAGGAGGGCTCCATCTATGCAGCTATGGGAAACTATCATCCATCTTGGTGAAAACTTTGCAGTGCAGCTCCTTAGGGGTCATTCATGCTTCTGCAAATAATCCCTTACTCATTCTCTGTAGGTAAGACTGATAAATGTGCTGGTTTCCCAAGGTGAACTTTGGTGGAAATGAACTTTGGTTTGTCTTTGATATATTATGAGGAAGAGTAAACATCCCAGGAAAGACATTCTCACAATTATGTATGCATGCTTTGTAAAACAATTAACATAATTAAACCACTTAACAGAATATTCACTTCACATGCTTGCTTTGGTGTGAATGAAGGGAACACTCAATATCTATTCTCAGAAATTTCAGGTACATAATAACGTATTCAACTATTGGTTGCTTTTCTTCCTTAGCAGCTTGTTTAGGGCTCTTTAAAGATATGAGAGCTAGCCTTCAAGGCAAATGGCTTCCAGGTCAATTCCAGCTCCATTGCTCCAATCTGGTCTCTGAAGTATGTCTTGTCTTAAGCAACAGGGTCTTACCTTCAAGTTCTGGGAGACACTCGGTGGCTGTATGTAGCAATAGCCTATGTAATTTTGGGAATCTCTTAGACTACCCTGACCAAAAACTCAAAGGAAGGTTTTTTCCTGTCTAGCACTATTTCTTGTTATGTATCCTTCAGCTATGCACATGGACTCATGTAGAGATATTGTATGTATACTTTGTCATTAGATTATTGGACTAATGTGATTACCTCAGTTTTTTTATACTAGCTAGGCATTATTTATCTCTCATCTCTCCCTCACCCCATCTAACCCTCCAAAACTCAAGAAGAACTCACTTGGCCTTCCATGTGATTATAACACTGTGTTTATATCCTGAAAGAGCTCAGATAAAAGGACATTGTAAATTTTCACCATTCTAACAACTTGGGGCATTAAAATCTCCATAATGTAATGGTTTTTTGAATTCACTAATTATGGTGGATATGATGTAAATCAATTGACTATGCAGTTCTTAATTTGTCTAGGTTATTTATGTGAAATTTTTAATTATAATAAAATGAATGTTCTATATCCTTTATCTTCTTTCACTGGTGCCTTACTCTTCAAATATCCATAAGATATCAGGACATCATTCTGATTTACTTTCTTCATAAACTCATAATTTGGTGTCATTAATTATACCATATAGATGATAATGTTCTAGTGCATTTAAGAGTTCTTCATGAAAATAGAATGAATCTCTGTTCAGTATAAATATCATTATTGTGGAACAGAGAGGGGAGTTGCTATACAATGTAAAAAAAAATCATACCTTAATGACAGAGTAAGTTAAAAAAAGCAAGATTTGTTATCCTCTTTCCCTGAATGGAACATTGGCTTTCTAGCAGCTAGGAGGGAGCCACATTGACCTTGTAATGTTTTTCTACATCACATGGAATACTTTGTTTATATTTGGATTGTGAACTCTTCAGTACTCCTCTGGTATTAAGAGCAGCTCTTATACCAGTAGGTAGTTGAGCTGAGTCCCCTGGGGCACTGCCACTCTTTAGAAGAAGGAACACTGGGGAATGCTGGCTGCTTTGTCCTCTACAAGTGGTTCTCCATTAAAGCCTGCCCAACTGCTCCCATAGATAGCATCCCTTCTCACTTGAAGTTCCACCCAGCAAGCTTGGAAGACCACTTAGTATTAACTTTGATGATAAGGAAAAGCATGGACCTCTGTCTGAGGCATGTTAGGGTCCCATGAGAGGCTGAGAACTGGCAGCACTAATTTCAGATCAGTAAAAAGAGTTTATCAGTGAACATGCATTTTCTATTGAGCTTCAGTTTCTCATGGGAAATGTATTTAAATATCACATATTTTAATTAATTGGAAGCTTAAAGATTTAGCATTTTTGTTTTTTAAAGTGATTGTAATATGTGTTGTTAATTCCCTTAGGGCACTTTAGTTACTGCAAACAAGAGATACTGTTCTAAAATAAACTGAAGATAAATTTTGGTAATCCCCAACCTAATTAAATGAATTTGTGGAGATTTTATCCGTTTCTTTTACAAAATTTGAGCCAATTTTCACTAATCTATCTCTATCATTGATTTACCATCTATCTTCTATCAAATAGAAGCATAGACAGTTATCAAATATATTGCTGACAAAGATAGATGGTAAGTCAAAGTTGAGATCCACATAGGGCTTTCTGTATCTCTGTGATACTGTTCATGGAGGAAGTGTGCAGGAAAATTATATTAGGAGAGAAGTGTTAGGTTGTTAGGTCTGTGTCAGCACCACCCCAAAATGAAAGGAGTGCACTAGGCCTAGGTACTCTGGGGCAAGTTTACTTCCAGGACAGCTGGTACAGGGCTCTAAGAGGGAGAAGAGCAGCCAGCACCAAAATGGCATCTGGCCAGGCATTTTAAGGAGTCTTGGGTGGGAAAGCAAGTAAAGAGGAAGTGAGGTCCCTGATTGACCTTCTTGAGGGAGTGAAAAATCCCCCCACGTGCTCTTCCAATGTTGGCTATAAATTCCAGATCTTAGGAGAACCAGGCCAAACACCAAGTAGGAGAGAGATTCAGTGCCTGACCATAAGCTTGGTTTACCATCCCCAGTGAAAATAGGGTCAGACCAGGCCATAAAGGAAAACACGAACAATGTTCCCTTTCTATATGAGTTTTCTCATTTCTTTCACCAAATACCCAAAAGACCCAAGTTCATGGAGGGATTACTTGTTTTGCTTCATGGCTTCTGGGGATCCTGACAGGGTCACTGGGCTCCATGCTTCTGGCTGTGTTGTCAAGGGGAAACTCGTGTCAGTGAGGAGATATGGTAGATGAGCTTCTGCATAACAAACAGGAGGCTGAGAAAAAGGCCATTTTGAGAGAGGCCAGTGCAGTACACACTCAAAGGATGATTCCTAACGACCCACTAGGTCTGACTATGTCCCCCCTCCCCGTTTCACCACGTCCTAATTATGAGATAGTATTACGAATGAATCAAAGGATCAATCCATGCATTGGTTCAGAGTCTTTATGATCTTACTGAAAATCCATCACAGACACACCCAAGGGTGTATTTCAATAATCCACTATTCGCCATGCATTCCTTTTTTAATACTTTTATTGGTAAATTGTGAATTTCATTCATTATCTTTGAGTCCAATTTAGACACATTCTCCCCTCCCTGCCCCCCTCCCCACCCCAGTTCATGCCTTCTGCCATACATGTCTTGCATCTTTCTCTCAGTCTTTCCAAAATTTATCACTGTAGAGGCTTGTTGTTTTGGGCAGAGTTTAACTGTATCGGCAATACAATGTCAGAAGCAAATGTCACATTTCCTGTTCTGGGGTTTTCCTGGATGGCAGATTTGCAACAAACAGCTACCTGCCCCAGCCACCTGTTCCCTCCAGCTGTGTCAGTACAACTGTGTTTTCACTGTTTGAATATTTACGTATACGTTAACCCTGGTCCGTGTTGTGCCTCGTTTGTCAGTTTTCTTTTTTCTTTTTCACTGCTTACTGGATTCAAGTTCTCCAAGACCTTAACAAGTGATGATGCTCTCTCATCTGGAAGGGATCTACATAGTTAAGTGTCCCATTAAGGTGAACTGACTTCCGGCTAGGGCAATTAGCTCTGGGATGTTATGTGAATGAAAAATAAATTTCTTGGGACTGGAAAAATGGCTCGGTGGTTAAGACTGCTCTTGCATAGGACCTAGGTTTGATTCCTAGCACCCACATGATTGCTAAGAATTGTCTTTAAGCCAGGCATGGTGGCTCATGCCTTTAATCCTAGCACTTGGGAGGCAGAGGCAAGCAGATCTCTCTGTGAGTTGAAGGTCAGCTTGGTCTACAGAGTGAGTTCTGAGCCAGCTGGGGCTATAGGAAGACCCTGTCTCAAAAGAAAAAAAAAAAAGAAAGAAATTTCTATCGTGTTAAGATAAGCTTCTAAAATTTGAATGGTTGTTGAAGTAGCTAGCATTATTTTAGCTCTCACACTTCCTAGTCTTCTGTGGACAAAAGTTCCCAGAAAGAAATTACACTTTCAACTGAACTTTCTGCAAGACTAACTGATTAGAACTTCAATGATTGTGGAGAATTTGTAATATTGCGCTACAGAGCTTATCTATAGTTTATCTTGGGATATATTTAACCTTATTAATATTTATTGCCCTCCACTGTACTTAGTTTTGGTGGTTTGAATGAGAATGCTCCTCATAGATTCCAAGTATATGGACATTTTGTCCCAGTTGCTGGTGCTGTTTTGAGAGGTTTTAGGACGAGTGGCCTTGCTGGAGGAAGTGTGTCATGGGAGATGGACTTTGAGAGTTCTTAAGCCCAGATTTCCAGTAGTTGTCTCTGCTTCCTGTGTCAGCTTGAAGATGTGAACCTCTGCTTTCTGCTCCTGCTCCAGCACCTCTTGCCACCATGCCTCCCTGCCGTGATGGACTCTAATTCTCCTAGAACCCTAAACTCAAACTCTTCCATTTATAAGTCTCTATACACTGGTTATCTGATCATGAGGTAAACTATTTGACATCTACAGAGCACTAATCTACTTACCAAAAAGTGCCTTGATTCATGACTTTCCTTGTTCTGTTAATATAAAAATGTACTCAAATTGTTACCAAATGGGACCATGGAATTTGGGGTAACACTAATTGTGTTCCTAGGCATGGTCACTCATACTTGGCTCCAGACTAAGCTATCTCTTATCCCTTTGAAGTGAGAGTTGTATTTGTGCATCCACACTTTGGAGCAGGAGGGAGAGAAGGTGGTATGAAAGGGTTTAAGGATTTCTTTCTAATTTTTGAAAGAGGGTAGAAGTTCTTATTAAATAAACTAAAGCAGACATTATGAGAGAGGAAGAATGTGTCTTTCCTTATCATAAATCTAAGTGCTAAAGGAGCTGAGTTACCTTAGCAATTAAAGTTTAGCTGTTTAAAAACAAGCTGAGAAAGCAGTAGGTTGTTGTGTATCTAAATCATCACAGTAGTTGTTTTTAGGAACTGCTTTATGGGAACTCTGGGGACCCTCGGACCACATTAACTGCATCTCAGGAAAAAGCAATGGAATGAATTGGGGAGTGAGAATCTGCTATTTTTGCTTGCTGGTAGAAGCAGGTGGGTCAGGTATTGTACACTCCCCTGTAAAGGGTTTGATAGGCAACATCCTGGCTAGAAAGGACCTCTCTTTGATGTGGTCTACATGTAAAGAATCTGTTTATGCTTTTAGCTTGTCTGATTTTAAGAAAAGAATATTCATAATTATATATGTGTCCTGGATATGAAAATGTACTTTCCAGATATGTCGGTGGATGGTTGACTGATCCAGAGGCAGTAAGCTCCTAGGGTGTGCACCAATTTCAACACATACTAAAAAAACTGGGGAGCACTTTTCTTCATTGCCTTATTCAGTCGTATTAATTTATCTATTCATTTACTAATTAACACAAGCAGGAAATGCTTATTATTCTAGTCCTTTTGTAATTACTGGAGATTCTGAATAAAGACGAGCCAAAATAAATAAATAAGTAGATAAATAAATAAATAAATAAATAAATAAATAAATAAATAAAATAAAAGGCACCACCTCAAAAGAAGCAATTTGTTGTGAGGTATTGGAAAAAAGAAAGATGAACATTCAGTGTAGAGCAGAAAATTATTAGCAATATCCATGCACACAAATAAAACAAGGCTTCTCATTTTTAATTTATAGGCTTTCTTGATTTAAATCGAAGAGGAAAGCATTTCATTTAAAATGCAAAGTCTCAGAGATTACAAAGATGATGGCCAGTCTGCTCTCAATGCCAGAACTGCATCTTTTGTGGCTGTTAATATCGAGAGGAAATTAGAGCTGGTACATTTTCTTTCTTTTTTCTTTTTCCCTTTTTTTTTCCTTTAATGGGTTCTGAATTTCTTGCTTGAAGAAGCACTTATCTAGCAATAGCAAATGATTTCTTTATCATATATTCTTTTGAAATGTAAATGCAGAAAGTGAAGGTCTGCATGGAAAGTGCAGGGATGACTCATTTATATCCTGTCCAATCACTTTTCTACCTAAAGAATTTCCAGCATAGTCATCTGGCACCCATCATTAACAACAAAGATTTACAATTTTCAGCCTCTATCTGCTTCTTGTGAGCTGTGTGACCTTGGGAAAGTTACTGAAACTCTCTGAACTGACATTCTCAAATGTAGAAAAATAGCACTTGTCTCATAGTGTTACTGTGAGGATTAAATTAAATTCTGTGAATCAACTGCCCTGGCTCAGTGTTCCCTTGAGATATGGTATATTTTTCTATTATTTTTGTCATTACTTTTATTTCACATTCTCAAAACAAGGTAATCATGAGTGAAATCTCAGTTTCCTTGTTTTTTACAACATCAGTTAACTTTCATGTCATTGATTTAAAATCCAGAGCTGAATCCATAATAACAAATCTTCAAGAAGTGACAAAGCAATTAACTGGTTGGCTACTAAAAATGGATTTTCTGAGTGTGTCCTGGAAACTCCACCTACAGAAGACAGGAGCCCTCATCCCTGTGTCTGGCTGTGACTGGAAATTTAAACCATTGTCTGGATATACATTTTAAAGCAGTCTTCCTAATTGTCTGTGGTACAGTTTTCTTGGTAATGTTGACCCTGATTCCAGGTTGATTATATGTAAATTAGCTGGTGTTTCTACAGTTTAGAATTGGATAATTTGTCCCATTGTCTAGGTATCTTCAAATAGATGTCCCCAGGAGCTTATTTTACACTGCCCAATCTTTAAAATAAAACCATAAAGGCCAATGACATGACTAAATAGGTAAAGGCACATGCTGCCAAGTCTGATGATCTGAATTCAATCTTCAGGACCCACATAATAGAACGAAAAAACTGATTTCGACATGTTGATTTATGACCCTAACATGTATACACACCAGGCACATACAAATAAAAAATTAAGTGTACCTTTTTCCCTTCCTTTTTAAATTTAAATTTAAATTTAATTTAATTTATTTATTTTTTAATTTTCATTTTTTATTGATGCTTTGTGTATTTCATACATCATTTTCTAATTCAGTTCGGGCATATATCCCTTTCCCTTCCCCCCACCCCACCCCAGCCCATTCCAGATCATGCATTCTGCCATAATTTCCTGCATCTTTCTGTTTTTTGTTTTTTATTTTTTTTAACAATAAGTGATAATTTATGAGTACAAGCATCCTTCATGTAAAACCAATTTGCAAGCAGTTGTGCCCAAACCCACACAGCTCATGGGTCCCACCATCCACCAGGGGGGGCTTGTATGTTCAATCAAGTTGATCAAATGAGTGTCCAGACTATATTGTTGTAGTTTCACCATTAACCCCAATCGAAGCCCTTACATTCTACCACGCCCCCTCTTCCGCAGATTGTTCCCTAGGCTTAGAAAAGGGGCACAGGTGGATGAGAAGCAAAACACTCTACTTTCTCTGGAGCTGATGTCTTGGTCTCTAGTCAGTTCTGGCTGTTTTCTTTCATGGGCTGCCAGCTTGTCCAGGCATAACCTTTCGATCCTACTAATGAAGCACATGCAATTAGATATTTAGGTATTTAAACAGTATAATATATAGCCTTTCGATCCTACTAATGAAGCACACACAATTAGATATATGGGTATTTAAACAGTACTAATTGTTATGGTAGGTTACTTTGGTATAGACACAGATGTTTGGATGGTATGTATTTTTTATTTTTTACATATTTTATTATATTGAAGTTTTTGCATTTTCATACATACATTTCTCAGTCCAATTAGAGCCTCACTCCCTTTTCCATGCCCTCCACCCTACCTGACTATTATGCCTTTCTGGCCATACATATCTTGTTTTTTTCGAGTCATTTATAAAGTCTTTCAAAGCGAAGATGATCATGCTTTGGGAGAAGCTTTGTTTCAGTTGGTTCCTTTGTCCCATTACTTTTGTTGTTAGTTTCTCTCTCAAATTGTATTTGCTTCTTATATTTGTATATCCACCACTTCTATTAAAATTATGTCATCTGAAAAATAAACTGTATGTTATTCTCAAATTCATATTTCCGGATCATTCACATTTACATTTTTCCTTTTTAATTTTATATTCTCTAATAAACTATGCTTACATATCCTCACCCAAATACCCAAAATTCAAAAGTCTGAATATAACTTGGGTAGGTAAAAAATCAAAAGTAAAAACAGAGCTGCACATAAGTGTACTTTTTTTCAAAGCAATTTTTATTGAAGTTTTGCATTTCATACAAAATTTCAAATCAATTAATAAAAAAAAAAACTTAAAAAAAAAGTGGAGAGATGGAGGGTGGTCCCTTGCGGTTAAGAGCCGCCGACCCGCCTCTTCAAGAGGACCGGTGTTCCGCTCCCAGCCCCTACATGTGCGGCTGAGAACCGTCTGAAAAACTCCAATTCCAGGAGAACATCCAGTTCAGGCGGGAATCCGAGGCCCGCGTCTTGAACTCCGCGGCTAATTGCTACGCCATCGTGTCGTCACAAACCTGCATTGCAGAAGTACTCTCATACATATAAGACAGAAATAATAAATAATTAATATAAAAAAAAAATTTAAAAAAATTTGCAAATACTAAATCTAGACCTGTGCCCTCCTCCCTTCCCCCTCCCCACCTGAGCTCATGCATTCTGCCGAAAATGTTTTTTTTTTTTTTTTTTTTTTTGGTCTTTTTGAGACAGCTACAGGTTTCCCCTGTAGCTCTGGCTGTCCTGGTTACTCACTCTGTAGACCAGGCTGGCCTTGAACTCACAAAGATCTGCCTGCCTCTGCCTCCCAAGTGCTAGGATTAAAGGCTTGCGCCACCACACCCGCCCCTCCCTTTTTTTTTTTTTGGTCTCAACATGTTTTTTTTTATCTTTTTCTCAGTCTCTCTCAAAATTCTCGATGCAGAAATGTACTTGTTTCAAACAGAACTTCACCATTTCAGTCAGTTCTTTGACCTAGTCTTTTTGTTGTTATTACTTCCAATATGCATCAGTCCAAATATGCACATATGCATGCCACATACTATTAGGTTTTAGGATCTTCACCTTATGATTTTTTCTTTATTCTGGTGAAGATGCATGTTTGAAGGCTCCTCTTGGCAAGCCCAAACCACCATCAGTTCTGCCTTTGTGTTCACACTGTAGTTTTCCCTTCCCATGCGTCTACCAACTGAGTCCAGTAAGCCACCCTTGTTCCTGTCTTGATCTTCCGTACTGTTTTTTCTTTGTGATACAGCCTGGGTTGTCATCACAACAATGGCAGTTCTAACTCTACGAAGAGGCTAAATCCCAGGAGTATCCGCTCGTCCCACAAGTTGGATGTCTCACAGTCCCATTTGGCATTGAAGGTTTGATGGATTCTTGGAGAAGACATGAGTTTAGTCATATTGGAATGTTAAAAAGCTATGTCTCATGTCCCTGAAGAATGGCATAAAGCAGTGGCAGCTAACTGGTTAGCTGCACTTGCCAGTAGACAGGCAAAACAACTGTGCGTTGTTTGTTTTTTTTGTTCTTTCTTGGTTTATTCTTTTTATTATCGACGATTTCAGTTTTATTACCTGAAGTAAAACAATTTCTCATGGCCTAAGCACAAGCTATTTGGGTGTACAGGCATTTAGCAGTACCAATTATTATGTCATACGCTAGACTGTGAGCATAGACACAGATGCTTGGATGGCATGCAATCGAAACTGTGGTTTACATCTTAAAAGGTGAACAATTCTTACTTGCGGCTCACACCAACATCGCCCAACCACCAGGAGGGACAAGCTTGTGGTCATGTTCTTGTGAGTTATTCCTCCCAAGCAGAGACCAATAGCCAAATCGAATTGGGATATTTATTATATATTATATAATATAATATATATTATATTATACACTGGCTGCCACTGTTGCACAGTAATCTCCCAGGCTGTTTGAGGTGTAGCTGATATGATGGAGGAGTTCTGCTTGTCTCAGGGAGACCAAAATTTTGTGTTTTATTGCTTTAGTGGCCTTTTGGTAACGCTCTTCAGCCTTTGCAGATAGCCAGTTGTTACACTGCAAGTGAGCATCTCATAACATCTTTTCTGCTCACACCCGGTCTTCGACAACAAGGGCTTATTGCCTTTTCTCCTGATATATCCCACTTATAGGCATAAAGGCTTTTTATAATGGGGGGCGGGTTTGAATCCCCTAGCCAACATTCTCCTTAGGCAGAATAATTCATTTGGATGTCAGAGCATTTCCTGTAGTAATATATTTGGCTTCTTACACAATTATAAACACTTTACTATTGAATTTGGCTCTATGTTAGTGGAAATATCCTTTCACAGTCTATGATCAACAGTTAATTATGCCTGTTTTATAGGAAATTACACGTAACAAGTTGGCTCTAGTTACAGTGGTAGGAGTGGTTTCATTACATCACTGTTTTTCTTTTCCCATATGACTAATAAGGGCATTAACTCAACATGGGGAAAGCAACCTGAATAGGCCTGGAGTCCAAAAACTGTCAATACAACTCCAAAGAATTAGACTGTTTTCTTCTTCACCCACTTGTGCCTCTTTCCCAAAAAGCCTCAGGGAACAAACTGCAGAAGAGGAGGCTTGGTAGATTGTAAGGCTGTGGAGAAATAGGGGTGACTGATTGAGAAGACTACGGAATTACTGGATCCTGATTGACTCTGATGATCAACATGTTGTGATACAAGCTTCTCCAACTGGTCTATGGGAACCTTGGGTTGTTCAAAATTTGGACATAGATACTTGCAAAATGCACCAATTACCTGATTGTATGACATAATGAGTGACATCAATGCTATCTGCAAACAACTGTGTCATTGTATTGTAGAATCTCTTAAAAAATAAATTAAAAAAAAAAGAAAAATAATGATAAGCAATGCAGTAGAATATCCAAATAAAGTATGATGAAAAAAAAATTCTCAGGCCTCACTATTTATTTACTTCTGGTTATACTTTCCTTTTGGATGTTTAAGGCCACACAGTTAGCCCAGATTAACCAAGGTTTTTGTTTTCAATGTCAGTTGAGGATCTGATCCTCAATGGTCACTCAGGTTTTGGGGGGGTAGGGAGGGAGCCCCTGGTTTCTTTCAGCTTTTCATTTACCTGTTCCATGCAATCGAGGACAAAGTCAGGTCTTGCTAGACCAGGCTTACCTTTTTGAATCATGAGCAGACTTTCCTCTTTATAAACTGGACTCTGGCTGAAGTCCCATTAGTGGATCTCCAAGACCTCCCTACACAGGAAGAACGGTGACTCACATTTGCAGGACATTTCAAGAGATATCCCCATGCATAGTCTCCTGGGACTTAATTGACCTCTGAGGGCAAGGAACAAAGTTATCCCTTAAGATCCTCAGCCAAATTGGCATGGGCATTAAGTATGGTATTATGGATGATAAGCATCCAGAAAGGCTAAGTTATACCAGCCTGATACTTTTAACTACTATGTAATATTTTAGAAAAGGCTTGGACAAAAATTCAAGCAGTCTTATATAAGAAATACTAAGAAGCACTCCCATAAAATAAATACTGTGGTTAGACATAATGTTATGATAAACTAGTTTTTTCCTAATCCTTTTGATCTTATATTACTCTAAAATATGCATACATACCCTCCACCCATATACCAAAAATCCCAAACTCTGAAAACAAATGGTAGCTTAGTTCCAGAACCTGTTAAGGGATTCACAATATAAGAGCACAGTTGTTTTCAGATCATGAGGAATATAACATTAATGTTGCTCAGATTGCCTTACATCTAGTTAATTGTTGCTAGCATCCACAGAGGAGGGATACCATTCGTCGTTTGTTTCTCTGGGACTGTGTTACTTCACTTAACAGCATATCTTCTAGCTCCATCAATTTACCTGCAAAATTCATGATGTTATCTTTACTGCTGCATAGGACTCCATTGTGTAGATGTACTACATTTTCTCTATGCACATCAGTTGAGGGGCAGTTGAGGGGTTGGTTCCAGCTCTTCACTGTGCTTCAGGTGGTCCTGGCAAGTCCCTGATCTAAGCCCTGTGCTCTCCAATAAGTGTATTTTTTAAAGTATTTTTAAGATAAAAGGTTTATTTTTAAACTATAAGTAAAATCATAAAATGATAAACCTTATAAATGTAGTAAATAATAATTAAACACAGAGACAACTGTGTGGATGTGCAGAGAAAAAGAAACTTGAGTACTCACCCCAAATTAGACTCCTGGAGCACACCCTTTCTTCCCAAGGCTCAGGGATCATTTTGGACAAGGGGGCAGAAAGATTGTAAGAGCCAGAGGTTGTGGATGATCACAGGGAAATCCCATTCTCTAGACATAAAAGGGTAGCTGCACACATAAAACGTAGCAGTTGTCATAGAATGGACAGCACCTGTGCAAACCCAAGCCAGACAAAAATACAGCATGGATGGAAGAGGTGGACAAGGATCCCCAGCCCATGCTGATGATCTTTTGGCAATTGCTAATTGCTGGGAGACAAAGAGAGAGAGAGAGAGAGAGAGAGAGAGAGAGAGAGAGAGAGAGAGAGAGAGAGATATCTTTAATGGTGTGACAGTTGGTGTGTAGAACAGACTTCAGGGGACGGACCTATAGCAATGGACTTTTGGAGACATGAATTAGATTGTATAGGTTTAAAAAAATAGTAATGAGGAAAGAGGAAATGAAGTGGGGATGGGGTGGGGTGGAGATGGAGGAAGGGGTCTGAATATGGTCAAAATATATTGTGTGAAACTGTCAAAGAATACAAATATTTTTAAAAAGAAAAACATGATTATGTTGCATACACCCACACACACTTTTCCATCCCTGTAGGTATTCTTTTAAAAACAAGATAATCAATTTCAATAAAATAAGATCAGAAAAACACAACACTGATCTTCTACTTCCTTGAGTCATTTTTTTAAAATTCTTTTGAGATCCTGAGAATACTAAATTTATGTGAGGTGAAAATATCAGAAACACAACTTCAAATTTCTTTATTTTTCTTTCAAGCTTGAAATGATTAAATCATGTAGATTTCAGGTGAGAAAGGGGTACTTGGTCCCATATAACATGACTGTCAGGAACTTGTGAAAGATATAATGATTACTTTAATCAGCCTGTACTTATTGTACAAACTGACAAGATTGGTGTGATATTTCTATACACAGATGACATAGACTACGTTTAGCTTTTCTCTTTCTGTCTCTCTTATCTGCAGAAGTCACTACTCAGTTTCTGCATATAAGAGACAATATATGATTATTTTTCTTAACACAGTGTCCTAAAGTTCCAGTTTTGCTGTTAGCAAGGCAGTTTCATCCTTCCTTGTAGGAGAGTAATACTCCATATCTATTACAGGACATCTAGGCTGAGTCCATATATTAGCTACTTGGAGTAGTGCCAAGATCACATTGTATACTGTCAACTGGAATGTAAACGAGGGCAGCCACCAAGAAAAACAGTGTAAGACCACCTCAGAAAACAAAAAGAAGTGCCATACAATCCTGTCATCTTACTTCTCTGCATATATCCAAAGGAACTGAAGTCAGCTTTCCATGGACAAAGTAAGTGGATGGTATTTCTTTAATTTTCTTTTATTAGGTGGGCTGTCACGTAGCCTGGGATGGCCTTAAACTTGCTATGTAGCAGCTTAATGTTTGAATGTTTGGTGTTATTGCTTTCTAAGTGCTAAGGTTACACACATTTACTGCTCCATCTAATTTCACAGCACTGGAGATTGAGCTGAGAGCCTTGTGCAAGCCAGGCAAGCACTCTGTCAGCTGAACTACATCCACATCTCTCTTGCTTAGTTTGCTTGTAACACTATTCTTTCAATTAGGATAAATCTCAGATCTGGAATGAAGACTTGGTGACTAGTGCTTGCTTCTCTTCCAGAGGATCAGAAGTTGGTCCTCAGCACCCATGTCAGGCAGCTCACAACTACTTGAATTTCTAGTTATATGGGATACGACACCCTTTTCTGTGCTCCTTAAGCAACCATAAATGTAATGGACACAGTGAGACATACAGAAATAAACATAAATGAAAATAAAGCTTAAAAAGAAATCTGTGACTTTAAAGAATTTGTTTAAAATCATGCTTGTGACAAGACGATCCTAATAATTGTAATACCTAAAGTTATTGATTTTACATTATTATGTAGGTATGTTGGCAAATGTACTATAGATTTTTGCTTCACATTCTGAATATGCTTGTCTATATTCCTCACCATTTTCACAATCCTAAGCAGCTCAGAACATCCTCAGAAAAGCACATTCAAACAGTACTATTCCATCTCCAACCCCCATAGTCTCATGACCGCTTCTTCAAACAAAATGCATGTGGTCTAACTTCAAAACTCCTGCTGTCTTCAACAGTCATGACACTGTTCAAAAGCCCAAAGTGTCTTCTGAGACTCCACACAATCTCTTGTGAGGACTGTAAAAAAACTTTCAAAATAAAATGGCACAGTTATACATTTCCCTTTCATAGACAAAGCAGAGCAAAACAAGGAATGATTGAACCAAAGGAAAAGAAAAATGCAGCAATCCAAATGTCAAATCCATCAGTTCCATGTCTACCATCTAGAACACTTGATGAAACTGGCTGGGCTCCAAAGGGCTTGAAGAGGCCCCAGGCCTTCATCTCTGTCACCTCAGCAAACACTGCCTCTCTTCTGAACTGGCTTTCCTCAATCCCCACAGTTCTCTCTGGCAGGCATCCCATGGTCCTGGTGTCTCCCACATCTCATGCTTTCCACTATCACCCAGGCCTCAATCTTGACAACTTCATGAGGTGGCCTCTTAAGGTCTCCTTTAGGGTCTCTGATTATGCCAAACATTGTCCATTATCAGCTGCTCCCTGAAACTATGGTGTGAAACTCCATGACTTGTTAATCTTGCAAATTTGATGCCTCAAAAACTGGCATCATATGGGTGATACTGCCAAGTTCAACTGTAAGCCTGGGCTCCTTTAGACAACAGCTGTGTCAACTACTGTGTGATGACCCTGGGGAAATGCGGTCTTAGAGAATGGCTGGAGGATCATGGAAATCCCTTAGCTGCACATTCTCAGTCCAAGTGTTATTGCTACATACAATCTTGCATCTTTATAGGTTAGAGACTTTGATGGATGGAGTATTGCCTTTAAAGTATCTTTCCTGTTGTCCCAATGTGGAAGGCCACATTTCTCTTTAATAGTGCTATTCTTGTCACAAACTTTAAGCTTATTCCATATATTTCTTTTGTCAAACTTGTCAACCATCTTTTAACTCACTGTCAGTTTTTCAAGACATGGCCAGAATTAAGCCAGGTTCTTGGTCAAAACATCACATGAATGACCCTTAACCAAGTTCCTGATAGAATTTTTGTTCCCCTCTGACACCTCATGACTTGGGTCTCCATTTCTCTTTATGTTCTTATCTTCTATAATGGCACACAAAATACTTCACCAAATCCTGTTTACTTAGCATTCAAGAAATTTCCTAAACCAAGGTCCAAACTTCACTGTAATCCAATTTCAAAGTCCTGAGAACCACATGGTTAAGTTTATCATGGTATGATGGTGTACATAGCCTTGGTAACACCATTTTATTTTGGTGACTCCATCTTAGTGGTTAAAGCCTGGCCTAGAAAAAAGAAGTCCAGGAAGAACCAGCTGGTTGTCTTGACCTTTGTAATCCCTTATCCAAAGCTATCTTGTGCCTGCCTGTTAACTAACTGGAGTCAGGATATGTTTTTTTGTTTGTTTGTTTTGTTTTATTTTATTTTAACAAAATATACCAGGATATGGTATTTGCCTTTAAAAGCATAACCCACTCCTGAATCAGCATTGCACCCTCTGAATCCTGAATGGGTGCAGACCCTGGCCAGCTTAAATAGTTATTTAGGTTGATTGGGATACCAGAGTCTGTGTGGTCTTTCTCCAAGTTGTCTCAACACTGTAACAATGGCAGCATCCACAGTTCTTTGTACTAATTTATATCCTGGTTAAATTTCCCCACTGTTGTGATAAAATAGTCTCATAAAGCAACTTAAGAAAGGGTTTATTTGTCTTACAGTTCTAGAGAGAAACAGTCCATCCTGTCAGGGGAGATGTGGGGGTGGGCAAAGGAATGTGGATGGTCCTACTTCATTCAATTCAGGACATAGAGAAGAATAGGAAGTGGGTTGGGCCATAAAGCCTCAAACCAACTACCCCCTCCCCCCCCACACACCCTCCACTGACCCACTTCATCCAGCAAAGGTCCACTTCCTAAAGATTGTACAATCTTCCCAAACAGCATTCCCAGCTAGGGACCAAGTGTCAAACACAATCAAACTACAACAGCTGGTAAAAGAAAACATTTGCTTTATATCTCTTTGGGAATTTGGAGAATGCACTTTATAATATAAAAGCCAGTTTCCCAGACTTTGCTAACCAGACACTAAAATGGCTGAGCCAGTGTACAAATTTTGTGTGCAGGTTTGTTTAATGTCTTATGGACATCATTGTTCATTTTCTCCTGTCCCAAGGGTTTTCCATTCTACTGGAGCTCACTTAAAATTTACCCCTGCCTTTTGTCATATTCCAAAAGAATTTATTTAACTGATCCTTTCTTCAGAAAGCCTTTCTTAAGTCCATCACCAAGCATACCTCTTCATGAATACTAATAATTTAATTACAGCCTGATATGAAGATGATTTACTTTCTAGGCCAGAGCACTTCCTATAGGAACACATATCAAAGTCTTCATGAACAGACACTGTGTTTAATGTACATGTGCTCACAGAGCAGGGCCTCTGTGTGATGAGAGCACAGGTACTGGAAAGAAAGTAGAGGATTAATAGACAAATATATTACTGTGACAAGAAATAGAGGGTTTTGTTTGCTTTGTTTTATAAACTATAAATCTTTAGCATGACAAACTTTGAAATTTAGTGTTGTGTCTTACAGAAAACATGTCTTTCCTCTTTACCACTCTATAAGATGTTGATGTGGGTTAGCCCACCGTTACTGTTAACCTGTCTTTGGCTCACTCCCAATTTATGTCTCAATTTCTTACTCAGCTTCCATATGTACCAGTAAATATATCAATGTAGGACATCTATGAAATCAAATTTATGGTCTTAGAGGCTTTTATGTGAATTTGTGTAAAATCTGAATTATCATTATATACTCATCTGCATCTGCACGTGCTGATTTTAAGTATTTCTGGAGGCTGGAAATGTTTTCATCACTTTGTCCAAAGACAGTCATCCCAAATTGTAACCCTCAGAATCAGGTTGGTCCAATTGTATCATACTAACAATTTTTTTCATTTTCTGGTCAACTTTTTAAATTAACTGTAGCTGCAATATTAATTATCAGCCTTGGGAAACTGTGGGCAGCTAGAAACACTGCCACTTTCACAGGCAATGGCATGGAAAACTCCCAGCATTTTGAACCTTTCACAGTCTTCATAACATTCTGTAGCATTTTTTTTCAATGCTAGCTTTTCTTCAAGAAATTATAGTAGGAACTTACTTTTAAGAAGTCCCCAGGTATAGGCAGAAGCATTTAAAAGAGTCAGCAAGCAGCCTCCAAGCCTGGACTCCTGGTGAGGTCCTGCTTGCTTGTTAAACCTGCCCAGCACCAAACTGTCTTTTATGCCTTGGGCAAAGCATTGTCACGTTCCCATAATGATCTGGAGCATATGGCCTGGGGTACAACCTGTCCCAACCCCCAATTCTGTATGTCCCATTCCCCAACAAGGTTCTGTATAAAAAGCCCTGAGTTATAACAATAAACCGAGTTTCCCCACAAGGGGAAAATTCAGCCTCTCTGAATTGTCTTTCTTTCTCTCTGGGTCTTACTTCTCACCTCCCTCATCCTTCCTGCTGGGGCTCAAGCTAGGACTGTCAGCAGGCCAGGACAGTCCCAAGGCTTGCAGTATGGAGCTTCAAGCCCTGGTCCAAGGGAGAAGACAATCTCATGGAAGGCAGCACACACATGTGATACACATCTAAAGGAACATTTCAGATGACAACTAGCGCCAAAATGTGGGCCTCAACCTTTCATAACAAGTAAAAAGGAAAAAAAAAGTATTTTCAGCTCTTGAGCTGTCTCTCTCAGCCATACCTTCTCTCATGAGTGGGAAAAATTTCTGAAGGTTGGAAGGTTCAGGGTAGAGGCCAGGCTGTGGCCCATCCCCATGACTCTTCTCCTGTGGAATTTATTCAATCTGTCTTTCAGCATCCTTTCTCATTCAATCTGTCTTTCAGCATCTTTTCTCTAAGGCCAGGCTGTGACCCATCCCCATTACTTTCTTCATGTGGAATAAGTTTCAAACCCTCTGCTTCTAAGTATTTCTCTACTCACTAGCATTTCCTTTCTTTCACCATCACAGGAAACAAACAGGCACACCAAAAGGACACACAGGCTAAGAAAATAAAAACACTCTTCAAGAGCCAAGGAGATAAAATTTCTACATGAGAAGTTGCCTCCTTTTGGAGTGAAACTCTTAATATAGCCCAGGGGATATCCTCTGCAGACTTATGGGATCCAGAATCTTGGACCTGTGTGGCACAGGGGGCTAGGCAGCAAGGAAGGCAAGATGCACCTGCATCTCTAAAGTTCTTGCTGTTGTTAGCCGCAGTGAGACAATGTCTAGGCCCCTCCCATCAGGCTATGCCAGGCAGAGATTCTAAAAAAAACAAACTGCAGACCATCTCCTACCAGGACCTGATAAAACTCCCCCTGAGGACCCTAACAAGCTCCCCTCTGGAAACCACCAAGCTCCAGACCCAGTGGTAATGGAACAAGTTAAACAAAATATCCAAACAGCCACCTCTCCCCTCCCTCCATTCCCAGTTGCCTCCTCTTATAGGGCCAGAAGAAGCACTTCCTCCAGCTACTTCTCTACCACAGAAAAACTGTGCCAGATCAGGTACAGCCAAGACCTTCATTTGCAGGCATTTCCTGTAAGTATCAGAACAGTCTCCTCTAACCCTCCATGCAATCTCTGCCCCTCCAGTAAAGAAGGATTTCACTGAAGAAAAAGTTGCCACTCAAAGTATAATAAAGATGGCAACATATTGGCACCTTTAAACTTTTAGGCGGGTAGCCCCTAGCCCAGGAAACAGAGGGAGAATGGGATGAGCCCATTTCAGAAGGCTCCTGTTCTAGTTTTTCTTCCATTGCTGTGACAAAACACTCTGGCCAACACCAACTTGGGGAGGAAAGGGTTTATTCAGCTTACATCTCCTGGGTCACAGTTCTCACTCAGGGAGCCCAAGGCAGGAACTCAGGGCAGGAACCTGAAAGCAGAAGCTGAAGCACAAGCCATGGAGGAATGCTGTTCACTGGCTTGCTCCCCTGGCTCATGCCCAGCCTGCCTTCTTATACTGTACACAACAACCGTCCCAGGGTGGCACCACTCATTGCTGGCTAGGCCCTCCCACACTGCTCAACTATCAAGACAATACTCCACAGATGTGGCCACGGGCCAATCCAATGGAGCCAATTCCCCAATTGAGGTTCCCTCAACCCAGGTGTGTCAAGTTGACACTAAAGCTATCCAGCACAGTTCCCATACTGCTCTAAGAATAAAAATCAGAGGGAGGCCCTTCAAAAGTTTGATAAATACAGGGGCAGATAGTTCCATTTTAAAACAACATCTGGAACCCATTCTTTCTGCCTGTAAGCTTTTTCTATTTTCTATCATCTCTCTCTTCCTTCACATTCCAAATAAATCCACACCAGGTCCAAGCTTGCGAGGAAACTACAAGCCCCAGAATTCTTTGAGCCTGTCATGGCTCTGTTAACTTCCTTTTATTTTTAAACGTTCCAAGCCATCAGGCTACAATTCCCAGAATGCTTCAGGCCTGTTGCTAGGCAGAGAAAAACTTCACAATGGTTTGTGTTCTTCTTAAAAAAGGTTTCCCTTCAAACTATACTACAGGGCTATAGTAAAAAAAAACAGCCTGGTACTGGTACAAAAACAGACCTATTGACCAATGGAACAAAACCGAAGATCCAAATCTGAGCACATACAATTTCAGTCATCTCATATTTGATAAAGGGGCCAAGAAGACACAATGGAGAAAAGACAGCATCTTCAGCAAGTGGTGCTGGTAAAACTGGATCACCACTTGTAGGAGAATGAAATTAAACCCCTACCTCTCGCCCTGTACAAAAGTCAACTCCAGATGGATCAAAGACCTCAACGTGAAACCCCAAACTCTGAAGGCAATAGAAGAAAAAGTTGGGAGCAGACTACAAGACATAGGTGTAGGAAAACACTTCCTAAATCAAACAGCAGCTGCGCAAGAATTAAGATTGACAATTGACAAATGGGTCCTCATTAAACTCAAAAGCTTCTGTACATCAAAAGAAACAATCAATGAAGTGAAGAGAAATCCCACAGAGTGGGAGGAAACCTTCACCGCAGAAACATCTGACAAAGCATTGATTTCCAGAATATATAAACTACTCCAAAAACAAAGAAGAAAGAAAACAAATGACCCACTCACTAGATGGAGCAAAGAGCTGAACAGAGACTTCACAAGTGAGGAATTAGAGATGGCTGAGAAACACCATAAGAAGTGTTCAACATCACTAATAATTAAGGAAATGCAAATTAAAACCACCTTAAGATACCACCTTACTCCAGTAAGACTGGCTAGGATCAAGAAAACAAATGATGCCAAGTGCTGGAGAGGTTGTGGGGAAAGGGGAACACTCATCCACTGCTGGTGGGAATGTAAACTCGTACAGCCACTATGGAAAGCAGTGTGGAGAACCCTTGGAAGACTTGGAATGAACTTGCCACCCGACCCAGCCATACCACTCCTGGGCATGTACCCTCAAGACTTACGCCACCACAGAGATACATGCACGGCCATGTTTATTTCAGCTCTCTTCACAATAGCAAAGAGCTGGAACCAACCTAAATGCCCCTCAACTGACGAGTGGATAGAGAAAATGTGGTACATCTACACAATGGAGTTCTATGCAGCAGTAAAGAAAGACGACATCACGAGCTTTGCAGGAAAATGGCTGGAGCTAGAGGACATCATGATGAGTGAAGTAACACAGTCCCAGAAAAACAAATGACAAATGGTATCCCTCATCTGTGGATGCTAGTGCCAATTAACTAGCTGTAAGTATTTCTTGTGCATGGCCCCTTGAGCTTTTGTCCAAAGCAGTTGGGAGTGATGCATATTGGAAACAGCAATAACAACAATAACAGAAAGACTGCATCAAAGAACTGACTGAAACAGTGAACTTCTGCTCAAAACAGTCAACTTCCACATGGAGAATATTGAGAAAGACTGAGAAAGAGATGAAAAACATGTTTGGCAGAATGCATGAGCTCTGGTGGGGTGGGAGAATGGGGGGGCACAGGTCTAGATTTGATTAAAAAATTTATGAAAAATGAAAAAAAAATAAAAAATAAAAAAAGGTTTCCCAAAAATACTCAGAGAAAATGTACTTTTAAACCTTATTGTGTTTTTTCTTATGTTACTTGTTAAAAATTGAGTTTACTTGTACTGTTCCCTGCATGTCAATTTTTATCTTGAGATAATATTATATAATATGGTCATTCAAGATCTGCTAGATTCCATCCAAAGCATGCTTATTAATATATTAAGTTTCTAAATCAAATGCATGGGTACCCAAAACCATGTTTATGTACAGTGTATACAATTAATTAAAAAGTTCTAGGCAATTCTGAGTCAATTAATTAAAATGATCCTAAAGCAGTCTAAAGTCAATTAATTAAAAAGGGTCCTGGACAATTTTGGAGTCGTTTAGATTTGTGTTTACCTTTTAAAATTCACAGGCTTCCGGACCACATGGTTTGTAACCTATCACTGTGCTGAAATAACAAGTCATCCTGATTCATGGTTGTCTTTACCTGTCTAAAATTAACACCATTTTTTTTAAATTTCAGCATCCTGAAACCAAAACAAGGCAGATTTGTATGGAGATTTTCAAGCCAGCTTGGTCTAACAAAAAGCTACAGCTAATAAAATGTTCTTTAGCAACTATTGTTCATTTTAAAATACTCTAAAATTTTGGTTAAAAATTAACTTGTTATAATCTTACCGCTTACATAAATTTAGTGCTTAAATTCAGTAAAGGCTAACTCTAAAACCGAGATTGACTTTTATTCTCCTTAACTCAGGTCTATCAATATATTTAAACAACTGATAAATTAATTGACTTATCAAGGGTAAATGTAAATTTACACATGTGATAGTTCAAAGTTTTAGTGAGTATGTACTGTCATCTACTGGTTATGAACCACCAAGACCCAATAAGGATCTGTAAAACCCATTCTAAAAAATTCATACCTTAATGTTATGTATCTTAGGGTAATATATAAAGGTTAAAATTATAAATGTATATTTTATCTCTTCAGGATCAAATCTTAATCGGGTATCTTAAAGATCACAATCAAGTTTTATCTAACTTATTTTTACTTTTATCCAAAATTTATTCACACATTATATAATGGTAAACTAAATTTCTTATGTTGTTTAAAAATTGTTCTAATACTATATACTATCAACATAAAAAATTGGTCACACTTAAACTTATGTGAACTAAAAGTTGTTATTACTCTTACTCCTAATTCATACTACATTTCCAGGTAACAACCTTGACATTGATGTATATCAATGTTTCCAGTGTCTTTCTGTGATTTTATCTGTAACACCCCCTTTTTATGTACAAGATAACTTAGTTTTAAAAGAATATATTTTACCTCTTCATCAACAATGAAATTCAAAACATCAGTTCCTGTATGGGTATGTAATATTATGATTTTCAAAAAGGGTATGTTCTTCTAAAATAGGGTAAAATTAATGTAATGCCCTCCAAAGTACAGCTTAACTTCTTCCTTACATTAAGAGGCATAATATCTCTTGGAGGGATATTCTCTAAGGGATATTCTATTAAATATGTATCAAAGCCAGGTACTGTACTGACTGGGACTTCTCCCAACAGCCAATTATATCAGTAAAAATTATTACGGCTGTCTTTTATCAAGCTAAACATCAGGCCTAATAAATATATCAAGGCTAAAATGCTATGGGTCAAACATCAAGTTTTAAACTGATGCATTATTTTGTTTATCAAACTTATTGTTAAAGGGCTAATATATTTCATTCTTTTTTTGCGGTGCTTAGCCTCAGCCTTTAACGGCTGCGCTATCCCCACAGCCCTCATTCTTAAAAGGACTTTAATTAGTTTTCATCCATTTATCTACTAAAATGATGAGTAATATAAAAGAATGGTATTTCTAACCACCTGTGCCATAGCTGCAGCACAACCTAGTATAATAAATAATGTTTACTTTACTGCCTATACTTTTCTATTCATATTCCATCAGTAAATTTCAGAAGGTACCCCCTGAAGGCCTAGACTCACACTCAGCCTGAGGCCACCTGCCCCCCCCACACCTTGTTTCATCTCCATGCCCATAACCCACAACTCCAGAGAGACTGGAGCTTGAGCGTAGCTGCCAATCTCCTGCTGGGAAAAAAGGCTGAGACAGCCTAAGTGCTATCTTCAACAGCAAAAATGGATTGCTCCTCCTCTTACCTGCCCTTCCCCCTTCCTCTCCAAAACCTAGGAGCTACTGGCAAAAGAAAAAAACCTACAAGAGGCCAAAAGGATAGCTGTGGATTCTCATAGACTAGACTTTATTCCATCAATATAGTTACATATACAGGTCTTTCCAGCAAACTTAAGACTTTGGGGGTACAATTAAAATCACCATCTATGTTAAGAGGGATATCATATAATACCTGTATGTCTTGGGGGAAGGAAAATGCTGTTTTTAGAGGAAAATGTCATTCACGTGTCTATGTAATAGGAAAAAAATGTTGTCTTCATAAATAGGAAAAAAATATTACCTTTAGAGAGAAATATCACTCAGATACTTGTGTGTCTTGATGGGAGAAAAAAGTATTACTTTTGCGTTGTCATTTTTTTTGAGTTCCACCACTTGAGGGAAAATTTACATGCTTAGCTTCAAGTCTCTTTACCTCTTTTACTTGGTTGGTTTATGATACACTGGCACCAGTTTCTGTGTTTAAATTAATAGGTGTAGAAGCACTTGAGGCTTTGGGAGCTTCGGCAGCTGCCTTGTGGCCTTTTGCTGCCTCGTGGCCTTTTGCTGCCTCTGTATTAAGAGGGATATCAAAGGATGCCTGTGTGTTTTTATACTTGTGAGGAAAAATGTTATCTTTATATACGGGTTGTTGGCAATGCCCTATTACCCGCAACCCAAGTCTCTCTTGGCCACGTAGATAATCCCTTTTGTTAGGACTAATCTCCACCTTAGGAAGTTGGCTTCCTGGTTTGTCAAAAGCCAATTTCAGGTTGTAGCCCAGACTGTTTTAGTTCAATATCAAGCCATCCCCAAAGGTTCTCTGGAAAAGATGACAACACTGCTCCACTTTAATTAAAAATGCAGAAGGAGCTAGCTGTAGGGCTGAAGACTTTGGCTGGCTGGAAGCAAGGATCTCCAAATATTGTCCCGGTAACTCTGTGGGCATTGGGCAGCCCTGTGGGCATCTGGCAGCCCCCTGGGGTCAGGATAATGCAGTGTTCTTGCCTTGCCTGGACAGAGCCCCAGACCCTGAGGGCTCCCTCTCTTTGATGTACAGAGTGTATGTCACACTTCTAGTTTTACTATACACACACCCAGGTTCTGTTGTCCTCAGTGGGAGCTGCCTTAGGTCGTACTTCCCAGAGTATCCCAATAGAAAAAAATAACACTATGTGACTTCCGAGCTTTTGTTTTAATAAAGAAAAAGGAGGAGATGTAGGCAGAAGCACTTAAAAGAGTTAGCAAGCAGCCTCCAAGCCTGGACTTCTGCTGAGATCCTGTCTGCTTGTGAAACCTGCCCAGCACCAAATTGTCTTTCATGCCTTGGGCAAAGCATTGTAAGGTTCCTGTAGTGATCTAGAGCCTGGGGTCCAACCTGTCCCAACCCCCAATTCTGTATGTCCCATCCCCCAACAAGGTTTTGTATAAAAAGCCCTGAGTTATAACAATAAACAGTCTCTCTGAGTCTGTGTTTCTTTCTCTCTGGGTCTTACTTCTCACCTCCCTCATCCTTCCTGCTGGGGCTTGTAGTACCTTGGAACTGGGAGCCCTCGTCCAAGGGAGAAGAACACCTCATGGAAGGCAGGACACACGTGTGATACACATTTAAAGAACACCAGACAGTAAACTTCAGACTACACCCAGGCCTGAGTTAGGTAAAATCTCTTCCCCTACAGGCCCAGGCCTGCCAATTTGTAACTGCATAATCTGGCAGGGTGGCTAGGAAGAACTGTGTCTGACTACTGCCTTCTGAGCACTAACCCAAGGAGGAAATGCTGGGTAATTAGCTGTAGCCAGATTGGCTCAACACTTCTCTCCTTATTAATGTCTCGATTGATAATGAAGGAAGCTCAGGAAAGTAGCACAGAGGCAGGCAGTATCAGCAGTATCTGTACCAATGTCTTTCAACACATGCCAGCTTGAGGTAAACTAAAAATTGCAGGGAGACAGTCTGAAATACGGACTTGCACCTTGAAAGACCCAGTGGAACACCTTCTAGAAAATCCACACTAGGAAAACCTGCATTTTCCCTAATTTCTGGGAGTTCAGTGATGCAATTCTGATGTGGTCTAGGGGTACAGGGGCAAGGTCTTTTTCTTCCTTGATAAGAGATTTTAAAAGGCAGGAGAAAAGTGTTGGTGGAAATTTGGGGGAATCTCAGGAGCCACCTTGATACAATGGAAATCAGTTTCTTTTGTTGGAGATCTAGCAATTAGTCTCAGTAATAAAATTAGTGAGATTAATTAAATTATTGAATTTAATGATATTTTAATGGTAAATTAAATGGTAGAATTTTAATGGTAATTCAGAAAATTAATGAAATTAAGAATGAACTCAGAAGCTAGAGAACAATTCATTAGTTTTAAAATAAAACAAAAACAGGGCAGGTAAGCTGTAAAGGAGGAGGGGGATGGAGGAAAGATCAGAGGTCAGCCAAATGGTGGGAGGTCATCTTTAGAAGAGTTAGGATGCTCAAAGTACAAGGGATAGCACTCCTGGATTCAAGCCAACATCTAAAAGAAAAGGACAAGAGAAGAAAAAGGAAAAGTTATGCCTCTTAGAGTCAGGACTCAGAAAAGTGAACTGACCCAGCCATTCCTTATGGTGGTTTGGGGATACTGCACCAGGAGGCTGGAATTATGGGAAGGAAAAGTACATTACATTATAGTTAACCCACCTTCCTAGGCATGGTCCATTAGCAAAGTGTTTGCCCTGCCCAAATTAATTAATTCTAAAGAGAGGAGACATGAGCTGATTTCCACAGAGAGATAGGTTCTGTTCTCTACTGTAACAATAAGGGGGCTGTATTTTAGAACTGGATTCTGCCTGGCTCCACAGCATGAGAAAAACCTTTGTATATAAAGTGTTATTAACAATGTTAGGCTTTTCCATGCAAAGATTTCATCTTCACAACTATCCAGTGAAGAAGGAACTCCCTGCTGGCCATTTTGTAGGCAGTGAAATGTGCAATGTTTTCCCATAAAAGGAGGTAAATCTTGACTTGTGGCCTCAAATCATAATTCAGGGTTAAGTTGTGTCATCATTGATGCTGAGTCCAGAAATCTAATCTCCAAGATCAACAGCATGCCTGTTAATTAATTAGTATAAAATTAGTCATTGGAAGACAAATTATGTTAATGATAAGTCAATGGCCTGATCTTTCTATAGACATGCAAGATTTAATTTTTATATGATTGAAAATGTATCTTGTCATCAATATTTTGAGTGAATGTGGCCTGTCATTTCCCTGGTCCTGTGATTCTAAGCACTGTGCAGAAGAATATTGGCTTTAGAAGAAGATGAGGACCTCACTAACCTTTGAAATGTATTTCTAAATTGTTTCATGCATTGAAAATATTGCTGTGACAAGGGATGCTATTTCAGATAAGCTAGATGTAGGGGAAAGAAGGGGAGAATTGCTATCAGATTTTTGAGTTCAGTCCCATAGAAACTGCTGAGGTTTAGTCTGCCTGCCCTAAAATTTTTTTTCTTTTTTTCTTTTTTTAATTTATTTTTATTGATGCTTTGTGTATTTCATACATCATTTCCAATTCAGTTCAGGCATATATCCCCTTCCCTTCCCCCCCACCCCCCCCCTCCCATCCCCGATCATGCATTCTGCCGTAACTTTTCTGTATCTTTCTCTGTTTGTTTTGTTTTCATTTTTTTTAACAATAGGTGATAATTTGTGAGTACAAGCATCCTTCATGTAAAACCAATTTGCAAGCAGTTGTGCCCAAACCCACATAGCTCATGGGTCCCACCATCCTGAAAGGGGGGGCTTGTATGTTCAATCAAGTTGATCAAATGAGTGTCCAGTCTATATTGTTGTAGTTTCACCATTAACCCCAATCGAAACCCTTACATTCTACCACGCTCCCTCTTCCGCAGATTGTTCCCTAGGCTTAGAAAAGGGGCACAGGTGGATGAGAAGCAAAACATTCTACTTTCTCTGGAGCTGATGTCTTGGTCTCTAGTCAGTTCTGGCTGTTTTCTTTCATGGGCTGCCAGCTTGTCCAGGCTTAACCTTTCGATCCTACTAATGAAGCACATGCAATTAGATATTTAGGTATTTAAACAGTATAATATATAGCCTTTTGATCCTACTAATGAAGCACACACAATTAGATATATGTGTATTTAAACAGTACTAATTGTTATGGTAGGTTACTTTGGTATAGACACAGACTCCTCCGTCAGCACCAGCTACACCTCATCTGCCTGGAAATACTGTGCAGCAGTGGCAGCCATATGTCTGTATATCCCAAATCTAATTGGCTATTGGCTCTCTCCTTGGAGGAATAACCCACAGCTGATGTCATAAGCTTACATCCTCTAATGGTTAGGAGATGTTATAAACCACACGAAGACCCTGCCATACTTGACAGAAGAAAATGTAGATCATGAATTTTTTTTTCTTTTAAACCTCTCATAAATCATTATAAAGCTAATCTTTGAGCCCATTCTTAAATTCTTTTATTAATGAGACTAAAAAATCCAAGAAGGGACCTGATTTTCTTTGTATCACTTTAGTTATTATTTACTGAGTCGCATGACAGAGTTTAGAATTTAAGACTCACGGTCTTTCTTTTCAGAATTGTTCCATTTGTATTTCTTGGTAGAAGCAAACATCAAAAGCTCTGGGAATATTGCCCCTTGTATAACTCTTGGCACAAAAAGAACTCTCACCTCACTCAATGGGGTAAGAGATAGCCTATTCTGGAGCTGAATGTGATTGACCACAACCAAGAAAACATATCATGGTTACACCAAATTTTTTGTTCCTCAACGTAACAATTTCATGAAGTTTTTACAGTAACAGCACATGGCAAGTCACAAATCAAGGCACATTTCAAATACATTGGTGGGAGGATCTTATAGGTTACAGCAAAGTGGGGAAGTCTGCTAGAGTCTTCCAAAGGTATCTGATTATCTGGCATTGGTGGAAGGTAGGGGTTCTGGGATGGTAACACATTTGAAAAGGTTTCACCTGTCAGTTCCAAGAAAGTTAGGTCAGACACAAAGGTAGGCAAGGACTGGCTATTAACAGGGTTAAGGATAGGACTGGTGAGATGGGTCATCAGTTAAGAGGACTGTTCTTGCAGAGGACCCAGGTTCGATTCCCAGTACCCACATGGTAGCTAAGAACTGTTTTTAGTGCCATGTGTGATGGTGCACACCATTAATACCAGCACTTGGGAGGCAGAGGCAGGTGGATTTCTGTGAGTTCAAGGCCAGCCTGGTCTACGTAGTGAGCTCCAGGATAGCTGGCACTAAAAGGAGACACTGTCTCAAAAATGCCAAAAAAAAAGTAGCCTAAAATGAATTGTAATTAGGACCTGGCCCTGAAACTTCCCAAGCTCTCCATTGTCACTGAAGATCTAAACATTTATTCAGCTTTACAAAAGGTTTGGTATCAGGTGTCTTTCCTTCTTACCAAAAAATTATGTGTGTTTGTTATAACTCTCTTTTCATCTGTTTTGTATGATACTCTTGAGTCTTATCCCACAATTTGATCTTGCTTTCAGATCTAAGGTCACCAAAATTCTGGAGTATTTAGGTTGCTCTAAGCAAGACAGTTTTGTTGGAGTATTCTCCTTTGGTTATATTTTTAATAATAATAAAAATTATAAATCCTTTTACTCTATTTCTTTACAAACTTGTGAAAATGACTTGTCATTGCTATAATACACTGTTTTTACTGCATATTGTGTTGATTTCCTTATTTTCTTTCAATTTGTTTATGGAAGAGGAAGAGATTTTAAAAACATCTTTGAATATTATGCAAATATACTCATGGATGTTGTAGTGTCTAGGAGTCACAATGGAATTAATATGGGTATATCCTGTGTTGTGAAGCACAGTTGAGCCTTTCTGTGATTGGTTGCACCTAGCTTGAGAGGCTAGGGTCCTGGCCACTCAACAGCTATCAACACTACCTCAAACTAGAGCTTTTAAGTTCTTGTCTCACAGATTTGAAGAATTACATTCATGGCCCACAGATGGTAAATTTTAGAAAGAAGTATTTTATTGTAGGGAGCTGAGGAGACAGAAAGAAGACAGAGCTCCTGCACAACAGGAGGAGTCTGTAGGAGTGGGACCCATTGAGCTGCACTGCCCTGTAGTTAATAAGGGCTTGGTGGGTGGAGGTGGGGAGGGGAGTGGAGCTGGCTAGTTGAATTCTCATTTCTGGCTCCCAGATTTAGGGTTTTGGTCCTGATCTCAGTATGGTTTCTAGGAATGGGATACTCCTTTAGGAAAAAGAGATTAAAAAAAAGAAAGAAAAGAAAACCATTCCTATCATTCCTAGCCTCAAACCATGGTGGAATCAGACAATTTTGGCTTATATATTTTTTGGATCTCTGATCTCAGTTAAACACAATTTTCCTGACAGTTTCAAGGATGTGTCTGTTGCTTTTAGCAAAGAAAGAAACTGGTTTCCTTTCTTTTGGAATGATTTTACCTTAAAATGCCTGGCAAAAGTACTTCTTATTCTTCTCAAAGCATTAGATTATTTATTTATGGATTATAGGATCATCAAATATTTTTTGTACAATGGGAAGACGTACATTTCTAGATTAATGTTTTTATCTCTTTGTTTCTTTAGCCTAATATTCTTATAGTGAGACCAGAAAGCGTGGCCTGATGAAAGAATTAACCAAAGGGATGATTCTTGAAAACCTGACAAAATAAATTGAAGTGATTTGTTTAGTCCAGTTTTGAAAAGGTGTGAAGAATAGTCCACATTTTATATATAAATTAATATGAATTTAAATTTCAATTATATTTGATATAGTCATTTAGCATATAGTATCCAACTGATATAATTTTAAAGCTTTCTTTTTTAATATAATAAATTTATTGAAGTTTTGTGTATTTCAGACATAATTTTTCTGTTCAATTGAGACATATTCCCCTTTCCCTTCCTCCCACCCCAGTTCATGCATTCTGCCATACATGTCCTGCATCTTTCTCTCGGTCTATTTAAAGTTTTTCCCTGTAAAGGTTTATTGTTTTGGGCATAATTTAACTATATCAGTCCATTCTTTGACCCAGTCCTTATGTTGTTGTGGTTCCCTCTCAATTGTATTGCTCCGAAGTATGCCTATGTCATATGTGTACCAGAATTATGTCCTCCAGTAATAAACTGTATATTAACACTGATATAAGTTTAGGAGTTCACATTTTTTCCTTTTAATTTTATATTACTCTAAAATATGAATATATACCTTCCACCCATATACATTAATTAACATGTCTAAAATTAAGTGATAAGCTAATTCTAGGGCTCATTAAGAGATTCACATTATAACATCACAGTTGCTTTCAGCTAGAAAGAAATATAACAATAATGTGGCTCAGCTTGCCTTTCAATTGGGGGATTTGGTACTAGCATCCACAGATGATGGAATCCATTCCTGGTTTGTTTGTTTGGGACTGTGTTACTTCACTTAGCATAATGGCTTCAAGTTCCATCCATTTACCTGCAAAGTTCATGATGTCATCTTTCTTTACCACTGCGTAGAATTCCATTGTGTAGACTTACCACATTTTTGTTATCAACTCCACAGTTGAGGGACATTTGGGTAGGTTCTTCACTATTGTGAAGAGAGCTTCAATAAACATAAATGTGCATGTACAATTTCAGTAGGATGAGTCCTGTGGGAATATACCCAGGAGTGGTATGATTGGGTCAGGTGGCAGGCTCATTTTGAGTCTTTTAGAGGAATCTCCACACTGCTTTCCACAGGGGTTGTTGTACAAGTTTACATTCCCATCAGCAGTGGATGAGTGTTCCCCTTTCCCCACAACCTCTACAACATTGGGGGTCTTTTGTTTTCTTGATCTTGCCCAGTCTTATTGGAATGAGATGATACCTTAGAGTGGTTTTAATTTGCATTTCCTTAATTATTCATGATGGTGAATACTTTTAAAGATGTTTTTCAGCCAAAACACCTTAAGAAGTGTTCAACATCACTAATCATTCAGGACATGCAAATCAAAACCACTTTAAGATATCATCTTACTCCAATAAAACTGGCTAGGATCAAGAAAACAAATGATACCAAGTGCTGGAGAGGTTGTGGGGAAAGGGGAACACTCATCCACTGCTTATGGGAATGTAAACTCATGCAGCCACTATGGAAAGCAGTGTGGAGAACCCTTGGAAGACTTGGAATGAACTTGCCACCTGACCCAGCCATACCACTCCTAGGCATGTACCCTCAAGACTCACCCCACTGCAGAGATACATGCACAGCCATGTTTATTTCAGCTCTCTTCACAATAGCAAGGAGCTGGAACCAACCCAAATGCCCCTCAACTGATGAGTGGATAGAGAAAATGTGGTACATCTACACAATGGAGTTCTATGCAGCAGTAAAGAAAGACGACATCATGAGCTTTGCAGGAAAATGGCTGGAGCTAGAGGACATCATGCTGAGTGAAGTAACACAGTCCCAGAAAAACAAATGACAAATGGTATCCCTCATCTGTGGATGCTAGTGCCAATTACCTAGTTGTAAGTATTTCTTGTGCATGGCCCCTTGAGCTTTTGTCCAAAGCAGTTGGGAGTGATGCATATTGGAAACAACAACAACAACAAGAACAACAATGGAAAGGACTTCATCAAAGAACTGACTGAAACAATGAACTTCTGCTCAAAACAGTCAACTTCCACATGGAGAATATGGAGAAAGACTGAGAAAGAGATGAAAAACATGTTTGGCAGAATGCATGACCTCTGGTGGGGTGGGGGGATGTGGGTACATGGGTCTAGACTTGATAAAAAAAATATAAATAAATAAATATAAAAAAAAGATGTTTTTCAGCTATCTTTACTTCCTCACTGGTTAAGTCTCTGTTCAGCTCTTTACTCCATCTTTTGAGTAGGTCATTTGTTTTCTTACTTCTTTGTTTTTTGCATAGTCTATATATTCTGGGTGTTAATGCTCTGTCAGATGTATCACTGGTGAACATTCCCTCACACTCTGTGAGTTTTCTCTTCACTTCCTTGATTGTTTCTTTTGCCGTACAGAGGCTTTTGAGTTTGATGAGGTCATACTTGTCTGCTGTTGACCTTATTCCCTGCACAGCTGCTGTTTGATTTAGAGAGTCTTTTTCTATGCCTATGTCTTATAGATTGTTACCAACTTTTTCTTCTATCACCTTCAGGGTTTTGAGTTTCATGTTGAGGTCTTTGATCAATTTGGAGTTGATTTCTGTACAGGGTGAGAGGTGGTGAGGGTTTATTGCTTTACTCTCTGATATCATAGAAATTCCTCTTTTGTATTGTTCAAGGGACTACCTAGGCAGAATTTTGGAGGTAAAATGTTTATTAGAAGAGTTATTAAATCCACAGCCTGCCTTGTTAGCCTTTGGCCTTCCCTTCTATTTTTCTGATCTCAACTTCCCTGTTGATCTTGAATTATGCACAGAGAGACGGATAGATGACATCAGGCAGGAGCTCTTGGAATTCTTGCTGGAATATCAGAGACAGTATATCCTGGACTCAGGAGAATCAGACCTGTTAGCCAGGAGTAAAGGTCAGTCATTACAGGTCTGTGAGGAAGGTTTCAGCTCCAATCTGCATCCAGACTCTGTGATTCCTTGTAGGAAGATCCAGTTTGAATTTGGGGCTAGTTCATAGCTAGCACCCTTCAGGGCACCACATGGATGGGAGTCAGGGGATTCCTCTGACCCCATCCCAAGGAGGAGCAGAGAATGTGGCCCAGGCGTGCAGAACTGGGGGTCTGTGATTGGCTCTGGGAACTGACATCATTTTGCTTATAAAAGCAAGCTGTAGCAGGCAATAATCTGAATTCTCCATTATCATCATTACGAAATTCCTGGCCATCATTATATTTTGCACACATATAGGCCAAAGCAGGCCTGCATTTCGTTCCGGTGGCCAGTGGGTTGGAAAGGGGTCCTCGGACCACAAACCTGGATAGCTAGTGTGGTGAAGTGAGTTGTGAGTGGACATAGGCTGAAGATAAGCCATCAGCCATCAGCCTGAAATTCCTGTCCAGGGGCCAGCAGTGTCTGGGCAGGTGGAAAATCACAGCCAAGAGTGGGAAATGTTCCGTTGTCCCAGGCTAAGGGCCTGAGTTGGAGGGACCTCTCAGGTCGGGCTACGAAAATAGCTGGCTGGTCTGTGCATTGAGAGGCCAGTTCCCTACAGTGGATGCAGGTGGGTTCTGTGCTTCCCTTTCCATTAGCGGGGCCATGTTGTACCTGCTCATTACAAAGGAAGCTTCCTACAATTCCTCAGCAAGAGGCATGGAACCGGGTGGGGACCCCTGTATCCTTTGATGTAAACATACTTCCACCAATCAGAAATCCAGGCCCCTGGAATTTTTCAGCTAGGTAACCAACAATGCCCTCAGGAGGGTGGGTGCCTGAGAAGGGAGGGACTGCTTCAGGGACCATGACATTAGCTGCAATCTGGTCCAGATGCTAACATTAAAATCATCTGAGGCCAGTCTTTCTTACTCATTAGCGCAGGGAGACCAATGATTTGGACATTGCAGGTCACCCAAACAATGTAATGAAGGTCTCCAAATCCCCTTTCTCTTCCACAAGAAGTTATGCTGCTTAGAAGCTCCTGAAGATAACATTACATGGGGCTAAGTCCCCCTTTATCACTTGAAATTTACTGCATGACTTACTCAGTTCATTTGGGACAAAACATTGAGGATTCTAAAGTTTTCTTCCTGGAACGTCACTCCTCACAAGCTCTCTTCCTAATTTTGTACAGGTTATAATAAATAAGAAATTTGTTCTTTTTTAATGTTTATTATACAATGTTATACAATACTTTTATTGATGTTTTGTGTATTTCAGACATTTTCAGTTCAATTTAGACATATCCCCCTTTCCCTTCCTTCCACCCCATCCCAGATAATGCATTCTGCCATAAATGTCCTGCATCTTTCTCTTAATCTTTTTTTTTTTTTTTTTTTTTTTTTTTTCTGTTTAGGAATTCACATTCTTTCAATTACTTTGCCTCCAAATGTTAGTTTTCCCTGTTTGGGTTACGTCCTATCCTTAACCCAGCTGATTCTAATTCTGTCTTCAGATTACCTGAGCCCCAGGCATTTTCATTACCTTTGTTACTTACCACTCTCATGCAAATCATGAATGCCTCCTGCCTGGACCATTGCCCCTATCTCATTCTCTCTTCAATGTTAAGCCTGAGTTGTTGAATTGTGTCAGGTCATGTGGCATCACCAGTCATTCCATCATGGTTTCCACTTAACTCTGAAAGAAAGCAAGAGTTATCAGCTGGCTTTTGTGGCCTATGCAGCTGACCTCTCACTGTCTTTCACTTTCCCAGCCACACTCAGTCCCAGCTATCTGACCTTATGCAGGTAGGTAGCTCTGGCCTACATTGTACTGGGCCTTCCATCTGAAGTTCACACCTTATAATGACCCTTCTCAGTTTTATCCTATTTATTCTCAAGAATTACTCACTCAATTATACCTTCCTTGGCTAATATTTAAAGGATCAACTCTCATATAATAGTTCATATTTATATTTTTACTTGACACTCATTTTTTTTAAATTTTATCTGTTATAGAGTTTGAGACACCAGGAAAGACCACCAGGCTCAATTCATATGTAAATCTGCCAAATTTATTGGTGCACTACAGCATGGAAGACAGTATTGTTTTCCGATCTGAAACTGCTGCCCCAAGTGAGGAGGGGAGGGAAAATTTAAAGGCAAAAACCACAAGGCAAAAAAAATTCTCACAGCTGCCTTGCACTTCTGGCCCACCTAGAAAATGTCAGGTTGCCTTTAGTAAGGATAAGCAAGTTACAGAAGCTAAAACAAGCAGGTAATCATGTCAATGCTTATTTCTGATCAGAGTTGGAGTGCTGAGATAGTCAGCAGAAGCGTATTTTGGGGGAAGGGGAGGGGGTTGGGGCTGCCTGGAATTTGCTTTGCAGCCTGGAGCTAAGAATAAATTTTAAAATGGTTTCTTGGCACAAAGTGGAGTCACTTCAGCCATCACAATCTTGCTTCTTTGTTTCCTCCATCAGACATGCTTGATTCTTTGACATCATGACATGATATGTTGTCTACAAAGTACACACTTGAGTGAACTACTTACAGTAGTTATTAAAAACACAAAATAATTCACAAGAAAGTCTTATAATGTTTTAAGTAAGTTTATGGTTTCAGGTTGGGCCACATCCATAGCTATGTTTGGCCACATATGGTCCATATACCTCAAGTTGGAAATGTGTGCAAGATTTAACTTTTAAATTTTATGAAGCTTATGGTTTTTTAAAAAGAAAAACCTCTCATGTTCTTTCTCTTTTCTAAGCACTAATTCTTTGGGCTGCTCAACCATCTTGGATTTCTTTACCTTTTTTTCTTTAATAATACCTTTATTGATGTTTTGCATATTTCAGATATCATTTTTCACTTCAATTTAGGCACATTCCCCTTTCTCTCCCTCCCCCCAGATCATGTATTCTGCCATATATGTCCTTCATCTTTCTCTGAGTCTTTTTAAAGTTTTTCTCTGTAAAGGTCCATTGTTTTGGGCAGAATTTAAATATATCAGTCCATTATTTTACCCAGTCCCTATGCTGTTGTTGTTCCCTACCCTATTGCATTACTCCAAAATATGCCTATATAAATGCCACACATGTACCAGAGTTATGTCCTCCAGGAATAAGCTGTATGTTAACTGTATACCACCAGGAGTGGTATAGCTGGGTCAGGCAGTAGGCTCATTTTGAGGTTTTTAAGACCAGAAATGTAACTCTTTACCTTTTTCTAAAGCTCTCTTTTCCTTCCTGCCGTATGTCTGCTATTCTACCTCTTGTCTAACCATCATGCCATCTCTAAACCAGCATGGCTTTATGGTTCTTTCATTTTCCCTCCATTCTCCTCTTCAAGGCAGCTGAGATTTATGGTGTACCTGTCCTGAGAACTTTGCTTTGAATTATGATAAAATTGTTTAATGCTTTTGTGTCCATTCTCATATTCTCTTATGAATGATATAAGAACCCTGACAAGAAGGACACCATTTTCCAAAGTATCAAGCACCTTTCTGCCATTCTCACCAAAGGCTTAAAAGCAGTGTCTCAGTGAGCCAAAAATAAATGTTTCTACATATGTGTTATTTAACTCAAGGATTTTGTTATAGTGGTAGAAAACTGATGGTTATAAGCTCTATGCCAAATTTCATATAAAATTGAGTATGGAGGGAGACATGTTAAACTCTGTATAATGCCAGTTCTAGGGGATCTGACACCCTATTCTGACCTCCATGGTTTCTGCATGACATGGGCACACTTATAAAAACAATAAATAAAATATTTTTCAAGAAGGAAAAACCCAGGTAATTTCCAATAAAGCATGTTTTTATTTTAATTTTTATAGAGCCTCTACCCACCTTTTTAAGTCTTTCACTTGATGATAGATACAATAAGAACAACATATTCCACAGCCATTGCATTAAAGTCTATAAACCCCACCTCCTTTCTGTACCTGGATTGAATATTGGCAAATCTATAAGGGGAACTTAATATATTTCAAGATAACCAGCAGAAGTTGTGAAAATATCTTGCATCATGAAGAGAAAAAGCAAAATGTTTTAGTAATGAATCACAGTAGAGTTTTTCAGGACACAATGAAAGGGGCTTGAAAGTTTGATTCTTCCCTCAAATGCCTTCATTGTTTTCCAGTTCTTTGACTCAAACTTGTTTTCCTTAGATCTAACTCCACTTACTTTGAACACATGGTTCATTTCAGACTATGGACATTAACACCTTTGTGGATGATAAGGAAATTATAAACAGAAATCTTACTGCACTGTCAGTATGTCTTAGGGCCCAGCCTTGAAGCTCTCAGTCTACTCTGAGAGGTTTTGCCAACTCAAGTTCCTAAGTTTCCTGATACTTAAAAAGAAAAGGCTGTTGTGTAGAGCCTGGATATTGCCTGCTTGGTTACTACCTTTGAGCAAAACAGCACTACCAAAACTCCCATAACCACCTGGGTATTAAATGGCTGATCACTATCTGATTCTATGAAATGAAAAGTATTGCTAATGATGATAAAGGTGAAAGGCAGTTCTAGTCTAACAGGAACAAACTTTTCTCAGTTTTCAATCTGATATCTAGTTCAGTGGGTAAATATTAAAAAAATATTGTTACCTATTTCTGCCTTCTTATGTATTAAAAGGTAAATAGACTTTGTTTTTTGCAAGTTTTCTGCACGCATCAAAATCACAGCTGGCATTCAGGCCTAATATTCTCTGAATGTAGCACACCATTCTTCATACACATTTGATTGCGGGAATGTTGAAGCTGATATGGACACCTCGACCTTACAGGGAATAGCCTGAGAACCCAGAACAGAAATCTCGATTATTACTGCTTCTTTCAACTTGGTGCTGCTGCTTTTGATGAAGGATTGAAAATGCTTGGCTGAAACCTCCTTTCTGATTCATTTTGATTAAGCCAGAGCATTTTTTTCTTTTACAGAGAAATGGTTATATATCACCTTAAGACTGAGACACTGTTCTTTAAAGTGTAAAATCAAATAGGAATGGAGAACAACAAGAGTATTTACTTTCAGTTTTCAGAGATCAAGTAAATATTTGTGGTTTCAATTTTTCTTGCTCTTCCTGTCACAACTAAATGCAAATGCTGTTGGGATACTGATGAGACCTCCTGTTATGCTGGGATGCTGATGTGGGTCCTGCAAAATATCTTCCCTGTCAGAGAACAGGGACCCAAACAAATGGGCTCTGTAACCAGAGCTGCTGCTGGACATAATTAGGGCAGCTCCACTAATCTGAGCCAGAGTTATGTCAAGTACTTTTAAATTTGCATTACACAGCAGGATCACTGTATCATATTGATGATGTAAAAAAGCTCATGTTCCAATCATAAAACCTTGCTTATGTCTTTAAATTTTCAAATAACATAGCCTCAAAGCGTTCATAGTACTTTGAAAGATAGCACTTGGTGGGGACTAAAGTGTCAGGAATGAATGAGAAGTAACTTAAAGATAGCTGGATGGGTATGTCTACCATTAACTCTCACTTTAACCTTGTTACTAGACAATTTGATTGGCATCCCTCAAGTGCAAAATGCCTTCAATAACAAAGTCTTAAAATTAACTGTTGAGTGACCTTTTAATAGTGTTGGTGTGATAAAGATGAGCCCAGGGAAGATGAGCCAAGTTCTGAAGCCCATGGAACTCAGGGTTTATATTTTTACCTTCTCTCCCATTTATTTTTCTGTTGTCCTTACATGAAGAATATCTGAAATATATTGAAGAGAAAGAGATGAGAATTAGTTAGCTGTATACTAATTCATCCTCTTCCACTTTCTGCAGTGGCCATTCCCTCTAGTCTGGGTTGGATTACCCTTGTGTTCCAATCACTGTGTTCAGTGTGGAGTCCCTAAGAATAAATTGTAATTTTTCATCATCAGTGCCACAGAGATGAAGAGAGCCAGATAATTATTTGGAGCTTCTACAGTGTAACATACTCTCTGGCATCTTTATTATCTGGAGATTGCAATTAGAGAAGTTGATGATACTACTGTTATATGAACATCTGTCATCACCTGTGAGTATAGACGTGGCCTGCCTGCCAGAGCAATGTAATGGACTCAGAGCTATTTATTAAATTGGATTCATGAATTATATTTTTAGAGGATTTTTCAAAACTGAAAACGACATTAATGGACAGAGGAAATTTGAAGACATTCAGGTAAAAAAACTTAGCACAATTAAGAGTTATTGCAGGGCTTGAGAGATTGCCTAGCGGTTAAGAGTGCCGACCGCTCTTACAGAGGACCCGGGTTCGATCCCCAGCACCCACATGGTGGCCGAGAACTGTCTGAAACTCCAATTCCAGGAGAACTCCAGTTCCAGGAGAATCTGACACCCTCTTCTGACCTCCGCAGCATTGCACGATACGGGTGCACAAACTTGCATGCAGACAGTACATTGATACACACACAGAAATAAATAAATGCCGGGTGTGGTGGTGCATGCCTTTAATCCTAGCACTTGGGAGGCAGAGGCAAGGGGATCTCTGTGAGTTCAAGGCCAGCCTGGTCTATAGAGTGAGTTCCATGACAGCCAGAGCTACAGGGAGACCCTGTCTCAAAAAGACAAAAAAAAAAAAAAAGAGTTATTGCTTGCAAGCCTCAGGATGCATTTGATGTAAAGACTTCTATGTATGGTTTTGCAATTTTTGCTTCTAATTGCTTAATTTTAAAGAGTTTAGGAAATTATGCTCTATGAATATATCTTCAATTTTTACCATTTTTATAATAAGGTAGCTGTGGTGGCTTGAATGAGAACGTCCCCCATAGGCTTCAAGTATTCAGACATTTTGTCCCCACTTGGTGGTGCTGTTTTGGGAGATCTTAGAAGGTGTGGCCATGCTGGAGGAAGTACATCACTGAGGGCAAGCTTAGAGAGTTTAACAAGCCTTGCTAGTCTCCAGTCTCTGTCTCTCTCTCTCTCTCTCTCTCTCTCTCTCTCTCTCTCTCTGTCTCTCTCTCTCAGCTTCCTGTACTCATTGGAAGATGTGAACCTCAGCCTTCTGCTCCAGCTCCTGTCACCCCACCATGCTTCCTGCCACAATGGACTCTAATTCCTTGGAACCATCAACTGTAAGCTCAAATAAACTCTTCTCTTTTATAAGTTCCCTTGATCATGGTGGTTTTATCACAGCAACAGAAAAGTAACTAATACGGTAGCTTAAACGTAAAAACGTTCAGGCTAGTTTATGTCAGAGCATGACATTAAATAGTTGGAAACCTGCTTTCAGAGTTTCACTGTTTTTAAACACTGTTGTAGGTTGCTACATGACTCATATTTATTACCTCAAGGTCTCAGCCAAGATGCTATGTCCATCACTTAAATCACTGTTTCCATTCCTTTTCCTGTTGTTGTAATAAAACACCTTGATAAAGCAGCACAAAGAAGGAAGGCTTTCTTTGGCCTCACAGTTTCAGGTAGTCCATCCTGTGGGGACATAAAGGCAACAGGAGCTGAGCACATTGGAGTCACAGTTAAAAGAAAGCAGCAAGGAATACTGCTTAGCTTACTTTTTGATTTTTATAAGGTAAAAAATCCAATCCAGGATGCCACTCATAGTGGGAGGGCTACCCCACGTCTAGTCTATTAATCTAATATAGATAATTCTTCACAGGCTTGCTCAGAGGCCACCTCCCAGTAACTGTACATGTTGACAATTGAGATTATCAGATGTGATGCTGTTAAATGGTTGTAAGCTGCCATGTAAGTTCTGGGAATTGGAGTTCAGGTTTTCTATAAGAGCAGCCAGTGCTCTTAACTGAGGAGCCATCCCTCTTGCCCCTGCTTATTTTTATTTTATATGTATGAATGTTTATCCTACATGTATGTAAGTTTAGTACATGTATGTAATGCCCTCAGAGTCTAGAAATTAATATGACCATCTTTTACAAAACCACAGCACTGTCAGAGAAACTGTCTCAAATGGATGCTAGATGATCCATGGACAATTAGTTCCGTGATTTTGAGTGGTCTCAATACATGTGTGTGTGTGTGTTTGTGTGTGTGTGTGTGTGTGTGTGTGTGTGTGCAGGTGTCTGTAAGTTTACATGCATTTAATTAAAAAGGCGACATCTTTGTAGGATTTGGAGGGAATGAAAATAATCAAGACTGTCAATATAGTTCACTAATTCCATAATATAAAGGAAAATTCAGTAACTTATTGGTAAAGTCTAAGTAATACTGCTTGTGGAATTAGCAAAATCAAACATTAGGGAAAAGGCTACTGGAAAGGTCAGATTGTCTCAAAATCCTAGGGAATTCATCTTGGGAAAGAGAGGGAGTACTTGGAGAAGAGGAAGGCTGTTGAATGCATTTTGTATGACACTATTCAATGAGACTTTAGTCCTTTGTCCACAGAAATGAGATTTATGCTGTTGTAGAGAAAGAGCAATATTTGCTTCCCATTGCAGTACAGAGAGGAACCTAAGGAACAGGGATTATGCAGGCTGCACAGATGATGGAAAACGTGATTCACAGAACCATAGCTGTGGAGGGGAGCTCTGTGCACAGGGATCTTTGGGAGGAAGGGAGGCCCCTGAGTGCTTCGACAAACCCTTGGTGCTTTAAAGAATGGTAACTTGGAGTCAAGCTCACAGACAAGGACGTGTCTCTGGCTTTGTCTTCCTTTTGTTTCCCCAGCCTGCCTCTTTAACCACATTCTGCCTGGACCGAAAATAATTCTGGTTCTTGTAAGTTGGAGAACCAATGGTTGAAACTATTAATTTTTCATTCTTCCAATTTTTGGTCAACATTTCAAAGTTCCAATTCAAAACAGCCGTGAATTTAAATAGTAATTTTCACTTTTTTTGTATTACTGAAGTTAATGCCAATATGTACTTTTTCTTTACTGTACTAACTTAGAAATTTCAGTAAAATCTTTAATGATGATGAGAGCAACTATGCCTTCTACTACATTCATGTGAACTATTTTTATATTTAAATATTGGTATGTTTGATGAACTTCTTTTTAAAAATATACTCTTTATTAATCTTAAGTTCCTCTCTGTCACTAATTTTTATATTAATTGGATACCAACTTTGCATTGAACCTTTCTGTACTGTCGGTTTATGTGCTGGCATGGATAAATATTAATAGAGTTTTTTAAATGTTAAATAACTTTGAATTCCATTAATTGTTGTTTCTCAAAATTATAAAAATAAATTGCTTTATTTTTAAGGTAATAAGTTATTGGGAGTTTTCTTATTTATAGTCACAATTTTAATTTCATGAACTATGTCTATACACTTTTGAATAATTTTCAGACTAGTTTTATAAACTGGACTGGTTAAAAGTCCTTGCTCTTTTCTCTTTAAAAATGTTTTTATTTATTATTTTTATGTGTATGAATGTATTGCCTACATATATGTAAGATCATCACTGTCATGAAATGCCCATGGAGGTCAGAAGAAGGTATTGGATTCTCCTGGAACTTGAGTTATTAGATGTTGTTAGATGTTTGTAAGCTGCCATGTAGGTGCTGGGGATTGGCATCCAGGTAGGGCAGCAGGTACTCTTAACCTCTGAGCCATACCTCTTACCCCTACTTATTTTTATTTATATGTATGAATGTTTTTCCTACATGTATGTAAATGCACCACATGCATGTAATGCCCTCAGAGTCTCGAAGAAGGCGTAAGGTCCCTTGGAACTCTAATTAAGGACAGTGGTAAGCTGCCATGTGGAGACTGGGAATTGAACTGAACCTGGGTCCTCTGAAGGAGCACTCTTCACCATTGAGCCATCTCTCCAGCCCCTCATTATGTTTCCGATGGCTAGGAATTATTATTTCTAAGGAACATTTTCTAAGTTTAATTGCTGTTACTTTTGTCTTTTTTCTTGGCTCCTATTAAACTTATTTTTCCTAGACTAAAAGTTGCATATTTCCTCAGCAAATTTATACAAAATTTTTATTAAGACAAAAATATGTAGGTACTAGTCCAATATGAAAAATTTTGAAGAAATTATCTAAAATCTCGATTGATAAGAACATAAAGAATGTCTACATTGAGGTTGTTAAAGAGGAATGAGAAAATTTGTGAAGGTAATTTCTTTGGAAAAAATTCTCAAGACTCTGGATGGTAGGTCCAGTTCTGAGGAAGAAGCAATGAGAATCTAGATCCCACCTTCCACTGAGGGCAAGGCACTTCAGTGGGGACATCACAGCTCCATTGTCCTCTGCCATAAGAGGAGGAGGAGGGGTAGCATCTGTCCTCTGTCTGGACAACATTCATGAGAGATTGATGGCTATAGATGGTGGTAGAGATGAATGAGAGTCTTGTGGTAGAGAGTTGATTTACACTGGCTTGCATTTTGTTGGGGGCAGGGGAGACCTGGGTAACACTGAGGCAGATGCAGGACAAGAGTGAGGATGGTGCTGGAAGTGTTAAGCAGGTCCAAGTGAAAGCACCCCATTTGGCACTGGAGGTCAGGGGTCCCCAAGGCTTGGTTCCCTAAAAAGTCACAGAAGGACTTACGTGTCTTCAGCTTCTAACATGGCAGTGTTCACATAAGAACATTTCTGGACCCTTCATCTGAATCAAAACATCTGGCTAGAAAAGTATGACCATCATCAAAAGAGATCAGTAAGACCAAAGAAGGTGCCACTGTGCCTTCCTGGAGACAAGTAGACCAGAGCCGAAAGCTACTTCCCAGTGGAGACTGAAAGGAGAGGAGAGGAGAGGAAAGGTTCATGGATGACTGAGATAGAACAGTACAAAATGAGACTTTGGAAATATTGGATTCCTAGCTGCTCTGAGATCACAAAAATCATGGAACAAATTATCCATAATATAAATATAATTATATCCAGTGAATCCTGTTTGATTGTTTTATGGTTCAATTATTTAGCTATTTTCTTTACAGTTTTAGCATGCACTTGAGTTAATTTATTTCAACTCTTCTCCTAAATAATACTACGATATCAGTACTGAGAGTTTGTAGATATTTCTTTGAACTTTCTTTTTTTAAAATGATACTTTTATTGATGTTTTGTGTATTCCAAACATCATTTTCAGTTTGATTTAGACATATTTATCTTTTCCTTCCTCCTACCCCACCCCAGCTCATGAATTCTGCCATACATGCCCTGAATCTTTCTCTTAGACTTTTTAAGGTTTTTCTCTGCAAAAGATTACTGTTTTGGGCAGAATTTAACTGTATGAATCTTCTTTGACATAGTCCTCATGTTGTTGTTTTTCCCCCATATTTGTATTGTTCCAAAATATGCATATATAAAGATCACATTTATACCAGAATTATATCCTTCAGAAATAAACAGTATGTTAATTCCAAAATATGTTTAAGAATTCACATTTTTTCATTTAATTTTATATTACTTTAAGATCTGAGTACACACCTTCCACCCATATGTGGTAATTCTGAAAATAAGTGGTTAGTTCATCTAGGGCCCACTAAGAGATTCACATTGTAACAGCACAGTTGCTTTCAAATAAAAAGAAATATAACAATAGCACTGCCCAGCTTGCCTTTCAACTGGGGTATTTGGTGCTAGCACCCACAAATGAGAGAAACTATTCACCATTTGTTTTTTAGGGACTGTGTTACTTCACTTAGCATAATGGTTTCACATTCCATTCATTTACCTGCAAAGTTCATGGTGTCATCTTTCTTTACCACTTCATCGAATTGTGTAGATATAACACATCTTATCCACTGGAAAGTTGAGGGCCATTTGGGTTGGTTCCAGCTCTTCGCTATTGTGAAGAGAGCTGCAATAAACATAAATATGCACGTATATTTGCAGTAAAATGAGTCTTGTGGATATATGCCCAGGAGTTGTAAGACTGGGTCAGGTGGGAGGCTCATTTTTAGTCTTTTAAGGGTTCTCCACATTGCTTTCCATAGTGGTTATATGAGTACATTCCTACCAGCAGTGGATGAGTGTTCCCCTTTCCCTACAACATCTCCAGTATTTGGTGTCTTTTGATTTCTTGATCTTAGCCAGTCTTAGCCAGTGAGATGATATCTTAGAGTGGTTTTAATTTGCATTTCCTTAATTATTAACAATGTTGAACACTTTTTTTTTTTTTTTTGGTCTTTTCTATACAGGGTCTCCTTGTAGCCCCAGCTGTCCTGGAACTCACCCTGTAGACCAGGCTGGTCTTGTTTCTCAGCCATCTTTACTTCCTCACTGGTGAAATCTCTGTTCAGCTCTTTACTTCATCTTTTGAGTGAGTCATTTGTTTTCTTACTTCTTATTTTTTGAGTATTTTATATATTCTGGAAGTTAATGCTCTGTCAGATGTTTCAGTGGTGAAGATTTCCTCCCACTTTGTGGGTTTTCTCTTCACTTTCCTGATTGTTTCTTTTGCTGTACAGAAGCTTTTGAGTTTAATGAGGTCCCACTTGTCAATTGTTGACCTTATTTCCTGCACAGCTGCTGTCTGATTTAAAAAGACTTTTCCTATGCCTATGTCTTGTAGGTTGCTGACAAATTTTTCTCCTGTCACCTTCAGAATTTCAGGTTTCACAATGAGGTCTTTGATCCATTAGGAGTTGATTTTTGTACAAGGTGAGAGATAAGGGCTTAATTTTGTTCTTCTACATATGGTGATCCAGTTTTGCCAGCACTATTTGCTGAAAATGCTGTCTTTCCTCCACTGAGCTTTTTTGCCCCTTTATTGAATATGAGGTGGCTGAAATTGTATGAGATCAAGTTTGGATCTTCAATTTTGTTCCATTGGTCAATGGATCTGTTTTTGTGCCAGTACCAGGCTGTCTTTATGACTATGGCCCTTTATTACATGTCAAAAAACACTTCAGAATATACTCGAAGCAATTCAAAGAACATAGGAAAGAAGCAATTATCCTCAAGCAACTAAAGAGAGAAACTAATAAAAGCATAACATCATAGATACAAACCTAGACCAAGAATAACATCATAGATACAAACCTAGACCAAGAATGCAAATAAAGAATAAGTTGAAAGGAAGCAATGCACATCTATCAAAATAACTTAAATATTAATGGTCTAAACTCCCCAATAAAAAGACATAGGCTGGGAGAATGGATTAGGAAACAGAATCTGTCTATATGTTATCTACAAGAAACCCATCTCACCCTCAGGGGCAGACACCAACTCAAAGTAAAAGGATGGAAAAAATTATTGCAAGCAAATGATACCAAAAGCAAGCAGGAGTTGCTATTCCAATATCAGACAAATTAGACTTCAAAGTAAAACTAATCAGAAGAGACAAAGAGGGCCACTATATCCTTACCAAAGGAACAAATAACCATGAAGATTTCACAATCATGAATATATCTGCACCAAACTCCAGTGCACTGAACTTTATAAACACAATTCTACAGGACCTCAAGGCATAGATTGATCCCAGCACACTAATAGTGGGGGACTTCAATACCCCACTGAGCCCCTTGTATAGATCAACTGGACAAAAAATAAACAGAGACATTGGAACTGAACAATACAATACAACAAATGGACTTGATGGACAGCTTTGAACTTTCTTAAGTACAAATTTCATTTAATTCTTTGGCTGTTGTTTAACTTCACAGATCCTGCTTTCTCCTTCTTGTTTGAGAAAGGTGTCTTTCTGTCAGTGTTGCATCAAATTCTGTTGGTTTTCTTCTTTTTCAATTCACATAGGTCATGCTTTATACTTTACTTTCTAATACTTTTAATATTTTATTTATTATATTATTGAATGTGTATGAATATATTGCCTACATGTGTATAAGTGTACCCATGCCATGCAATGACAGCAGAGTGAGAAGAAGACATTGGATCCTCTGGAACTGGACTTATGGACAGTTTTTAGCCACCATGTGGAAGCTGGAAACTGAACTGGGGTACTCTGCAAGAGCAACCAGTACTCTTAGCTGCTGATCATTCTCTCCAGTCTCAGTCTATACTATAACTATCGACCCATCTGAAAAACTTCACCATCTAATGTGAGATAGGAGTTTAAATTATGTTTCTTGTAGATAGATTGCCAGTGGTCATTCTTTCATTTATTTTAGAGTTTGTTATTTGGTTCAATATATCTATTGCTGCTTTTCCATATGTTTCTGTAAGGACGAGGCCCTGTTTCCAGATCTTTTATTCAGTTCTGCTGTTTTTATGTCAGATTATTTTTATGCTTATTTGGCTGTCCATACACTTCACTATTTTTCCATTTATTTTATGGAATCCTCACAGATTCTACTGTCTATATTAAATTCAAAACAAGATAAAGTTATAGAGAGATTTCATTGAAATTCTAGCTGAAAGTTTCTTAGACTTTTTTTAGTGACTTCTAGTAATTTTTAGAATCTTTACTTAGTGTTGGGGTAAAGGCTCTGCATCCTCTCATTTTGGTCCTGTTTTACTGTGTAGATTTATTTCCTCAAGATGGTCTTCTTTTGTCCCTTGTTTTTAAATCTGTTCTCACACTCTGTATAGCTATTTTTCCTACAATAAAATTTCCATATAAGTTAGTAACAAGTACCTTAGGGAGACAATTTTTAGGAAGTCTCTAAGTAGATAGAGCCAAATGTTTTGGTGACACAATGGACAGCAGGTGTCAGCCTCTATTGAGCAATGTTAATGTGGTGTTTGCTACATTATGAGACCACAGGGTAAGCTGTCATTTAGTTCCTCCAGAAAGATTCACTTAAAACTGATTATCATGTACCACCAAGTTCCTCTGTAAAGATTAGGATTCAGTGATGAGTAAAGCAAACAACAGTAAATATTTAAAAAAAAAGGCTTGCTTTATCTAGCTGGTATTTTAGTAAAGGAGACCAAATGTAGACTAGATAAATAAATTTGAACTGAATTATGTAATGTTTAAAAACATAGGAGAAAATAAAGCCTAGGGAAAGCAAGAAGTGCTGGGATGGGCTGATATCCTTGGTGATATATACTGTCACTAGAAAGCATAAGACAAGAGCTGTGAGAGTCAACAGGGCAGGCTGACAGTAAGGTGTGAATCTTGCTAAGGATAACTACTTTTGGCATAAATGGGATGTGAAACTATACTAGGTTTTGCCACAGAGTACTGAAATGATCCAGTGAGATTTCACTGCATTTGTTTGACTTTAGTTTGAGAATAAACTGATCCAGGTCCAAACCACTACTGAAAGTAGTGGACATAGTACATTCTGGAGTTCTTTTGAATGCAAAGTGGGATGGATATAAAGTGTAAAATAAACATAGGAGTTAAGAATGACATGGGTGCTTTTCATCTAAGAGCCAGGGTCATCATCACCTCAGGCGAACTCAGTGGAAGAAGCAGTTTTGCTTAGAACCTTAGTACCCGAGGAAGCCCTAACAGAAATCAAGTAGAGATGTTGAGCTGGCACCTTCTGAAGGTAGACATTAAAGAGTAGAGAATTTGCTACAAATGCAAGAGCTTCAGAAAGCCCATTGTATAAAAAAAACCCACACTAAAGATCACCTAACAAATGAGTGTTGATGTAACAGAGAATAAGTGTCAAGGACCAGAGATTTGAGCATTGTTGAGTCAGAAGAGGATAATTCAGAAGGAAAAAAATAAAATGCAGTGACCAAAAAGGTAACAATACTCCCAATGTATTGTTAACTGAGGTAACAGAGGAGAGAGATTACTGGTCTGTCCATGTAGTAAGAATAAAGTCTGCAGGCATCACCACAGGAAATGGGCAGCTTAGATTTGGCACCCGGCTTAGATTGGGCAGATGCGCAGACTGACCCCAGGAAAGTGCAGAGCTCTCCTCCAGAGTGGAGACTTTCCTGAAACAAACACAAGAAGTTCAGCCCATGCCGTGTTCAAATGGACCATTGGAATAATTGCTCATACGAGTAGTTGAAGTAATCAACTGGAAGGGAGGAGCTTCATAAACCTCATGATAGATGTGGAACAAGAGATCTGGAAGGAGAAACATCCCTTCGGTACCCAAGATGCTTAGGGCTGCTGATGTCTGAGATTGAATTTGAAACATTGTTCTTCCAAACCAAGAGAAGACCAAATGTGTAGACTCTATCTTTCACCTAACTACTATGCATAGATAGGTTTTAATTTTCAAGTTTGAATACTTAGTTTGTAAAATAATTTCCTCCCATTTCTAGAAGACTGCAAATTTTGACAGTTTGAAACCTGTCAGTTTTGTTATTAATTATTAAAGTCTGTAAATTTGTATCAAGAATATATCTCAGCAGAAAGTGCTTGATGTAAAACAGAGGAGTCAAGAATGGTGCCAATGCTTTTCATCTTACGCACCTTGAACATAGTTGATGTGGTCTAAACTCTGGATTCAGTCCCCGTCGGTGAAGAGAAAGGCAGCGGCTCCTGTTCTGTCTCAAGAAAAAGGAAGACAAGAATGAGTCACCTAAGATAAAGAATGATTGACCTTTGTCATCAGCAACACAGACTCAATGTGACTTTGATGAGGTGATTGTTGGGGAAGTCGAGGGTAAACCCAATTCAAAAATTTGTTGCTGAAACATTAGGGAAGAGGAAATGAATGATTCATTTAAGGGGTCTTGCTTCAATGAATGGGATAAACATGGGGCTAACATGAAGAGGAAGGGGATAAAAAAGGCTTTTATGAGATAGGAGAAATTACAACAGGTTAAATGCTCAGGAGAGAGAGAGAGAGAGAGAAGAGAGAGAGAGAGAGAGAGAGAGAGAGAGAGAGAGAGAGAGAGAGAGAGAGAGAGAGAGAGAGAATAAGTGGAATGCTGTCTTTAAGTGAGAAGGAAGGAGGTTTAACAAGCAAATGAAGGAACTATCCTTGGCTAGGAGCAAGGACTCAGGCAGTGAAGAGGGCCCAGGTGGGAGGGCAGGTGTAACTTGTGGAAGTTTTTCCCACTTTTCAGTTTTTCCTTGCAAACAGAGCCAAGGTCAGTACCTGACTAGAATGCTTAGGGAACTGTGTTGATGGATTGATGATTCAGGACAATTAATGCAATAGTCATACTGGAGCAGGACTGGTCCAGTCCTGATCTTCCAGTGATTTATGAAAGATCACTATTGTTCACCATAACATCATTCTCTCTATCCTACCACAGCTCTGAAAATTTAGCTCAATCCATTGTCTTCTAGAACATCTAAGGCCTCTTCTCAGTTATCCTAAGTTGAGTCAAGAGTTAGTCAAAACTTTTGCTTGTAATTTCTGAAAAGATTTCTGCCATGTTCTCTTCTTCCTCACTCCCCCTCCCCCTCCTTTCTCCCTATTTCTGAGATCATTCACACTATGCCTGCATTTGAGTTTGAGTGTTATTTCCTTAGAAATCCAAGTCCTAGGCAAATTCAAGTGTTCACCGATTAATCACAGAAGTCAGAGTAAAAAGGAAAGTGAGGCACGGAAGGAAGAAAGCAAATATGGAGTGGCTTGCCAATGATTCATCTACTGCTTTCCAGGAAAACAGAACTGTTTCTACACCCATGGAAAGTCTGCAACAGGCAAGCTTCTCGTTTTTGCAGCTTTTTGCTATGCACTGTGTCCCACTGGCTAGGAACAGGAACTAGGGAAAAGAGGTAAGGGTATTTACTGTTGTCTGGGAAAGTGTTAAGGGAAGTGTTAGAAAATGTTTGATCAACATTGATTAGCCAGCATGAAAATGAAAGATAAGACTGACCTCAGGAGCAGATCATTCTTCATTAAAGACAGTGACAGACTACAGTTTCTTCACTGGATGTAAATAGAAGCCAAGCACTGAAGCTCAGTTGCTGTTAGTTTTTATGAGGCTTAGTTGGAAAGACCAGATACTTTTCTGCAGTCTTGTTTTTTACAGTTTGAAGGGTTGGGACAGTGAGTGCCGGCGTACAGGCTTGGGGTTGGGATGCTGAGTGCTGGCATATTCCCAGATAACACAATGAATGGCTGGGGTTTGAGATTTCACAGCTTCCAGGCCCAGGGTTTCTCAACTTAGCTGGGATTTTTCAAACTGAGACTTTATCCTTGAAGGAACACACATATTTATTTATTTATTTATTAATTATTATTATTATTATTTGGCCTTTTGAGATAGGGTTTCCCTAAAGCTGCAGCTTGGCCTGGCCTCCATATCACAGAGATCCACCTGCCTCTGCCTCCTATTGGTGTTAAAGGCAGCCTCACTGTACTCGACCATTTCTTCATATATTTTAAGAGAGCATTTCTAATGGGGAAGTAAAAATGAGTAGAAAAAATGTTCAGTATCATTCTTTTTGTCTGTGGCTTGTTAAATCTAATTTTTCTTGCCTCTGTATTTATATTATAGTGTACTGTAAATAAATGCTTTGGGAAATACATTACATATAATAGATATGGTATTAGTTTGAGATCTTTTATTTATTTATTTATTTATTTATTTATTTATTTATTTATTTATTTGTGCACCACCATGCCCGGCTTAAAGATGGTTCTTAGCTGCCATTTGGGTGCTAGAATTGACCCCGGGTCCTCTGCAAGAGCAGGCGGTGTTCTTAACCACTGAGCCATCTCTCCAGCCCCATGAGCAATCTTTTAGATTACTAATGAGCCTAGCCTAAGTGTGGGAGCTGTGCAGTAATCTGACCCTGAGTAAAGGAGGCAGATCCAAGATGAAGGCTGGCTAACATGCTTTAACCTGATTTTCCTTACTCGCTGGGTTCTGCAGGCCCAGGTGAAAAGTCAGAACTTTGAGCAAAGCAGCTTCCAAGTTCTCATTATACTCAAAGTGCCTAGTAAGTAGAGATACTTAATTTTTTTTTTTTATTATTTATCTTTGTATGTGTATGAATGTACTGTCTGCATGCAGGTCTGTGCACCCGTGTCGTGCAATGCCGCAGAGGTCAGAAGAGGGTCTCGGATTCCCCTGGAACTGGAGTTCTCCTGGAATTGGAGTTACAGACGGTTCTCAGCCGCCATGTGGGTGCTGGGGATCGAACCCGGGTCCTCTGCAAGAGCGTCGGTGCTCTTAACCGCTAGGCCATCTCTCCAGTCCCTGGGTGTGCTTTGAAAGAGTGCATGTAGGAATATGTTAGTGGATGAGAGTGAATAACTTTAATAGGTTTTGATACTAGGCATTTTATTTATTTATTTATTTATTTATTTATTTATTTATTTATTTATTTATGGCAGGGTCTTGTGGGCTGATGAGCTGGGTCAGCAGGTAAAGGTACCCATTGCTAAGACTGATGACCTGAGTTGGATCCCCAGGACCCACAGAATGGAAGGAGAGAGGCAACTACAGAAGTTGTCCTCTGACCTCTGCTTGCATGCTGTGGCATGTGCACACCTGCACACACAGAGAAAGAATGAGAAGAGAGAGGGGGAGAGAGAGAGAAAGAGAGAGAGAGAGAATATATTTGCTTTTGAACTTTTTGAACTCCTGGTAATCTTGCCCAGTCTCCATGCAAGAATTATACATATGTGCCACTGTGCCTGCTTTACTAGGCCTTTTTAACAAAATTGAGGGAATGGACGTTTGATTGGAATATAATATACTAATTGTGTCTGTGCATGTGTGTGTGTGTGTGTGTGTGTGTGTGTGTGTGTGTGTGTGTATGTGTGTAGATTGAATCCAGGATCTCTCAGATCCTGGTCAAGGGCTCTACCAGTGAGCTACAGCCTCAGCCCTACCCCTTGGTTTCTGTTTTGTTTTGTTTTGTTTTGTTGGTCTTTTTGAGACAAGGTCTCCCTGTAGCCACAGCTGACCTGGAACTCACTATGTAAACTAGGTTGGCCTTGAACTCACAGAGATGCCAAGAGAGTGCTTGGATTAAAGGTGAGTGCCACCATGCCTAGCATGGGGGCTCTTTTCTATTTCACAACATTCCACCCCTGGCCCCAAAGGCCTATGGCCATTTCATAATGCCGGATGCATTTAGTCCATCTCTAAGAGTCCTCCAAATCTTAGCAGTTCCAATACTGTTCAAAAGTCCAAATTTAAAAAAAAAATAAAAAAATAAAAAATAAAAAAAGCCCCATAGAATCTGGATAGGGCACACACCTTTAATCCCAGNCTCCCCAACTGTAAATTGGAGACAACTATTGTAGAGGTAATCTCTTATAAAACCGGTAAAACTGCTTTCTTTAATTGACTACTAGACATGGGAACTGTGGAAGGGATTACTCTCTGTTCAGAACCAAATATAATACTAAAGTCCTAGGGCTATGCACTCAGGCAAAATATATTAATACAGGAGCTCTGACATCAGCAATGGATTGTTCTACCAGGTGGATGTTGGCCAGGGGATCCAAGGCCCCACAAAAGGTAAGGGCTCCTTGCCTCTAAGTTGGGATACCTACAGGAGGAGAGGCAATAAGACCCTGCTGCCGAAGACCTGACGTTAACATGGGAGGGATGTATTGAGACCACACATGCAAGTGTACAGATGGCCTCTGGAATGCCAGAGAGTGTTACCAAAGGCCACTAAACCAATAAAGCAAATATGGGTCTCCCTGAGTCAAGCAAGACTCCACCGTCAGCACCAGCTACACCTCACCTGCCTGGAAATACTGTGCAGCAGAGGCAGCCATGTGCCTGTATATCCCAAATCTAATTGGCTATTGGCTCTCCCCTTGTTTTTTTTTTTTTAAGGCAGGGTCTTACTACATAACATCGCCATGTAAGGCTTGGAACTCAGAATCCTAGCTCTTCCTTTGCCTTCCAGCTAGCTGGGATTACAAATGTATGCTACCAAAATAAATGACTGACTTCTAAAGAAGGATGATTTGGTTGTCTCTCTCAAAATTAAAGATGCCTTGCCTCCTTCCCTCTTTCTTTCCCCTCCCTCCTTCTCTCCCTCCCCTCCTTCCCCTCCCTCCCACTCTCCACCCAGGTCTTTCATTTTCAGGAATCTAGCCCATGAATATTTGCATAATTTCACTGAAATACTGTTTGCAAGAAGAAAAAAAGGGGCACTGATTGGTTGAATACACTGGGTGATAGAACTGTTGTTTATTTATGTATGTGTGTATTTTTGAGACAAGGTCTTCCTGTAGCCCCAGCTGGCCTGGCTCTCACAATGTAGACCAGGCTAGCCTTGAACTCACAGAGATCAGCCTAGTTCTGTCTTCCAAATGCTGGGATTAAAAGTGTGCACTACCACGCCCAAATCTAGTTTGAGATCTTAAGCATGGGACATTTTGTTTTACCAAAATGACAGTTGAGTTTCACATATATCAAAATGTACAAGATCTTAAAACAGCACTACAGTACTGTCTGGAAAGCCAGAATGCCCTGATGATTAAATAGACCTCAGCCTGCCATTGAACAGGGAAACTGTTTTTAATATGTTTTATATTTATGAAATGCGTAATTTGGAAGCCATGCCTCACTTTACCCTTTTTTTCCCAGCTGCTCTAACCATTGTGATTAAGCAGAGGTTAACATGAATGAGGGAGCTTGTGGAATGGAAGGCATGATGGTCCTGGCGTCAACCTGTGGCTGAGCCACAAAGAAAAAGCAGTGGACATGAATCATCTAAGATGGTGGGCTGATGATAGTGCAATGGAACCTTTCAAAACCATTTCAGTAGTGAGGAGGGGCCTCTACTGGGACCAGAATGGGAAAGACATCCCGTGTGCAGCACTGGAGGCTCCCACGGGAGATCCTGGCTCCTTGGCGAAGCACTACTGTTGACCATCCTGTGTGCAGCACTGGAGGCTCCCAGGGGAGATCCTGGCCCCTTGGTGAAGCACTACTGTTGACCATCCTGTGAGCAGCACTGGAGACTCCCACAGGAGATCCTGGCCCCTTGGCGAAGCACTGCTGTTGACCATCCTGTGTGCAGCACTGGAGGCTCCCACGGGAGATCCTAGCCCCTTGGCAAAGCACTACTGTTGACCATCCTGTGTGGGGTACAGATCAGGAACAAACATAAAAACACCAGGAAGGCTAACGGAGGGATTGGCCGGCCAGAACAGTTAGTGTCTCATTGTTTCTTGGTAACAGCACAGACCTTTGATAGACAATGAGTAGTCAGTGCTTTAAGTTGGGACTTTTTTGGTTGCAAATATCATGCAATTCAAAATATAAATATTTGACACAATAGTTTACTTTTCCCTCACCTAAAATCTAGTGGCAAGACCAGGGCTACTCTTATATCAGGTCAGTGAGGTGAGTGGCTTGGGGCTCTGGGTCCTGTTGGTTTACCACATGTGATTTCAGGTCCTGGGGACTTCATATAACCACATAGCTACTCATGTTCTTCCATGAGAACAACTCTTGGTGATAGAAAAGAGAGTGTGAAAGGACCTCATCCTTAACCTTGAATGACAGTCCCAGAAAAATATGAGTTTTACATGAGTGTGCAGTCCATTTTTCAGATATGAGTCACCTTAATACATTTAGTTGTGTGGTCATTCAAACAATGTAATTTTTATTTGATATTGCCATGTGCTCATGTTAAATTTGTTAGTTTGACAGTGAAGGGAGAAGGAAGCACAGCCTTGGTATGGGACAATTAGAAGCCTCCACTACAACCATTTTAGCCACAGTATTGGGTTACACATATTATATATTTTTGAATAGCATATTTCCATTTATACCTTAAAATTTGAATTAAATCGTATTACTTAGGAGCTTGAGAGATGGCTCAGTGGTTAAGAGCACTGGTTGAGTTCACAGAGGACCCTAGTCTGGTTCCTAGCACTCACAAGGCAGCTAACAACTATTTGCAACTCCTGTTCCTCTTCTGGCCTCCCAGGACATTGCAGGCATATGGTAAACTTACATCCATTCAGTCAAAACACTTATACACATACAATAAAAACATTTTTCATGTGAATACATTATTTGCATTTCTTTGTTTTTCTAAAAATTATGGACTTCCCACTCAGCAGTTTCTCATTGTGATGCTGTTCAAGTTTTCAGAAAAGCATATGAAAAGAAATGTATTCACCACGGATAACAGTGAATCCATCTCTGAGTTATTATTCCCTATGAAACATTTGCATGCCTATTCAGCTAGAGACATAAATCGTGCCTTAACATTTCTGTTTGGTTCAATAAATATGGGGTACCCACACTTAGACAGCCACTGTTAAGTTTCCTGAACAGATTCCTGTCATTTATGAGGTCCCCTAAGATGAGAAGGGTCAGCCACAAACAAGCACACAGGGATCCATGAAGTGATCTTGGGTACTGAAGGCTAGGTGAGAACAGGAAGATGAGAGTCAGACATAGCGAACAATCTGGTTCAGAGACAATACAGCCTTCATATATTTCCAGAATGGTGTATCCAAAGATGGAACATCTGATATTAGCACGTTCTACAGTTACTATTTGCTTCCTCTTAGATAATTATGCAGCTTGGAACTGTGGTCATCTGTTTCTTCTGTTTGTTAACATTTTATCTCTCATTTCACAGTCATGAAATCCTTAAGTATATATGTTAAAAATGTTCTCCCACTTTTGACCAGAGATAGTGGGTGACCTTGATTTGAGTCTCCCAGTTCTGGGTGGGTGTAGCACCATATTAGACTTCACCAAAGAAGCCTATCCTCCCGCCTTCTGATGGAACTATTGAACAGGCACATCCATGAAGCTACAATAAGGACAATTAAGGAATCTACCTCACACAGTGTAGTAAGAAATCCATTTTCCTGCTATGAGAAGAGGCTCAGAAGAAGTAACTTTGAATTTGCTTGGTTCTGAAAAGAATTTGCTAATAGGAACTAGAATCAGAACAAGAATGGGAAAGCTGTAGCCTGTACTAGATCTGGCTGAATCTCTGGATCTGACCTACACAAAGCCACTTCTAGCCATGCCTTTCACTTGCATTTGCTATTTGGGGTGGGTTATAGCAGTGTGAATTGGATTTCTGCATCTGCACAGACATGCTATGGTGACACTAATGGAGTGTGTGGAGAGGCTGCACCTGATGGCGTTTAAGCATCTGTACCTATTCTTGCTTTTCTCCTCTTCTTATGGTTTACCCAGCAGGTTTCCTTGTAAATAGGATTTGCTATGCAACAAATCATTCCACGCAAAGCAGCTTGTGGAAGAACATTGCTAATTATATCAATCTCTTGGTTCTAAATTATGTTGAAATATCTGAGAAAATTTTCACCGACTCCCTTCCAATTTTGCTTGTTCCTACACATATTTTTCCTGAAAATTTCCTCTTGGAGTGATATAATGTGATCATTTTTCCCTATAGTTTCACCTGGGTGAAAATTCTAGATCACAGGTCAGTGATAACAGTTATGTGTTTCTTTTGGTCTTTGAGTTTGGTTCCTTGATTGAAAAAAGAAAGAAAGAATACGTTAATGATTGCTGTGATGGTTTGAGTTAGACTGTCCCCATAGACTCCAAGAATGTGGACATTTTCTTTTGAGTTTGGTATTTTGGGAGGTTTTAGAAGGTGTGGACTGGCTAGAGGAAGAGTGTTACTGAGGGCAGCCTTTGAGAATTCTTAAACCTTGCCAAATTTCTTATCCTTTCCTGATTCCTGTGCCTGTTTGAAGATGTGATCCCTCAGCTTTCTGCTCTGGCTTCTACTGCCATTATGGACTCTTCTCTGGAACTGGAAGCCAAATCTATTCTTCCTTCTGTAAGTTGCCTTGGGCAGTGTCTTAGCACAGCAACAGAAAAGTCGCTAGTACAATTGCTGAGGTGGCTGCTCTCTGTACATGGTCTTAGCCTTGCTGGACTTTGGAGGTGAATACCACAGCTGCTCAGACTCATGGCATATTAAAGATGAGCCTTTTGCTGAATAATGAGCAGATTGTTACATTCAACCAGGTGGAAAGGAGAGCTTCATCACAGGCACACCAAGGGCCAAACTTACTCTGAAAAACATAAATGTTTTAAAACAATTCCAGTTGGTTTCCAGTGTATTTCAAATCAACCTGATGTAAACCAGTTTGGAAGTTATTTTGGAATTAGAGTATGCATTCTCATTTAAGTTAGATATTTGTATATACGTACACCCATATATTGACACTCTTCTACAGCATAGAAGAATAAAAGAAGACATAGTAATTTTAATTAACTACTATGTTAAGAACTGTATAACACATTAGCTCATTTTGAGTGTAGTGATTTACATAAGGGATCCAAACATGTCACAATATGAGACTTCGACAAAAATGGCAAAATAGTGTAAGTGACATTATCTTTTATAGTTTATTCATTACCATGTTCCTTGTCAAAGTCTTTTTAAAACCAAGGAAATATTAAATTACAGCATATCAGATTTCTTGGGGAGATGTAGGAATGCCATAATCAGTTTTTAGGGCAGGAGCATGGTATTTAGCCTCTTTTCATCTTTCTCCTCAGCAATGATCCAGTCCTGACCCTTATAAATAAAATTAAAATGTGTCAAACACTATGCATTCAGCCAAATTACTCAACTCTATTTGTATTCCAGTACTCTTTGTCATTTTATAATATAATAAATAATGAAGTTTTATTAGTATTTTTCTTTAGAATACATGGACTAGAAAGGTTGAAAAATTTGTCATGTTCTCTGTTGGGTCCCACCTTCCCAGAACAGTTCCTTATTCATAGTGTTAACATTTGATATGCAGGTTAAATATTTGATATACATAGTGTTAAAATTTGACGAAAGGCTGGAGACATGGCTGCTCCTTCAGAGGACCTGATTTTAGTCCCCAGAACCCGTATAGTGGCTCACATCTGTCTATATTTCAAGTACCAGGCTATCCGATGCACTTTTCTTGTCCCTGTAGGAACTGCAGCCCAAACACTCATGAGCATAAAATTAAATATAATATAAAAATTAAAAAAATAATACTTGATGAATGAATAAATCAGTGGAGAGAGATATACATGTCCCTCTGCAACATGTATACCCTTTATAATTTCCAGAACTATTTAACAGAAACATTAGTGTCTAAAGAAAACTCTGCTTATGGAATTGAGAAGCTCAGACTAGTCTTTTTTATCTTCTCTTCTTCCTCTGCTTCCTCCCTAGGTTACTGGAGTAGTGTTTTCAGTGAGTTCCCTGTTTCTGTTTTTATCGTTCTATAGTCTCAGCATAAAGCTGGAAAAACACTACTGGAATTCTATTACTGATTTCCATAATAAATTCAAACAAAATCAAAATGCAGTATCTGCTTATTTATTCTCTTGCAAAGCCTGACGACTGTGCTGTGCTGCACACAGTGTTAATAACTTGGCTGGCTGGCCCCACTGACCTTGTCACCCACTGCATCTACTCCTGTCCACCCAGGGCTCCTTGCTCACAGGCATCTTAGGATGTTGGTCCTCCTCTGCTCTTTACCACTTGTTCCTCCAGTCTTTGAGGTTTTACATTACCCCTTGCTTTCCTATTAGGCATGCTATGCATGTGAAGCCCTTGTCTAGCACTCTGGATGCGGTCTTGCTGTCCTATACTCTGTTCCATAGCATTTGTCAAGCTCTACATAATTTACTTTTCTCTGAAGCATATAACTTATTGTCTGCCCCACCTCTATGAGGGTGTGGATCATTTTCAGTTGTAGTACTAATATGCTCCCGGTACCTAGAACAGCCCCTGTTGCATAGTTGATACTCAAAACATGTTTATAGAATGTGGGAAGGGTTATATAAATCTTTTCTGTGAAATCCAGGAAAATAATAAACAGAACCTGGAAGTCATGCATGTCTCATAAAGATGGGCAACAACCATGAAACGATCATGGCATGGCAGCTGACTCAAGTCCAATATGGTCAGAAACTAGTTTAGGTCCTGAGGCTTTGCTATGGTCCTACTATCATGTACATTTTTATTAACTCCTCATTGGCTCAGAGAGAAAATATAACATAACCTGCTTAGATTCATACAAGGTGCCACAAAAAGGTATGGTTAGTATCCCAATGGGAACTCTTTAAACTCTACTCCCTTGAATATTCAAACAGGCTTTATTTACTGCTGTGCACTGATTTACCTTTGCTTCAAATTCACCCTGAAGAGAATCAGGATAGAGAGCAGAAGCTTCGATGCTCAGCATGGTGTTACTGGCTGCTAAGGGAATGGAAGTAGTTTGGGTTACAAACAGGTGAACACCAGAGTCCTTAATTGCTGCAACCCTCACAGACACCTTTGCATAAGCAGTAGTTTACCCATTGAAGTACTGATTAAATTAGAAGAAAACCAAATTGAAATAACTATGTATTCAGGAGAAACCTTTGGGATCTAGCAGTGTTAACTTGCCCCTCTAAAATACCACAGTGAAACTATCTGTAGAACTCCTTTTGAAAACTTGAGTACATTGGCAAAGAAAAGATTAACAGAGACAATTCTAGAAATGAGGAGATTGACATGTAAGGGAGACTTTTCATTTTATACATATTTCACAAAGTAATTACATTTTCTTTTTTTGTTGTTGTTTTACAGGGGAGAGTGAGAACACAGTCCCCCACTACCACAAATTATGCAGTTGAGTTTCCCACATTTGGGGAAATCTCAGGGGTCAGCACATCCAGAGTGCAATGGATTAGCCTCGCCCTGGGAAAACCACCTTCGTGATCATGGTATCTCCCCTGCCAGGTAAGTATAGTAATTACATTTTCTTCGAAAGTTGTCAATGGATTTTTGTGGTGAACTCACTTATCAAATGGATAACTTCAACTCCATGCAAAAATTATTGCAGTGATAAAGAACAAAAAGACATGAGACCAAAGGCTTCTCATTATGCAGTTTTATTTCCTGGATCCTAAAAATGTAATGAAGGGTCATGATACTTTGTACACTGTGTACACTGTGTACAGAGTTCATTCCTTTATTTGTTATTATTAGTAGGACACAGGGCATTAAACCCAGGCTTTACAACTTCTTTAACACCACACTATACCATTAGCCCCACAGAGACAATATTACCTTGAGAATAAGCCTTGTCCTTAGGTTAATTTATACTTCAGTGGTTTGGACCATGAAATTGCATTTTCCTTAGTGGAATTAATTTTGCCCATGTGATCTAATTCCATTACAATTTTCTGTGTAACTGAAGAACATATTTTCACACCTCTATGGAGAAGATTGCTAATATATCTTTTAATATATCTGTTCTGAGCACAGACTAGGCATATTTCAGTGGAAGCTAACACTTCAAGTTCAGCCTGGGGTGCTGGTACTCAACCTATCTCTTTGCCTTCTCTTCCTCAGGGTGGAGGGGCTCCTCATTACTCTGCCTCTCACAGGGGGAAGGCTTACGGGAGCAGAAAGCTTGGCCATGAATGTGGAGGATGTGAAGTAGTGTGTAGGAATGCGAGGTGTGTCTCAGTGTAATATGCGCATAGGCTGGGCAGCCTGGAAGAATGGCTCGGAGGGCTTTACCTCTCTTGGTCCTTCATTTTGTTGGTTTTCATACTGCTTTGTGAATCCTGTGTGTCAACTGTAGTGTGAGGGGAAGCTGTCCTACAGCTCAACAAGAAGCAAGCCCTGTTCCTCTTGCTCTGCCTTCTTTTCCTCTCTTACTAAGATAAAGAGAACAATACCAGGATGTCAGGGAAGAGCAAAGCTGTGAGGGATAAGGGAAATGAGAGCTGGGAGTTTGTGGGAGGAAAAGCCTGAACAAGTACTTATTTCCTCTGTTGGCATTTACTTCTGACAAGTTCAGCTGTCACTTCAGAATTTATAAAGGGCCATAAAAGAGTAAAAAGAGTGAGAGGCCAAGCACAAGATGGCAGTGAACAGAAGCAAGGCAGGAGCCCAGCCCCTACGGTTGAGCATGTGTGTAATAGAAGCCATCCTTCCATCCACCAGTCAGTCATCCCTCATAGGGACCTTCACAGCCTTTGCAGCCTATCTACATTTGAAAAGAAAGCATAAATAGTGAAACTACTTTTTGCAATTGTAATTAATATTTATTTAGTACTACTATTTACTAAGTATATTTTCGGTGTTTGTTTTGAGACAGAGTCTCCCTGTAGCTCCAGCTGGCCTGGAACTCACTTTGTAAACCAGGCTAGCCTCAATTTGATAGAGATCCGCCTGTCTCTCCCTTCTGAGTGCTGAAATTAAAGATGTGTGTCATCACGCTTATTTACTAGGCATTTTTGGTTTTGGTTTTATTTATTATTTTTATTCTATGTGTATATTGACTGCATGTATGTAAGTGCACATATGCTGTGCAATGCCCGCTGAGGTCAGAGGAGGCTGTTTAATCCCCCAAAGCTGGAGTCACAGAAAGTTGTTAGCTACCATGTGAGTCCTGAGAATTGAACCCAAGTCTTCTACAAGAAGAACCAATGCTCTTAACTGCTAAGCCATCTCTCCAGTCCCCTTATAAGCATGTTAAAATGCTTCCTGTGTGTTAATTGATTTAAATTTCATAGTATCTATGTAAAATGTAGGCATTTATTTTTATTTTCATGTAATGTATGGGGAAATTGAGGCACAGGAAGGTTACATAACTCATTTAGGGTTATACAAATGATTTAGTTAGAGCAGCTGCTCATTTGTACTTTATACATGTAACAGAGTAAGAGGAGAATTAAGAACTGCTTATAATACATGTTTTTGGGTAGGAGTAAGTTTGTCAGAGTTCTAAGGTGTTAACTTTCCAGTTCTATTGTAGGAATGCTGTTTTACATGCAAATAGGATTGAACCAGTACAAAAATATAATTCTAAATTGAGATTGTATGACTTTTCATAGAAAGCTTTAAGGCCAAAAGCACCATAAAAGTACTGAGTTATCCAAGAAGTTCTAAGAGATAAATGAGCTTGAGAAAATGACTCTTTGGCAAATGTTCTGTTATAGTTTAGATGTAAAGCATCCCCCACAGGCTTGTGTGTTGGAACACTTGGTCTCTGGTTGGCGGCATGTTTGGGGAGATATTCAGGATGTAAGGCCTAACTGGAGGAAATGGAGTGCTGGGACAGGGAAGGTGGGAGAAGGTTTTGAGTCCTAATGTCCGGCTCCACTTTCTGTCCTAGCTCCATTTCCTCCTCTACTCAGATGTGCTCAAACTCCTATGACCATAGCTGTGAGCCACTGGGGTCACTGCTCCTTCCCGACAATGACACAATGTATCGGTGCTGATGTGAATGAGAATGACCCTTATAGGATCCAAGTATTCTGACATTTTGTCTCCAGTTGGTGGTGCTGTTTTGGGAAGTCTTAGAAGGTGTGGCCATGCTGAAGAAAGTACATCACTGGGGGGCAGGCTTAGTGAGTTCAATAAGCCTTGCAGACTCCAGTTGTTCTCCCTTGACTTCCTGTGCACATTGGAAGATGTGAATCTCAGCTTTTTGCTGCATCCTTGGCCACTGTGCCACCATCAATTGTAAGCTCAAATAAACTCTTCCTTTTATAAATTTCCTTGGTCATGGGTCCTGTGGTTTTATCACAGGAACAGAAAGTGACTAATACAATATCACTTCAAACCAGGGGCCTAAACAAATCCTTTATTCCCTAAGTCACTCCTTCCAGTATCACAATGATAAGAAAGATTAGTAAATAGTTGTTCCAATAGACTTTTCTGCTTAGTGTAGAGGGACAGTCTGAGGGGAACTGATGCAATTGAGCAATGTGAAACAGCTAGGAATTCCCAAGACTAGGCAATGGATTTTCTCTATTTTATATTCTTTGAGCCTTGATGAAAACACATCCCTTGTTTTGTAAGAGTTAGGATATTTTAACAGTCTTTATTTTTGATCCCAATACTTTTAGCTTATTAAGATACAATCAAATGATGTTTTACTATTTTACACTGGATTTCCCATGGGATAGTAACTTTAGTTTTTGTAAAGCAATATGGAAAATTAGATGAATGATTTTAATATTGAGATTTCCTTTTCAGTTTACAATTTTAGATTCAGACTGAAACATAGGAAGATGCTAAAGAGATAATGTGGTTCTTGTAAAGCATGTATGTTTGTAAATGATCATATTAAAAAATAGAATGTTAGTTTTTTTGCCTATTGAATAAATAACAACAAAATACTGATTAAACATGTCACAATACAGAAATTAGGTGTCCACTGTGGTGTGTCCTTCATTCAGAAATGCTAAAAATGGCCAGGATGATTGCCATGATGTCATTAGCTGTTTTCTCTGAGTTGACCATGGCCATTACTGCTGAAGTTCAGAGCACCTATGATCACCTGAATATAGCCCACATGATACACAACTTATTAACCTTGCTTCATGGAAGGAATGGTGGCGGGGGTGTCTCATGTGTCTTGCAGGGCCAATCCACCTTTGTGAGAGCCTCACAAATCTGTTTCCCTCCGTGGAAGATGTAAGAGGTAAATGACTGACCACTGGGGAAGGGACATTTGGTGGTTTAGCTGCCCCTAAGTTTCCTAAGGCACTTATAAGTGGTGCCGACTTCATGAGCTGCCCATGTAGTGGGTGGGACTCTCTAAGGGAGACTTGATGGTAGTGGGGTAGCATTTGTGTATATTATAAACCCAATAGTCTCAATAAACTAAGTGACTCAGTAGGCTAGACCTGGATGGAATTCTTTCTCTGGTCCATGGGTCCCTTCTTCATGTAAACAAGAGTCTCTTAGAGAACATTCATACCAAACTTACAGTAGTATTTAGCTCAAACTTGCAGCATTCCTAAAGTTTTCAGAAGTGTTTTTAAAAGCATAAAAGAGGTTGGCACCCTGACTCCTTTCCTTTCCTTACCTAGTCACTAATACTTGAAGTTCCCCAAAGGCTTGAAGCCTTGCCTTCATTCAATGTTCAGTGAATGATCATCTGTTAAGTGACAATTACATTATTCTTACTTATTCTTTGTAATTATCACATGAGGAATCAATGTGAAAGCAGTCTCTCCATTGCTTCACAGGAAAGGAAAGAAATTTATTAGAGATTATTCTAAAAATCAAAACTTAAAGAGGGGAGGAAAAGAAGCAGGATCCAGCTGTGGGAAAACTGGGTAGAATAAAGCCCCAGCAACGTTCCCCAGAAGAATTTCAAATGGCCGTGGCCCCAGAGTTGCCACTGGTTGGTCCAAAGGTGTGGATCTCTAGGCCAAAGTGCTGATCAGGAGCTGAATACATGCTACCCTGCCCTGAGGCTGAGAGTTTGAACAATTCTTCATCTGCGAAGATGACCAAGGGCAGAAGATTCAGGGGGTTAAGTTTTCATTCTTGAACAGATATGTGGGCAGCATAATCCTTATCCTATAGTCACTCTTGAAGGTGGAGCTTGAACTGACAGTCTTGGAAGGTTCATCTATGAATGTCAATTTACATTAAAATATAAACAGCTTATAGCAGATATAATAACAGGGTTTATTGAAGAAGACAGAAATGTCAAAACTATTCTGCCAGTAGAGGGAGAGGAAAATGTCCAGTGGAAGAAACGTGGAAAGAGGGAAGGAAGGAATAAAGGAAGGAAGGAAAGAAGGAGGAAGGAAGGAGGGAGGAAAAGGGGAGAAAGGAAGGATGGAAAGAAGAAAGAAAAAGTTTAAAAAGATTCCTTGTTTTCTAGGAGAAAAGACTTGTCTGTTATAAACACAATCCATTTTTCTTGCTTTGGGCAAATTCTAGGTGCTCTCATACCTTCTACAGACCAGGGTGAGGTGTAGAGAAGAACAAATGTTGAGTTCCTCCATCCATGCCCTGTTGCTCTAGTAAGTTACAAGGTGTCTATGTTTGAACTTGTGTCTTTGTTAGATGTGCTTGTTTCTATATTAAGGCCAAGTGGATCTTTCCAGGATTTTGGCCTTTGAAAGGAGAAGGGTTTGAGAACACACCCTTTTTGAAAGCTTTTTGAGTAGGCGGCATTTCTTAAGTTAGAGTTTGAAGTGAGATACATAATCCACAGATAAGTGTGATGTTATCACACTTCTCTGTATTTGTGATTGGCAAAGCCTTCTGGAGACTGGCAGCCTTTAACAACTCTATTTTTATTAGTGCTTATAGTTCCAGACAAATCTCTGAAACTGAGATTGAAAATTCATTTCGGTTACATTTCAGAAGGTTAGAAAAAAATGGAGAATATTTTGAAAGACTTAAGAAGTCCTTATATAATCTGAAAAATGCATAACATTTATATATGTAACCATGACATTAATTTCCAAAAAAAAAAAAAATTCCTTCACAAGGCTGCTTTTGCAGGCTGAAAAAGGAACTGAAAATTTGAAAGCCTGGAGAGTTAAACCTCAAAATAATGATATGGTGATAACTTTCTCAACATTTGGTAAGTTCAGTTGGAGTCAGATTTAGAATGTTTATACTTTAAGAATTTGCAAAGAAGCTGTAAGTGCAAACTCATATTCTCATGGCACTCCAGTTAACGAGTTGTGATGTGATAAACCCAGAAGATAAAAAGAAAAAGAGAAAAACAGGGATAGCACACTAAATGTCTTCATCTCACACCCAGCAAATTTAACTGTCCTCCCAGATTAGCACCAGAGTTTTCATCAGAGGCACAAAAGAAAGAGCCTGACATTATAGCACATCCAGAAACAAGGAAAAAATGACAAAATACTTTGAAAAAGCTGAAAAGATTCAGTTTAATTTATGGTACTTAGCTTGTTTTGGAAAGGGAAAATGAATATTTCAAAATAGTCTTTCATCTTACATTTAATTCCCATTTGTTTTTTGCTAGAGAAGAAACTAGTGGGCTTATTCCAAATGACTGAAAAATGGCATCAGATTAATGTTTAGAGAGAATATTGAAGCATTTACAATGCATGACTTTCATTTTAGAGATGGTTCATTCTTCATGATGTAGACCCACCTTTAATTATGAATTCGTACACAAGCATTTTAAATAAATCCATTACAAATGTGGACTAAACTAGATTCATTTGATTGCATGAAAACTAGATGTTTTTCAAAACTTTGGCTAAAATACCATTTTATTTCCAGTGATCAAGACAGTGACCTTCTAGGTCTCAGCCCTTTCCACCCAGTGCCAGCCACTATCCCACTAGAGCCACTGTGCTGAACCCAGACCACAGATTCCCAGATCAAAGCAGATCACATCTAATTCCTTCTAGGGCATTATTCCAGCCAACACATCTGTATCATCTGCCATGAAAACAGAAATTTTCTTTCTCAATTGGTGGGAACCTCTTCACAAACATAGTGGAAGGTGATACAGTTCAGTGCTTTGGGAGCCCCTGGGTCACCAGAGATCTGCTGTGCCAACAGGCAGGTTGAGGCTCGAGACCCCAACCTTTATCCCATTGAAGGACACCACCTACCTCCACTACAATTTCTTGATTTATGCTCTCATCTTTCATTCTCCTCAAGAGTAAATGGAAATATTGCTGTAGGTGAAAAAGACCACACAGAGCACTCCATTTTCAGCTCCTTCCCCTGAAATGGCTTGTCTGCATCTTTGTATGTGCCATTTCAGCCAATTGTCTCTCATGTACAGAGCTTGATCTTTCCATCACCTTCCTTAAGAAGTTATTGGATATTAAGTTAAATAGCAGGTGTAGAGAAACTTTACTTTCATCTTTTCCATTCAATGTCTCATCTCTTCTTGAGTATCTTAGAAACACACCTGGCTCTCATGCCTTAGGTTATCTCTGTTCGTTAAAGCATCTTTGAACTCACTTCTCTTATACAGCATCATCTGCCAGCAGCATCAACACCATGGTGGGAGATCTTCCGAGTCTTGCCATTAAGCCTCGAACTCCACTACCTTATGCCATGTTTCCTACTGCTGTGTTGGTCAGCTGAAGGTTTTCCTTCTTCTGCAGCAAATCCCTTCATCTCATCTGTGGGTCCCATATCATTCTGGTTTTTTAGCATAATGAAAATGGTTACCTTTCTGTGATTTTAAGTAATCTTCTTCTTCTTCTTCTTCTTCTTCTTCTTCTTCTTCTTCTTCTTCTTCTTCCTCCTCCTCTTCTTCTTCTCAGCTTTAGACATCCTCAAGTCTCTTCTTTCTCAAAGCAAAAACTTCCATTACCCACTTGCTTTATCATCTCAGCTTTTATCTCCCTGTGCTGGATAGCTCCAGTTGGCAAATTGAAATAACTGTGTAGAGGGAGCCTCATTTGAGGAATTTTCTTCACTGGATTGGCCTGTGTTCATGTTTGTCGGGGTATTTTTCTCAATTGTTGAGTGATGGGAAAGGATTAAGCCCACTGTGAGTGGTGCAACCTCTGGACAGATGGTCCTGTGTTATATAAGAAAGCAGGCTGAACTCTGCCAAATGAGCAAGCCAATAAGCCATGTTCCTCCATGGTCTGTGGTCCAGGTACCTGGGATGAGTTTTGGCCTCAGCTTCCCTTGATGATTGGCTGTGAGCTATATAAGCCAAATAAATCCTTTCCTCTGCAAGTTGGTTTTGATCAGTGTTTTGCTCACAGCCGAAGAAAGCAACTAGAATGCTCTTTTCTTCACAGGAAAATTTAATGAAAGCAAGAGATAATATTTGATGATTTCATTTTCTTATCTCCACATTTCCCACCACAGTCACCAGTGGCATCAACTGGATAACTACACTGTGCAATTGTCAGAGATTAGACTTATTGGCAGTATCTAACACAGCTCATCCTAGGGTTCTCACAGTTTCTAAGGTGACAAGTTTGCCTATATTTCAAGGACTCATTGTGGCTTGTCCTTTCTAGTCTCTTTGTAGGTGTCAGTGTTATTATTTTTTTTTAAACACTAGGCTCCATTCTCAGTCCATTTTCTCTTAATGCGTATAAGCACTCACATATTGTAACAGAGGACATGGATATTGAGATCTCCTGCATCTAAAATCTCTCTTCCCAGCTCCAGCTGAGGGCTGTGTACACTTATTAGTCATTTCTCATTGTATACTGTATTGGTATTTCAGATCAATTCATCAAAAACTGAATTTATCTTATACTATTGAAAACCTGGTTTTCTTGGAGTGTGTATTAGAGAACAATAATATACCCTTTACCAACTCAGCCATGTCAGAAACATGGGAATCATACAAAAATTCCTAGCATTCTCTCTCTCTCTCTCTCTCTCTCTCTCTCTCTCTCTCTTTCTCTCTCTCTCTTTATTAGCACAAATTGGTCAGCAAAACACTTTGATCCTATTTCTTTTCTTTTAATTTTTTTGATTATTTTCATTTTATTTGTATGAGTATGTTGCCCACATGTAGGTAGGTATCCCATATCAGGAAGAGGGAATTGGATTTACATGGAACTAGAGTTACAGACAGTTGTTACCCACCATGTAGGTGCTAGGAAACAAACTTGGGTCCTTTACAAGAGCAGCCAGTTCTCTTTAACTGCTGAGCCATCTCTCTAGCCCTGATCCTATCTCTTATGTCTCTCAAGCCTATCCCATAACTCAGCTGAACTCGATGCTGTTATCTCACAAGAACATAACTACAGCTTTTCTTACCTTCAGGCAATTTTGCACACTGCAGTAAAAATAATCTTTCTAAAATCAGAATATCTTATTATGTCATTACCTTGCTTCAAGGACTTGAACATCTTCCCAAAGCTGTCCTGATAAAGGTCAGCTCCAGCTTTGCCCTGCTCATGTTACCCCTTCCCATAATTCCTTTCTCTAATGATTTTTAGTCATTCTGTGATGCAGCTCTTTGTTTGCTATTACTTTCTGTGTTCCTCTTTCTTTACCAGTTGTTTTACCTAGATAGCTTCTATTTTGCAATTCAACCTAAGCATAACTTTCTCTGGGAAGAGGTTTTTAACCCTTTTCCATCTTCTTCAATTTCCTGTGTATGAGCTCTTTCTTTTTCCTGTACAGGGAATGGAAAGTGATTTCCCACACTCTTCTCCTGCCATTTGGCCAGCCCTACACATCCTGAAGTTCTGTGTCCATGGAGTCATCCCAGTGCAAGCTAAATTTATTTGGAAAAATTATATCATTAAGAACATGTTTATTCTTGTTGATATTCCCTAAACAATATACAACTATTTGCACAACATGTGTGTTGTTATGTTAATTAGACATGGCTTTATTTGCATACAACCTATGCACATGGAGCATGTGCATAGGTTGTATGCAAATATTATGTTACTTTACATCAAAAGTTTGAGGAGCTAAATATTTTGACATTCACAGAAGCCTTGGAACCAATTTCCTATGTATCCCGAGTTCCAAGACTGTCAATTTCACTTTGTTTCAGTAGGTCAGTGATTTTGCCGAACTTTCATCATCATTCCTGAGTCATGTCACCTATGGAATAAAATATGTGTTTCAATATGTGAAAGACTAAATGCCTATTGTATTTGTGGATATAAGACTGAATATATAAATCTATAGATTAGAAATAAAAAAAAAACTGCAAGCATTTACCTGTCTAGGAATTTATAATTAAAATGTGAACAGGAAATTCTACCCCTCAACTTCTCAATAAAACTAATTTAAAAAGACCTCACCATGCTGTTAGCCTTCTGATTTAAGGAAGGTTCAGGAATGAAGGACATACATTAAGGCAGAAGTTTAAAATCAGCCTATTGTGGCCCTAAGGCAACGATGGAGGTTTGCTGTCCACAGAGTGTGCTTCAAGTGGAATATCAACTAGCATAGACAGAAAACAAGAAAAAGATCCTTAAGGAAAAATAAGAAGCTGCCATCCTTCCCTTGCAAGTCTTAGTTGTGAACTGTTGCTCTTGCATCCAGAGTCCTTTGTTGTTGACATTCCTCTATGGCACTGACATATACTAGGAGCAATTGCAGTATTGGCTGTTATGCTCAACCCAATCTCAATTCAGACAATTTAAGGAGATGTTAATGAAGCTACAACAATCTATTTTGTTTGGGAAGAGTGATTATGTAAAGTCCATATCATATAAATGTCCAAATATTCAATTTGCTATGTGTTTTTAAAGAAGTTTGATATTGTCATAATATATGAATATATCTCTACTATCTATCTATCTATCTATCTATCTATCTATCTATCTATCTATCTATCATCTATCTATCTATCTATCTATCTATCTATCTATCTATCTATCATCTATATCTAACCTTCCAAAATATTAAAGTTTTGTGCAAAGGTACATCATTAATTGTGTTATATAATATTCATTGTCAACTTCTGTGGATTTAACATCACCATAGAAACATAACTCTAGGCATGTCTGTGAGGATGTTTCCAGAAAGGTCTAAGTGGCATCATCTCCTGGGGTGGGGTTCAAAACTGAATAAAAAGATGAAATCAAGCTGAGCAGGGTATTCATGTGCTGCTTCTTCCTGGCTGATGTAGGTTGAGCTGCCTCCTGTGCTGCCCCCATGACTTCCGTGCCCTGGGGGTGTGTATCATCCAGCTATAAGTCACAATCAACCTTTCTCTTGTTGCTTCTTGTTGGGTCATAGGAACACAGAATAACAAATATAGTTTCTTCACACATACACATTTTTGAACTCCTAGTCATTAGTCTGTAAAATGGGAATGTTAGTACTATGTATATAACATTATAATTCAATTAATTGGGTATTTTATCTTCTTTTACTTGTTTTTGTTATATGAAGAAAGACCCTCACTTTTTGTGTCCTACTGAAGTGATATGATGAGAAATCTCATGGCAGGTACAGTCCAGAGGGTTTAACCCATTACTTTGATCATCCCATAATCTCTTTACTCTGATGAGGTAAGGCAGGGATCTTTGTAAACAGCAGAGACACACATTTGTGACTTTCTTAGATATGAACAAAATTCTATTCACCCTATAGAGAGTACCAACAATAGACTCAAGAAACTAGACTTCCAAGATTAGCTTAGTGGAACAGTGAGTTTACTATGGTTACTTACAGGAATGTGCGGAAAGTGTTTGGATGACACAGACAGCTGCATTGCTGAAAGAGCCCACTGCAGCATGGCTGATGACTCAGGATATCTACACCCCTGAGCTTTGGCAGGATGTGCTGATGTAGACTATCCTTGCTTTGGCAATTGTTACTGCTTAGATAATGTTGGGAACTTGTGGTCTTGTGAAATTTCAGGAGTTTCTTGAGACTTGTGAGCTTCATTAGTTTTCTGTCTCTTAAGGAGCCTACTCCTTCCAAGGGAATGTTTCACTTTGGAGTAAACTATACGACACCCTTCCAGAGCCACTACACATTTGCCAAGACCTGAACTACTGCATGTAAAGATGCTCAGTTATAACATCTCCTAACCTGTAGAGGATGTAAGCTTGTGGCATCAGCCATGGGTTATTTCTCCAAGGGGAGAGCCAATAGCCAATTAGATTTGGGATATACAGGCACATGGCTGCCTCTGCTGCACAGTATTTCCAGGCAGGTGAGGTGTAGCTGGTGCTGACGGTGGAGTCTTACATCCTCTACAGGTTAGGAGATGTTATAAGCCACAGTAAGACCCTGTCATATTTAACAGGGGGGGAAATTGTAATTCATGGATTAACATATCCAAACATGTGTCTATGCTAAAGTAACCTACCATAACTATTAGTGCTGCTTAAATACCTATATATCTAATTGCTTGTTCTTCATTAGTAGGATCGAAAGGTTATTCCTGGACAAACTGTCAGCCCATGAAAGGAAACAGCCAGAATTGACCAGAGTCCAAGTCAACAGCTCCAGAGAGAGTGGACTGTTTTACCTCTCATCCACCTGTGCCCCTTTTCTAAGCCTAGGGAACAACCTGCGGAAGAGGGGGCGTGGTAGAATGTAAGGGCTGCGATTGGGGTGAATGGTGAAACTACAGCAATGTAGTCTGGACACTCATTTGATCAACTTGATTGAACAAACAACCTGTCACCCCCCACTGGATGGTGGGGCTGTAGGTGTTTGGGCACAACAGCCTGCAGATAGGTTTTGCATGAAGGATGCTTGTACTCATGGATTATCACTTATAGCTAAAAATGAAAAAAAAAAAACTGAGAGAAAGATGCAGGACAGTTATGGCAGAATGCATGATCTGGGATGGGGTGGGGGTGGGGGGGGAGGGAAAGGGAAATAAGCCTGAACTGAATTGGAAAAAATGTATGAAATGCACAAAGCATCAATAAAAACTAATTAAAAAAAAAAGATGCTCAGTTATGCTGGACACACAATGAAGTACTTGGTGGTTGCTGGGGCCTTTTGTCTAGTGCATAAAAGACAGGGAGGATCCTATCACACTTTGTACATGAGGATCCTAAGCCCCAGAAAGATGTGTAACACCCAGGAAATTCTTTCAGAATATGAACAGTTTTAAATGGGGTTAACACTTCTAGGCCATGCTTTTCCCTGACTGTATTCACTCCAAACCAAGAGTGGCATGCAGTAAATTCCATGGGAGGGGTAATTAAAAGTTTCCATGTGAGATTTTAATACATACTCCCACTTGAGAGGTTCCCCCCCCCGAATTGGGAAGTCTAGTGTCTCTTCTTGTAGTTCCAGAGACTGTACAAAATTTAGAGATGCAATTCAGAAGCTTATCAATTACACTTATCCTTGAAACCATGATGTGTTACAAACTGAGGATAATATTAAGTGCATTAAGCACCCAGTAAGATACTTAGTGATAAAGACAAGCTCCTATGGTTTCAAAAGATGTTTATTTATAACCTTGTCAAATTGCTGCATTCTCCTTCTACTTTAGAGAAAAAAAATAAATTGATACATTATTCTTTAAGTGAGACTTTACCACACAAAGATTTTAGCTTTTTTGAAATAAGTACAACTAAAGTACCTAATGAAAGTACAGAAAAATATGAGGAAACTTTCACAAAGGATAAAAATGAACTTGCTTTCATAATTATCCTCCACCAAAGAAACATGAGGAAGAGAATATAGAAAATATTCAGTAAATTTTGTATAAATTACTAAGATATTTAGCAAAAATAAAGCAGGTTTGCATAACTATTTCACTTAATATAACACCTATGTGTAAAGAATTTTACAAATTTTGTAAAAATATTACAATGTTTATTTTCTTCAAAATTTGTAACAATACATCATCATCATACAAATACAGCAATTACATGCCCTTTTTATTGGCTATGTGCTTTTTATATGTATGTGTAAGCATATGTGTACACATTCGATACAGCATGTATGCAGAGGTCAAGGATGGATCTCTTCTTCCACATGTGAGTTCTGGGGATTGAACAGGTTGTTAGGCTTAATGGAAATTACTTTAAGCCACTGTGCCATCTTGTTGGGCCTCTATTTATACTTCCATTAAAATACTCTGAATTATAAGCCTGACATGGTAATTCCAGCACTCTAGAGGCAGAAGTAGGTGGATTACTGTGAGATTGACCAGCCCAGTCTACATTTGCTTCTAGGCCAGTAGGGGCTACAGAAAACCCCTTTCTAAAAAAATGCAACAAAAATAAACCCCTAACTGAATTCCATCAATAGTTAACTGCCATTTGCTTATTGAAATTAGATATTGCTAAGCAATCAATAAAGGATTGACTTGATAAAGTAATCCAGGCAATAAATATGTAACTGGATTAATAAAATATTTTCAGCAGATAGATACATATATATTTGGTGAAAAAATAGCTTTCTAAAAGAATGATTTACCAAACTATTATTTTTGCCATTTTGAAACCATTGATACTAGAACAAAGTTGGAAGCTATCTATCTATCTATCTATCTATCTATCTATCTATCTATCTATCTATCTATCTATCATCTATCATCTATCTATTTATAATTTTAATATGAGTCTTAAAAAGTTCAAAATGTTCAAATATGTGCTCCTGATCTACCAAGGGGAGTAGAACTGTAGGTGTGGGTCCATTTCATGTTTCTGCATTCCTAAATTTCCTGGGCATTATGCAGTTGCTTAGTGACAAAGAACAAGTCTTTATAGTGAATATGGATACTCACTAACATGAGCTGCAGTGATCAAAATAAAATTAGACTCCCTGAAGAGATAATTGTATAATACTCAGTCGCAGAAACCTTTAACACTATTTATAACAGAAGCAGCTGGTGACCTGCAGAGGTTCTACAACTCCCCCTGAGAAGGATACCAGCCACAAATCAGAGGCCATTATTAGAAAACAAATTTTGAGTGTTTTCCCCCTTGAATGACTATTGATTGGAATAATGTAGAAGTATTCTTGTATGGTTTATTCAATTTAAAAGCCAGGTGGAAAATATGAGTAGTATTCTGTATGGTATACTGATAAATTGGAAGTGAATAAAATGGTACCTTGAAATCATTTTTTGTTGCTGATGATAAGGTTACATATAGGTTGTGTATTAGAATAAGGAGTAAAAGAGTGGTCCATATCTGTGGTTTAGAAGCTTGGAGAAAATCAAAGGCCCTGACTGATGTGTCACACACTAAAGGAGGACTGAGTTAGTTTAGGTCCTTGCTATAAAATGAAGCACATGTGAATCTCAAACATTTCATGAATGTTTATTATTTAATTAACTAACAAATACCTTAGGAATGGTTTTATCTTTTAAACAAAGTATTTCCATACATACACTACTCATTGAAATATTAGTAGGTGATATTAGTGACATATATTTAAGGTAATATTTAATTAAGTTATATTCTGAATTGTTCCAAAAATATTTGGTGGTAGAGAAAATGGGCTGATTACTTCCCAAAATATTTTAATTTGTATTTAATTTGCTACTAATATGTGTACCAAGGCTGTTCATGCTAGTGCTCATGCAAGCAGAAGATGCACACTGATAGATCTGGAAGGTAAAACATGTGAATAATTGAACATATGTTTCACTAGCACCCAGGCAGGCATTTCCTATCAACATATCTGTGTACAGGTCTGTTATAATGCAGAGATGTTTGTTTAATGACAGTATTTATTGTTAGAATAACTCTCTCATCCTCTTCCCTTTAAATTTCTACAATTATTATGAGTGGAAATTGAATTTCTTAACATTATACCAGAACAGATTTGGCCAGGATATTCATGGGTCTATTTATTCTAATTATCAGTCTCTCTCCAAGTGCCTAAAGTGACATCAAAGTAGAGAAGTAAAAACCGTATAGAAGAGGTTGAATTGAGTGTTCTAATACTGTGAAAACTCAATTTCAAGGCAGGAGGTCAACATATTGCAAAGTTGGAAACCATTTGGTAAGAGCAATATACACTTACTGAAATGAAACTTTTGCCACCTGATTCCAAAAGTTATAATAAAATGTAAATTGATCAAGCCATTCCAAGTTGAAACAAATGCATGTGTTGGAAGTCTGAGACAGGCCTCCACATTTTCCATCTTCTTGGTTGCCCACAAATCAAGCTTCCAGACCATTCTCAATATCTGCGGCCATCTTCTTTTATCCACACCAAGGGCATCACTGAAGGCTAGTTTTAAAGAGGAAACAATGATCACTGGGTGAACAATACTAAGTTTTCTTCCTGAATTCTATGTTTTTCCTAGTATGAAGAAAAGAATTGAACTTCCAGAAGGTGAGTATATTTATTTATTTATTTATTTTTAATTACTTCTTTATTTTTTTTTTCATTTTTAACAATAAGTAATACTTTATGAGTACAAACATCCTTCATGTAAAACCAATTTGCAAGCAGTTGTGCCCAAACCCACACAGCCCATGGGTCCCACCATCCAGCTGGGGTGGGGGAGCTTGTATGTTCAATCAAGTTGATCAGATGAGTGTCCAGACTATATTGCTGTAGTTTCACCATTCACCTAAATCACAGCCCTTACATTCTACCACGCCCCTTCTTCTGCAGATTGTTCCCTAGTCTTAGAAAAGGGGTACAGGCGAAAGAGAAGCAAAACAGTCTACTTTCTCTGGAGTTGTTGTCTCGGACGCTGGTCAATTCTGGCTGTTTCCTTTCATGCGCTGACAGTTTGTCCAGGAATAACTTTTCAATCCTACTAATGAAGCACAAGCAATTAGATATATAGGTATTTAAACAGTACTAATTGTTATGGTAGGTTACTTTGGTATAGACACAGATGTTTGGATGGTATGTTAATCCATGAATTATGTTTTTTTTGTAAAATATGACAGGGTCTTACTGTGGCTTATAACATCTCCTAACCACTAGAGGATGTAAGCTTGTGGCATCAGCCATGGGTTATTCCTCCAAGGAGAGAGCCAATAGCCAATTAGATTTGGGATATACAGGCATATGGCTGCCACTGCTGCACAGTATTTCCAGGCAGGTGAGGTGTAGCTGGTGCTGATGGAGGAGTCTTGCTTGACTCAAGGAGACCTATATTTGCTTTATTGGTTTAGTGGCCTTTGGTAACACTCTCTGGTATTCCAGAGACCAACTGTACACTTGCAAGTGCGGTCTCAATGCATCTTTCCCATGCTTACATCAGGTCTTTGACAGAAGGGCCTTATTGCCTCTCTTCTTGCAGGTATCCCAGTTTACAGGCAAGAAGCCTTTCCCTTTTGGGGGTCTTGGATCCCCTGGCCAACATCTCCTGGTAGAATAATCCATTGCTGATATCAGAGCTCTCCTGTATTAATATATTTTGCTTAAGTACACAGCTTAAGGAGACTATTATATTTGGATCTGAATAGAGAGTAATCCTTTTCACAAAAGGTGAGTATATTTATATTTGAGCTTCCAAACTCAAATCCAAGATACTGCTAGAGCTTGAAAAAAGTGGGGGTTACTTTTCCCCAATACAACTGTTCATAAAGTTCCCATGGGTTGGTGGGGCAGTGGAAAGAGAAGGGAGGTGGGACCTGACCAGAGAACTCTAGGACTTCACAAATTAAACTTGCAAATGAGGTCTGGATGTGGAAACTCCAAATATTTATGCTGAAGAAAAGTGATCCAGCCTTTGTTTACATCCTCAACAGCCTGAATAAATTAAATATAATTATATACATTAATTTTACTCATGGGTATAAAATAACTTTTTCCCCAAGAACCCACTTGCTGAGTTTTCTCTTACTCTGATTTCTTATTGATATTTACAGTACTCAGGGAATTGAGATATACATTTTTACTACCAGTGACTGCATCTTCTTGTTTCCAACATAAAGGCAGCACTGAGCAGAGAACTGATGTTGCTCTGGGCTGAAGCTACAGAAACATTTTCTTGTTTTGTTTTGTTTTATTTTTTTTTCCTTTGAGAGATTAAAAAGTGTCTGACAGCACTACAGATGAACTGAGGGAAGCATTCTCGGACTGAATTTTTTTTTTCTATATACATCTCCTTAACTTTTGCTTCAGTGAATTAAATCCAGAGTTTCAAAGACTTGCAATCATGTGGAGCATTGTTTCCTTTGTCACTGATTAACTGGCCAGTCTCCTCCTGTTTTCAAAGGTAAGCTAATTCTTGTTTTGGATATTAAAGATATGGCTCCAAATGCCCAAAAGGTAACAAAGGAAAAAGCTTTACAAAATCTCACATGAACATTGTTCACAGAGACTTCTCCCACTGCATTAATATGATTTGCATTGAAACCATTTCAATTCAAGTATTTGTAGGCTCATAACAAAATTTTGCACAAGTGCAATAGAAAATGTGTTATAAACCCAGTTAAGAAAATAACCACTGATAAGGAAATTGGAATTACTCTTTCATCTTTCAGATGGTACATGCTCTTCCCAGGTGGAGGTAGTTCTCCTCACTGTGCTTATGAACTGCAGAAATGCAACTGTGTTGGGAGAAGTCTGTGAAGTGACAGGTGTCTGGTGCCTGGGCAGAGCTGGGCAAGCTCATGTTTTGTTTATGAAGCAGCCTCTCTGAAAAATAAGCTTTTTCATTCCCTGGTTGCTATGGCAGAGCCTAAACGCACACTTCCTTTCAACTGATAGTGATTTACATATTAACCTAAATAATTTTCTTCTCTCCTTTTTATTGCAGCCATGTTTCAATAGACATAATCTTTTGACTAACTCTGCTTCCTGTGGCTTTGTTTACCCACTTCAGTCATGGTGTGGTTCTTTAAAGGCTGTTTCTCAGTAGATGGGGAGAGTTTAGACCCTGAGTACATTTTCAGCATCTGAAACATCTGCTCTTGCCTTTCATTCTTGAAATCAAACTTGACCAGAGGCCTTGTTTCTATGGATGCGACAGTTGTTGTGAGAGTTATTCCGACTACAAACAGACTTTCCAATCCACATGCAAACTTCATAGTCTTAAGCCTCAGCTCAGGCTTTTCTTTTTCTTTTCTTTGATCCTCTGTGAGGAAAATCTTTAAAGGTAAATTGAATTTGTGGTGTTTGTTCATTTTTAACTTCATGGGTTTTAAGAGAAATATCAGAATCATCAAAGACTGCTCCTGGTGTGAATGACTGTCCTCTATCACTGCAACACTGGCTTGTTTGCAGGGGTCTGTGGGCAGCATGCAAGTGCAATAGTGTGCCTGTCTGCTGGTGAAAAATTTAAAACCAAAAGATAATGAAGAAGTGGCTATGAAAGATCATACAAGATAGAAAAGATTTTAAAAGGTACCTGTTGGGGATTATTGATTATGCTACTTTAGAATTGTTTGCTAGTAAATGCTCCCTTTTTGGTTAAACTGAAAAGTTTCTGTAAAGTAGATAAAATATATTTTATATAAAGAATGTAGTTATATAAGGGAAATATTTTATCTAAAGAACTTCATTTATATTTTCCAATTTTAAGTTTATCACAAAGGTGTCAAGAATAAGAAGAGAATAACAGCTGAATATTCCACACCCAGTTTAAAAAGGAAGGTGCAGAGGGAAGGAAAGTAGACAAATGTGGATTTTCCTGTGTTTTCTGCATTTCAGGAGGGTAAAGGAGTCATGTAGTGGACTAATTCCTGAGTAGCTGTTGTCCACTGAAATCAAATACATCAACAGAATGGAATGCTGCCTGTCCTATTGGAAATAATTGAAGGACCAGTGATCATCTCTAAAGAGGACATTTATATCACCTCCTCTCAGCCTCATGGAACATCACAGAAGAGAGGCTGAAAGAATGCCAGAGCGAGAAGATAGAGAGAAGGGTTTCTGAGCATCACCACAGCACCAGATTCCTCCACTCTGCAGGTGTAATACAATTTTTTCTATTGATTAAGAACATCTAACTCTATTACAGAATTAGAGAAAACATGGTCTAGATGGAACTCATAAGCTTTCTGAAGTATAAATAAGTAGAAAGTATTGTACATATTTGATAGAAAGGAAAGAGGGAAAGAGAGATATTTGTTAGTTATGTGGCTACACATAAGGAACATGACCACTATATTCTTGATAAACAAAAATGTACAGGAAACCCTCATACTCTGGGAACAATTAAATGCACACGTGTGCATGCGTGCACACACACACACACTCACATACATTCGTACATACACATATACTCAGACACTCACATATAATCATACAGACACATATACTCACACACAAACACAACAACCCACACTCACATACAAAACACTCATACACAATCACATACACACACACATGCACACAAGAAATGTGGGGGAAAATCTTAATTGGTATCACCATGCTAGCCCTATGTGGCTCTCTGTACCCAGCAATCATAAATATTAACCATGATCAACTGGTGTGCCCCAGCTAGGGCGAGGTGGTGTCCTTACATGTTAGTCCTGTGACTCATTGGGCCACTATTAATCATGAACACTACCCAAAATCCCAATTTGATTTTCCATGAATCATGCACCAAGGTGGTTGGGGGCCAACATATTAGATAGAGATAGAGAATATATGAACACTGTGTACCAGAATTGAAGTGGTATGCCTGCATAATGTCTTAAAATTATGCTTGTTTAATTTCTTTTGCTTCTTACTATGGGTTTTATATTCCTTTAATAAGGTATGACATTTCAGTGCAAACAGTAAAAGCCAGAAGACCCTGAACCAAAGTATTCCCAGTTCTAAATGGCCATGCATGGCAACCCTGAACACTGAACCTAGCAAAACTCTCAATCATGGTCGAGAGGGAACTGAAAAATTTTCATGACACAAACAGGCTGAACTGAAAAACCAGCCCTATGGAGACTACCCGAAACAATGCAAAGGACCAAAGACAGGAATGACTATACCCAAGAGGCTACAAAAAGAAAACAAAGAAAAACATAATAAGGGAAACACAAAATAGGGTCAAAAACACAACCAAGATAAAATTACAGAAACCTTCTGGATGCTTAAGGCCACACAGATAGCCCCTAAGCATAATTAGTAAGACCAGAGAAACTGTAATGCAGACACAAAACTTGAGATCTTAGTAAAAAGACAAAAAGAATAAAATAGAGCAGCGTTGTCTGGCCTGTCTTCAATTCTTACAGGCAGGCGCATATGCTTTGTGGATGCCACTGCTTTTGGAACTCCTCAAAGACATGAGATACAGCTTTTTTACTTTTTAGCCTTCCAATATGGATTGAGGACTGCTGAGATACCCAGCTTGTGAACTAAGCAGCTAATGGGAATTCAGCCTCCTCAGAATATGGACTGCCATTGTTGGATTACCTTGGCAGTATCATGGAGGCTAAGGCAGGGGAATCAAGACAGGACATGTGCTTACTGGACTTCATTTGGGGGCACAATATTTAAAGCAGAAGCACGTCAGTAAGGGTTTCCTTATGCATAAGGTATTTTTGTAGTGTAATGTCTTAATCATAGTCTACCATCAAATATTTTAGGAGCATCTTTAATGTTTAGATAGTATATTAGCAGCATGCAAAGTCACATCATAAGTTCTCAAGCAGAGTCAGTCTATTGCAAGGACTTCTTTGCTGCCAGTTATCATAGGCTGTTTAAAGTTAAAAAACTGAATAGCAGCACTGAATACTGTAGAAATGTACTTTGCTCAGTAATATTTGAGTTGTTGCAATATTGGATTATCCATTTGGTTGTTACAGAAAATCCCTAACTGTAATTGATGGTTGTTGCTGTAATAGTATATTGCCTGTATTTCTACCTTTAGTAATGAGCTTTATGTGCTAGATTTCAATATCCCTGAGCCTGGGAAAGTGCACAAGCCTTTTTAAAAAGAAACAACATGGTTTACTTGCACAAAACTGATCAGATGTGAGAGATCGTTAATGCCCTTGAAGTGTTTTTTGTGGGTGTGAAACAAATGGTGAGAATTTGAATTGTTTCCTTAATATAGTATTGAAATTAAGTCTACTTAATTTATCAAATTATGTTCATGCCCTGATTTTATATACTTGTATCTGTCAATAAACATTGTGATACTTGAAAAAAAAATTACAGAAACCAGTATGCATCTCACAATAATTATACAAATATCAATGGCCATAACCACCTTGTTAAAAGACACAGTTACCTCTGTGAGTTATCTATCTGTAACAAGAAGATTCAGAATATTACAATGATTCTTGCTTTGTCCTATCTCTGCAAAGTTCCAGGCCCCTTCCCTTGAGGCATTGAGCAAAATGTCACACCTCTAGTTACCTGTTGCACAATCCGGAGCTCTGCAGCCCCCCCCCCCGCATTAGAGCCAAGGTGGCTCACCTCTCCCTTCCACATGCTCCCCACTTCCTTGCCCAGAGCATAGTAGCCTTCAATATATAGACCTCACTGACAGAAAATAAACAGAGTTCCTACTCACCCTGGTTCTCCACCTGTGTGAGTTCGTTCATTTCCACGGGTGATCTCCTGCGGTTTTCCCTCCCCACTTCTTGCAGGAGCTAAGTCTAGGGACTGTTGGCCTGCAGGCAGGAGACAAGTCCTGGAGCTGAGCCAAGAAGGGAAGGACAGCATGTGGAATGCAGTCATACATGACTTAAAGACATTGAACAACGACAAGAAATCAGTATTCATCTTTCAATAATTATACAAATATCAATGGCCATAACCACCTTGTTAAAAGACACAAGCTAGTGGAATAGATGAAGAAAGAGAACTCACTTTTGCTGTCTTCAAGAAACTCATCTCACCTTCAAAGATAGACACTATGTTAAGGTGAAAAGATGAAAAAAGAAATTCCAAACAAATGGCTCTAAGAATTTAAGCAGGTGCTGCGATTCTAATATCTTACAAAATAGACTTCAGATTAAAACTAATCAGAAGAGATAAAAAGGGTCACTTCATTCTAAGTAGAGGAACAATTGATCAAAAATATAATAGGATAACAGCATATATGCACTAAACTCTGGTGCACACAATTTCATAAAAACCCTACTCCAGGGCTATAAAACACTGATTAACCACAACTCAGTATTAGTAGATGACTTAACTATCATCAGTAAACCTGTCAACTGAACAAGGAATAGCAGAGACATCTGTTAAGTGACAATGTATATGAAATATGCCTAATGGACACCTACAGAATATCCCACCCAAGCACCAAAAATACACTTTCTACACAGCAGCCTGTGTAAGTTTTTCTAAAATTTACCACATTCTGGGACACAAAACAAATTTCAATAAAAGCAAAAAATCCATCAGACCACAGTGAAATAAAGCTTATAATCAACTGCAAAAGACACTCTACTAACTATATGTACTCATAGAGATTAAACAACATATTCCTAAATGATGAATGGGTCAAAGAAGATAATAAAAAGAAATAAAGGGGGGGCTGGAGAGATAGCCTAGCAGTTAAGAGCACCGACTGCTCTTGCAGAGGACCCAGGTTCGATCCCCAGCACCCACATGGCGGCTGAGAACCGTCTGTAACTCCAGTTCCAGGAGAACTCCAGTTCCAGGGGAATCCAAGACCCTCTTCTGACCTCCGTGGCATTGCATGACACGGGTGCACAGACCTGCATGCAGACGGTACATTCATACACATACAAAAAGAAATTTAAAAAATTAAAAAAAAAGAAATAAAGGTATTATGGGCACTAAATGAAAATTAGAATAAAACACAACAATACTTCTGGGATACTTTAAAAGCAGTCCTAAGAGGGAAATTTATAGCTCTTTTGCCTACATTAAAAAATCAGGGTCTCAACTCTGAACCCTTGTAGGACATGGTTGTCTGGGCAGAGCTGCCCTTCTCCTCTGAAGCCAGTGGTACGGGGTTTGGTGCCTCTGTGTCTTTCTGAGGGCGGGCCCCTGAAGCACAGGAGCCCAGAAGTCTCTCCAGACAGGTACTGGGGCATGGGCTAAGTCAGGCATATCCCCACCCCCACCCCCCTGCCCACTGGGATTGATGAGAGTATCCAAGTGGACTTTTTTGGAGAACCTTCAGAACAGGAAGGGAAGAGTGACTTAGACTTCCAATATCCAATACATAAACAAAATTGAAAGCCTGAATCTCAGACAAGTCAATACTCCATAAACAAGGAAGAGGAAAGAAGAAGAAGAAGAAGAAGAAGAAGAAGAAGAAGAAGAAGAAGAAGAAGAGGAAAGCATTGGAAGGAGGCAAGCAAAACCAGCCACCAACATAGTGAAAAGACATTTGTGATTTGAATCACAGAATGGAAACCCACATGCCAAGGACACAACGAAGGGACAACATGGGAAAGGTGCAGGATAATCCCGCACTAGGCTCTACCAAACCTGTAGGAGACAGCTAAAATGGGATCCCCCTGGAGGCGACCCAAGGAACAGAACTTAGAGGAATAATTGCAGACCTATGCAGAGAAATTAAAGAAAGACGGAGGAGGTCCTAAACAATTTTTACTTTCTCTGGAGCTGTTCTTTTGGACTCTAGTCAATTCAGGCTGTTTACTTTCATGGGCCTGGACAGTTCCGTTGTCCAGGAATAACCTTTCAACTCTACTAATGAAGCACAAGGCATTTAGATATATAGTATTTAAACAGTACTAAACAGTATGGTCTTTAGGTACTTTGGTCTAGGGACCACAGATTTATTGGATGGTTTATGTTAATCCAGTATGCAATTCCATTTTCTGTAAATATGAAGGGTATTACTGTGGCCTTATAATATCTCCTAACCCATAGAGGATGTAAGCTTGTGGGCATCAGCCATGGGTTATTCCTACTTTAAGTGAGGAGAGCTAATAAATCCAATAGATTTGGGTATTATACCGATTCTATGGCTGTCCACTGTGCCACAGTTATTTCCAGGGACAGTTGGAGGTGTAGTGGTGCTGATGGAGGAGTAAGCTCATTTTTTGACGTCAAGGAGAATATTATTTGCTTTGTTGGTTTTAGTGGCCTTTGGCAACAATCTCTGGCATTCCAGAAACCAACAGTACACTTGCAAGTGCTGGTGTTTTGGGGCTCCAAATACAAGCTGTCCCATGCTTACATTGCACCGTCTTCGATCAGCATGGGCCTTTTGTTTCTCTTTTTTGCAAGTTTTATCCAGTTTACAAGCAGAAAGCCTTTCCTTTGGGGGGGGGGTGGGCTTAGATACCCTGGCCCAACATCTTCCTTGGGAGAAGTGAATATCCTTGCTGATATCAGCGTTCTCCTGTATTAATTATATTTTGCTTTTAAAATGTAAGGCTTCAGGGAGGACCCCCTTAGTATTATATTTGGTTCTGAATAGGAGAACATCCTTTTCACGGTCTATTTTATTAGTCAATTAAAGAAAGTGGTTTTACCAGTTTTATAAAGGATTACCTCTATAACAGTAGCTTGGCTCGCTATTTACAGTTTAGATGGAACTGAACCTCATTCAGCCGCTATTTTCCGCCTTGTTCTATGGCAGGGGGAGGTGACGGAGGAGGTCCTAAACAATTTTTACTTTCTCTGGAGCTGTTCTTTTGGACTCTAGTCAATTCAGGCTGTTTACTTTCATGGGCCTGGACAGTTCCGTTGTCCAGGAATAACCTTTCAACTCTACTAATGAAGCACAAGGCATTTAGATATATAGTATTTAAACAGTACTAAACAGTATGGTCTTTAGGTACTTTGGTCTAGGGACCACAGATTTATTGGATGGTTTATGTTAATCCAGTATGCAATTCCATTTTCTGTAAATATGAAGGGTATTACTGTGGCCTTATAATATCTCCTAACCCATAGAGGATGTAAGCTTGTGGGCATCAGCCATGGGTTATTCCTACTTTAAGTGAGGAGAGCTAATAAATCCAATAGATTTGGGTATTATACCGATTCTATGGCTGTCCACTGTGCCACAGTTATTTCCAGGGACAGTTGGAGGTGTAGTGGTGCTGATGGAGGAGTAAGCTCATTTTTTGACGTCAAGGAGAATATTATTTGCTTTGTTGGTTTTAGTGGCCTTTGGCAACAATCTCTGGCATTCCAGAAACCAACAGTACACTTGCAAGTGCTGGTGTTTTGGGGCTCCAAATACAAGCTGTCCCATGCTTACATTGCACCGTCTTCGATCAGCATGGGCCTTTTGTTTCTCTTTTTTGCAAGTTTTATCCAGTTTACAAGCAGAAAGCCTTTCCTTTGGGGGGGGGGTGGGCTTAGATACCCTGGCCCAACATCTTCCTTGGGAGAAGTGAATATCCTTGCTGATATCAGCGTTCTCCTGTATTAATTATATTTTGCTTTTAAAATGTAAGGCTTCAGGGAGGACCCCCTTAGTATTATATTTGGTTCTGAATAGGAGAACATCCTTTTCACGGTCTATTTTATTAGTCAATTAAAGAAAGTGGTTTTACCAGTTTTATAAAGGATTACCTCTATAACAGTAGCTTGGCTCGCTATTTACAGTTTAGATGGAACTGAACCTCATTCAGCCGCTATTTTCCGCCTTGTTCTATGGCAGGGGGAGGT
>VZQC01014012.1:343457-429018 GCA_009823505.1 Rhizomys pruinosus | reverse complement strand
CTCTCGTCCACCTGCACCCCTTTTCTAAGCCTAGGGAACAATCTGCGGAAGACGGAGCATGGTAGAATGTAAGGGCTGCGATTGGGGTGAATGATGAAACTACATCAATATAGACTGGACACTTATTTGATCAACTTGATTGTACATACAAGCTCATTTATTGCTGGTGGGTTTGCAAACTTGTGCAACCACTATGGAAAGCCATGTGGAGAACTCTCAAGAAATAAAAATGTGTCTACCATATAATCCAGTTATACCACTCCTTGGGTTATACCCAAAGGACTTATCTTACTGTAGAGATACCCGTATGTACATGTCCTTGTTGCTCTCTTCACAATAGCTAAGACATGGAAACAATCTAAATGTCCTTCAAGTGATGAATGCATAATGAATATGTCATATATTTACACAGTGGACTTCTACTTGGCAGTATGAAAAGATAAAATTATGAAATTTTCAGATAAATGGACAGAACTAGACTGTTATATTAAGAGAAGTAATACAACTGTAGAATAGCAAGCCATACAGGTTTTCCCTCATTTGAGGATTGTAGCACCAATCCTTTATATGTGAATATATATCCTGAGAATCACCAGGTGCTAGGAGAATGGAAAGGAAGCCTGGGGGTAAAAGAAAAGAAGAAAACTGAAATAAGGGGATAGCAGATAACAGATGTTACCAGAGTGGTTGTGGGGAAAGGGGTAGTGTTTGGCAAGAAGAGAGGAAGGAGAGACATGTAGGGTGCCATAGTTGGGGCAGGGGAAGGGAACTCTGGAGAGGGCAGATGCTGTGAGGTGGGTATTGTTGAGGGGAGGGTAGGATAATGGGGGTGCTGGGACTGGAGAGGGATTAGGGAAGCCAGATGGTAGGAAGATAGAGTATACATGAATTGATATGAAGGAGCTAAGGAAGCCGGGGGAAATTTGTTGCCTCTGACACCCTCTGAGAAATGCATATAGAGTGCTGGACATTAGTAGGTATGTCTACCTCGGGGCTGTATGGCAAAGAACACAGTGCCATACAGGAAAGACCTCTCTTCAAGTGGTTGGTGAGAGTGGTCCAAGAGACTACAGGGTACTTCCAGAGCTCTGGGTTATCTCCCAGAACTAGAAGATAAAATCTTACTGCTGAAAACAGGACATACTTGGGATACAGGACTTGGAACCATGGAGCAGGAACTGATCCTGAAGCTTTTTACTGGAAGTTTATTTCTCATAGTGGTAGATGATAATTGGTGCAGTAGCAGTACTGTTATCTCTTTTCTGAGTGGGGTAATCAACAGCTGTCTATTTTTAATTAAACTCTCTCAAGGGGATTGAATTCCTGGGTGACAATGTAAACATAGCTAAATATACATGGTTGGAGACAGCATAGAACTTAGAGAAAAGTCTCTCTGTCATATTTCTTACCATATGTGTGATATGGATCCTTATATTTCTAGACAAGCCTACCATTCACCACTCATCAAAGAAGCTTCTGTTTGCAACAGATTGGGGATACTGAATAATATCAAAGCTGTTCAGACACAAATGCCTGAGAGATGCCCAGTCCTAGGTGACACATCTACAGTTGAACCTCTATACCTAAAGCTCATGGAACACAGTGGAAGAAGGAGTAGAGAGAAAACTAGTGCATCCCTTAACTGTCACCAGTGAAGTTTCCTTATACAACAGAGTGTGATGTACACAGAAGGCCACAACTGGCCAAATTTTAAATAAGAGACTGCAGAGTGCGTATCCCTGGATTGGACTCCTGTATTAAACCTCACCCACCCAAAGCTCAGGGACAATTGTGCAAAAGCTGATGGAAATACTGTAAGAGCCATGGCTGCTCCATGAACATAGGGAAGCAGAGACTTTCAGCCACTGGAAGAGTGCACATGTCAACTCATGGCAATGGTGGCAATGAGTACAGGACCCATGCCAACTCAATCAGACAAAGTCCAGAATGGAATGAGAGAAATGGGTGGTAGGCTATCCCTAGACTGAGAACAATTAGAGATTTATTACTATTGGATGAGGGAGAGTAGGCCTTACTTATAACCTGTAGGTAGATTGACTAGACTCTAGTGGATGAATTTACACCAAAGGTCATCTGGGTATAAATGTTTTACTGGATAAGACTTAACATGTATGGTGGAATACTTGAGGTCTGGTGGTAGTTTAGGAGGCCATGGATGAAGGAAGCGTCTAAATTTGATTAAAAACTTAAAATTAGGATTTACTTTCCATTCTTTTTTTCACAATCTGAGTATTTAATGCTAACTCCAACACAGTCCTGAGCAAAGTAGAACATGAAAATTCTGTCTAAGATTTTGACTCATACAATCAGGAGCTCCTAAGAACTTGTGAAATTTTACTGTGGCGATAAGGGTGATCAGATAGTTGGGCAAGGAATCAAAATACTAAAATATTTATGTTCCTGTGAGCATATCACCGAACCATTGCATCTCTAAATTTCCATAATAGTAGACAAAATGTTTTAATATACTATCACAAAGTTTTCTTGTAATTCTATCATTATATATATATATATATATATATATATATTCTGTGTATATCAAATTACTGATAAGCACTTACATGGGTTGAAGAGTTCAGTACAGTTGATGGTTTATTTTTTTTGGCTATAAAATTTCTGACTCACCATTCAGAGTAGCTTTTTAAGTAGTTCTCATTGGGTTTCTTACTATTTACATAGTAAGTACTTTGGTTCTTTACAGGCTCTGCACAGATTTAAATAAATATTTGAAGTGTGGGGCATTTAAAGCTTTTAAATTGAGTAAGTAAGCATATAATTAGGCTTGAGTTTCCTCATGGCCCAAGGCAAGGCTCATTCCAAGATGTTTCAAACTTCTGCAAGTAATTACAACCTGTTTGTATGTACACTGTGGCAACATTTGCTATTTCTTACATACTTTCCCTTTTGCTGTACAGGCGGAAATATGACTCGATGGCTCAAGAAAATGCCACAGAAAGCAGATATCTCTGGATGGGAATAAAAAGATGTGAAAACTGAGATTTTTAAGCATGTGTGGAAAATATGTAATATTGCAAACCAGCTGATCATTAATATTAGACAGTCTATAGTCAGAATTGAGTTGCAAATGAAAAGGGGAGGCCATGGAAATGTTAATGAGGAGAGTGCTATTATTAATTTATTTAGGAATATATTTCCTAAAGGAAAAGTGTTAAAGTAATGAAATGCTTGTGTATTGGGAATAATAGCCCTGCGTTCTGTTACCTATTTAAATCCTGTGCATTGTGCCTGCTGTAGCCTCTGGTAGCCCAAAGCAGGTGTCCCAGATCCCTTGGGAAGCTACAAAGAATACAGATTTCTTTTGGTTTATCCCATCATCACCTAGTTTGAATGCCTATGGCAAGGAGTCCAAAATGGAGGTTTGTCACCAACACTCAGCTACTGCCCTCTTCATATCTGTCTGTCCAGCTCTGTGTGTGCAAAAGTCTCCCCTGTGGTCTGTGTCAGGGAATGTGGGCCAGGAGTCAGCAGAGAGCTGGTAATTAATGCTTTGCTCCCTCTGTTATCCTATAATGCTACTAGGAGATTAAGAGAGAGTGAGACTAGGAGATGCAAGAAGGACTTGCATGCTGGTTTGTTTCATTTGCTGTGGAACTATTTGCTACATAAACACTCACCAGTGGGTTTGGTTTTGAATGAAAGACTTAGGACTGAAGGACTGGCTAATTTCACTGGCCCATAGTAGGGACAGGTGGATAATTTAAATGCGATTTTGTTTTTGTCCAAATGTTCACCGCTGATCACTTGTTTCCTATGAGTTTGAATAAACTGAAGCAGGCTATAAAAATGGCCTTTCTCTACCTGCTACCCAGGCCCCACACTAACCTTTACTCTTCATAGTCTTTTGTGAGTTGGTATCAGGAACAGGCAGACCTGTCCAAGTTTCTCCTGGGCATGTTAGTTTGTAATGAGTCTCTCTACTGTAAGGTATATTTAAGGACTACTGAGGATGGATCCTTCCAGGTCTCCTGTGAATTTACTGCTCATTTGTGCTCTTTATAAAGGTCTAGTTAGCACTCATGTGATCTTTCCTTTATCTGCAAAGACATTTCCTTAGTCCACATTTGAGCTTTTTCCATCCCATTTGCTTATAATTCTACAGGAACAAAAACTCTCCAACAATATAACAAATGGGTAATTTTCACTGGAAAATACATAGAATTGTACGTGTGTAGCAGATGCTCGTGTTTTTGTTTACTAATAATCTTTTACAAGTTTCTTTTGTGATTATGTTAGCATATTAGAAGAAATTAATATTTATGTTTATATTAAGTTTTAAAAGCTGAAGTTTTAGTCTTTTGTTTCTTTTTTTAAATTTTGTTTTTATTTTATTCTGAGGCAGGGTATCCATGTCTAACCAGCTACCTTGGAACTTTCTGCGCAGACCAGGATGGCCTTCATCTCACAGAGGTCTGCCTGCCTCTGCCCCCTGAGTGCTGAAACTAAATGCTTGTGTACCATGCCCAGCTGGCTTCAGTTGCTATGTAGCTAAGGATGATTTCCACCTCTGACTCTCTTGCCTTAATCTATCAGATTCTGGTATTAGAAGGATAGTCCACTATGCTTGCCTTACTAGTTTTCAGTTATGCTCAAATGAAATATGATAGTAAATGCTTAATTTATTCATACATTTTAGAGCCTAAAATCACCATCTTATTTTTTTATTTATTTTTGTATGTGTATGAATGTACCGTCTACATGTAGGTTTGTGCACCCGTAGAGGTCAGAAGAGGGTGTTGGATTCCCCTGGAACTGGAGTTAAAGATGGTACTCAGTTGTCATGTGGGTGCTGGGGATTGAAACTTGGTCCTCTGCAAGAGTGTCTGGTGCTCTCTCCAGCCCATAAATCATCATCTTATAAGTGCAATAAATGGTAAGTAAAGTCAAATTGCACTGTGTATCCTATAGCACCTGAAAACAGTTATTATAGTTACAGAAGACAGCTGTAGCATGTTGGACGAGGGCTGTGCAAGTGAGAGAATGGCCTTGTACAAAGATGGAGTCAGGTCTGGAAGGAAGAGTGAGCCACACAAAGAGAAGGCAAAAGAGCATTTCAATTTAAAATCCATACAGCTGTATGCATGAATATTTAAGTCTGTGTGGTCTAGTCCCTGCCATGACTTAGATAAGATGCAGCCATGCATTGGCCTTGAATGTTCTTTCATACCCTCCACTAATCCAAAGATAGCTTGACATGTGTCCTGCAGAGATCAGGTTGAGTCTAGGTGTCAGGTGGGACGAATTGCCTTTTAAATCAGAAGACTACCTCCAAACCTGAAATTTGCCTATTAACCATTTTCTCAGAAAAGTAAATCATGTAAGACCTTTTCACCAGAAATATTTCCAAGGAGACAAGCCTGTACGCTATTTTAGGAAATGTGTATGTAACAGGAAAAGTCTTCTAACCTGTGGCTTTGCTGTGGTGACTCACGGTTTGTGGGTGGGAGGGACAAAGGGGAGAAGTGGGAGAAAGAAACAAATATGAAATATATGTTGTGTGCAGATTCAAAAAGAAAAGTATTGCTGAAATCTGGTGCCCAAACTGAACTGACTGTAGCCATCCCCCAGCAAAATTCAAAATAGAGGTAGTGGGGGTTTATTTGGAACACTTAATTCACTATTTTTTCAGTTTACTCTAGATCTTTCATCATGAACTAACTGTAGCAGTGTCATATTTTATTCATATTCAACTGACTCACCATGTTATCATTTGCAAATCCACGTAAACTTTGAAGCATGGGACTTCATGCCATTAGAGTCTGAAAAGCTAATGATGATATGTTGGCATCTATTCCAATCACATTAATTTAACTTTGTGAAAGAAGGCTGTATATTGTGTGGAACTGGAAATACAGTTACTTCCATCTTTGAAATGGGCTTCTGTCAGTGTCTGCCTAGGGGGAGGAAGTGGCCCTGATAATGTTGATCTCCCAGGCCAGTGGTCTCACTATCTCATGCTATTTCCTTGTCAACTGGGAGGAATTGACCTTGATAGTCTGAGGAGAAGGCTACAAACAAATCCCAATCTGATAGCTAAAAGTAAGATTCTATCACAATACTCTTCCCATCTACTGAAGAGGTGAGATCAGCACCCTAGGTGACAGTCAGGGGAGGCAGTGGATCACATCAACAAATACAAGGACCAGAAACTCACTTTGGAGAGAATGTAACCCAATCTAGAATACTTCAAAATACCCAACTTCTTTTTCTTACAAAAATCTATGCCTTTCCCCACTGACACAAGCACGACAATCAAAGAAAACCATTTTGCTTTATACGATGGGGACTGGAACTGGAGAGATGACTCAGTAGTTAAGGACTCCAACTTCTCTTGCAGAGGACCAGGGTTCAATTCCCAGAACCCACATGGCAGCTAAGAACCGTCTTTAACTCCAGTTCCAGGGGAATCCAACATCCTCTTCTGACTTCTGCAGCATTGCATGACATGGGTGCACCTACTTAAATGTAGACAGTACACTCATACACATAAAATAATAAATTAAAAATTTTTAAAAGATGGGGACATGAGTGACTGTTAAGACTATGTGTTCTAGGAGTGTCCTTTAGAACTCTAAGGTCACCCTGTCTCAAAAAGACAGAAAAAAAAGAACTCTAAGGTCACACAGAAGGAAAAGCCAAAGTTAGGTACCTGTTAATACCCAGAGGGTGTTTTGAGCCCTTCTGAGTCAGTTTCATGTCATATGCTACACATAGTTCTGTCACAAAACTGTCACTGAAGTGAAGAATAAAAAAAATGGAGCATTATGACAAGTGTCAGAGCTAAGGTGACTATCCTTTAATACAGTTATCTGCAGACCAAGGCTTTAAAGTCTGGCTGTGAGTGTCATTGAAGATAGGACAGTAGCATAGTCTGCCATATAATTGCAAAAGTCCTGAGCTCTGGGTTCCACCATGTAACTCTTATAGAAAAACGTAAAACCATATAACAAGAACCTTAGTATAATTACAACAAAACTTCTCCATAATATGGTTTCTAAATGCCTACCTTCCAAACTGATGTCTAAAGGCACTGATTATCGACTGATCATGCATGTACTTGGCACAGATTATTTCTCTTAATTTATGCAATTATTAGTTCTGTGACCCAAATGCCTGTGAATTTGACTGCTCCTGTCTACTGAACCATGGATTTCAGATTTTCCTGGCCAGCTCCCACCAGCATATTCCCTGGATACAGATAACTTTCTTAGAACAATGAGTCAAAATGCTTTTCTGAAGTGGAGTATATGTTCCTCTAGGTTGCTCCACCACCTGCCTTTTTCTACCTTGAACAGCATCCAACTAAAACTCAGAATTAGCATTGCCTCTACAATAACTTTTAACAGTGAGTTTTAATATGAAAGATAATTAGAGGAAATTTGAGGAAATCACAAGGAATTGCAACATTGAGCCATGGGAACTGTACCTGGAAAATAGATTCAAGATGATTTTCTAGAGTTTTAGATGATGAATGAAGCCTAACCTCTCTGCAGAAAGACTCCTGATCAGTTCTTCATCTTTCATTCCTGTACCCTCCTAAAATAGCCCTTTGTTTCCTTCACAGGGAAACAGGTACCTCATCCAGAAAGTTCAACTCAGTGATAACTGATGTTGCATGCACCTGTGTTTCTTTCTACAGGATAGAAGCCCAACTATATATGGCAAAACCTGAGTTATGTTATCAGGAATAGTCTGTGGATACCCAATATCCAAATTTCTCAGAGTTCAAAAGATTTGTATATACAAAATATCATAAAGAAATCTCATAGAGATGAGAGCCAAATCACACCTTCCTCCAATAGCCTATAATAATTTTATAGAGTACTTTGGTCTGTGACTAGACTTAAGCCTGTTACCTGGGAGCAGCTGTAGAATTTCATACCTATGTCAAAAGGTTGGTATTCAAAACTTTCAGATTTTGAACACATTAAATTTTCAATATTTAGATTAGAGATGCTCAACTTGTGGTTTGAGGAATAGAAAGGAACTTTGATGAGTCTATTACCCAAAGCCCTGTGTTTAGAATGGGTTCCAGGGCCCTTGCCCTTCCTCATGCCATGTAAGGTTGGTATTCTGATATTGTTTCCTGCTGCACTGTTCTTGCACATACACACACAGACACACACACACACAGGCACACTCACACAATTCTGATGGGAAAACTATGTATCTAAAATATAAAATTATCAAAATAATTTAAGACCAATTATTAGCTGTACTTTTGCAGGTCAGATAGTTCGGAGTTAAACTGCATTTAAGAAGACGACCTTGGGGGCTGGAGAGATGGCCTAGCAGTTAAGAGCGCCGACTGCTCTTACAGAGGATCCGGGTTCGATCCCCAGCACCCACATGGCGGCCGAGAACCGTCTGAAACTCCAATTCCAGGAGAACTCCAGTTCCAGGGGAATCCGACACCCTCTTCTGACCTCTGCGGCATTGCACCACACGGGTGCACAGACTTGCATGCAGACAGTACATTCATACACATACAGAAATAAATAATTTTTTTTTTAAAAAAGAAGACGACCTTATCCATCATGGTGCAATCAGCTTTTTTTTTCTCTCTTATTCATAACTTCCAGACACTACCTATGGAGCTCAACTTCCCATAAGACACACAATAATTAATGCTATAACAAACTTGTAGCTTAATTCTGAATTTAATGTTATGTTCCAAATATCAATGGGGGAAATTGTTTAATCTGTTTGGTGTAAGAAAATGTGGCCCTTGCCTATCTGAGGTATAGTGGTTGGTCTATTCCAGGTTTCAGAGTTCTAGCATCTTGGGGAGTATTTGGTGGCTACAGCTGACTTTGTTGCCTCTCTGAGACCATCTTAGGAGCTTATGGAAAACTATTGGGCTATTTTGTTACCCCAGTTTGGTGTTGGAAAACAAAATGTGCTGGTACATTTGGAGATGCTCTGGCATTTTCTGTTTAAAGTCACTTGCAGAATTTTCAATAGTTCTAGATCACAAAATATTTGAAATAAAATCCCCAACGTCATAAATACATTTGCCAATTCAAAGGGACCCTGCTTTCTCTATATACATATAAAACCCCAGGATCACCCAATGCTGCTTATGCATACAAGTGGGCTTCTGTGCACTGCTACCCAGAGACCAATTTTTCCATTCTGTGCCTTTCTTAAGTAAAATGTTTTAAAGTTCTGCTTTATCAGTAAATTTCAACTCAATGTGTTTCTTCTTATCCCATTGGATCAATTATAATTATCATACAAAATATCTGCTGAGCCTAACTTTCTTAATCTGGACAGTCTTATTGTATAAGTCCAGTCCCCTGTGAAGCTGCCAGAAGGACACATACTGCATTCTCCACTGTAGGGGGTCCCAGCTGCAGCAGAGCAGCCACTGGCTACCAGTGCCTGCTAATCTACAGCTTTCTAGGTAAAAGAGAGCTGTCAAGATCAATAAAATGGAGAGTGAAAGGTCTATTTCATCACATATATTACCACACCTCACAAGGACCCTGGTGGAGATAGTTCACTAAGATTCCAGCCATTGCCAAAACTCTCACGAAATTTTGCAAAAATGTTTCTGCTGGTTTCTGCTATTATCTAATTCAGCCTTATGATTCATAGCCATAGGCCCTGTGCCATCATCCCCAGCCTTGTGCCATCATATGTCCATTATATACCATCATCTCCATCTCTGTGCCATCATCTCCATCACTGCATCATCATCTCCATCACTGTGCTGTCATCTCCATCACTGTGCTGTCATCTCCATCATTGTGCCATCATATCTCCATCTCTGTGCCATCATCTCCATCACTATGTCATCATCTGCATCACTGTTGTCATCTCCATCACTGTGCCATGATCTGCATCATTATGTCATCATCTGCATCACTGTGTCATCATCTCCATCACTGTGCCATCATCCCCAGCATTGTGCCATCATATCTCCATTATATACCATCATCTTCATCACTGTTATCATCATCACTGTTATCATCTCCATCACTGCATCATCATCTCCATCACTGTGCTGTCATCTCCATCACTGTGCCACCATATCTCCATCACTGTGCCATGATCTGCATCATTCTGTCATCATCTGCATCACTGTGTCATCATCTCCATCATTGTGCCATCATCCCCAGCATTGTGCCATCATATCTCCATTATATACCATCATCTCTATCACTGTGTCATCGTCTCCATCACTGTGCTGTCATCTCTATCACTGTGCCATCATATCTCCATCACTGGGTCATCATCTCCATCACTGCATCATCATCTCCATCACTGTGCTGTCATCTCTATCACTATGCCATCATATCTCCATCACTGTGTCAGCATCTCCATTACTGTGCCATCATCTCCATCACTGTGTCATGATATCCATCACTGTGTCATTATCTCTATCACTGTGTCATCATTTACATCATTCTGCCATTATCTCCATCACTGTGTCATCATCTCCATCACTCTGCCATCACCTCTATCACTATGCCATCATCTCCATCTCTATCATTTCATCTCCACTACTGTGTCATTGTTTCCATCACAGTGTTACCATCTCCATCATTCTGCCTTCATCTCCATCACTGTGCCATCATCTCCATCACTGTGCCATCATATCTCCATCACTGTGCTATCATCCCCAGCCTTGTGCCATCATATCTCCATTATATACAATCATCTCCATCACTGCATCATCTCCATCACTGTGCCATCATATCTCCATCACTGTGCCATCATCTCCATTACTGTGACATTGTGTCCATTACTACGCCATCACCTGCATCACTATGTCATCATCTGCATCATTATTACATCATGTCCATCACTATGCCATAATCACCATCACTATACCATTGCATTTCCATCAGGATGGTATGATCTCAATCACTATGCCATCATCTCCATCACTGTGACATGTCCAGCACTATATTATTATCTCCATCACTATGACCTCATTTCCATCACCATGTCATAATCTCCAATACTATGCCATCATTTGCATCACTATGCTATCATCTGCATCGTTATTACATCATGTCCATCACTTTGCCATCATCTTCATCACTGTGTCTTCATCTCTATTACCATGTCATCATCTCCAACACTATACCGTCCTCTGCATCACTATGTCATCATCTGCATCATTATTATATCATTTCCATCACTATGCCATCATGTCCATCATATATTGCCATATCTCTATCACTATTCCATCATAGGCAGCACCAAAACATCATCTCCATCTCTATGGCACCATCTCCATCAGCAAGACATCTATGTATTTTTGTTTCAAACAGCTACTTTCCTTTGTCCTGAAAATGAGAAACAAAAGTAACCTCACACTTTGCAAGTGTCGGGCTGTGTATGGTTGTGAGGTGTGCACCTCCTGTGTGTGGGGTGTGGGTTCCTGTATCCTTACTTCCCAGTAGAACTGCTATACTAATGCTGTCTAAGCACCTCAGCTCAATCAGAGCTCAATTAAACTGTCTCTCTAGGATCTCTAAGGAGCAACACTCTGCTCAGCAATTAGTGCTCATAAACCAAGAGCGATTTGTGGTTCAAATCTGTCTCAGTTTCCTTTCTGTGTCCTTTACAGGAAGTTATCTTGCCCATTTATCTATTCACACTTCTCAGAGCCTGTGTTGTCGAGCTCTACTTCTGCCAGACTGCTCTTATTATGTCTCTTGGGCTTAGCATTTTCTGTGCCTTTGGGGGATTTTTGATGTTCTAGAGTGATCAGTATGGGATGTTCTGTTCAATTTTATTTTAATTTTCCTGAGATTTCCAACCTGGTTGTTAATCTCACTCCAAAGAGCAGCCTTGGTGGATGTGCAGGTCACATAATGCAGCTATGTTGACATCAATCTACTCTAGGATTTAATAGTTCACATTCTTCCAAAGATGCACAATGCTTACCTCAGGTCTCTGGCTTTGTTGTATGGAAACAGGCTGAACCAAGCTCTGATTACTGAATTCTACCCTAGCACAAAAGTACTATTATTATTCCATAAGAAGATTATTATTTTTCTGTTTTTATAAATGTATCTTTATTTGCAAAAGATAAAATAATTATTTTATATTGAATGTGTAAAAGGCTAAAGGTATTTAAGCAAACATAGAATCCTCTAGCTAGCAGAAATATCTACTTATATTTTGTTTCCTTAGACACATTAGAAACTGTAAAAATGCCTGCTATTTATTTAAACCTAGTAATCAGCCAAAAATTCATGAGAAGATGCCCTTGATCATATTCATGTCATGAATTTGATGTTAATTCTTTAAGTGCATATAAACTAAATCTAAAACCAAAGGATTACAGGATTAGCTATAATAGTTTTTCAGGAAAATATGATATAAATCCACAAATAAAATTTGTAATATCTAAGCATTTATAGTAGAAACTAAATTTTTTTAATATACAAGAGGATGGAGTAAACAGAAATTTATGGAGTTCTCAAGGTGATGCATATGTTCCTTAATATTTTGTTGGGAATAAAGAAAAAGACATAAAGTCTCGAGAAATAGAAGGGTATGATCACAGTAATCAAGGAAGCAGAAAACAAGAGAGAATTAAACACTGAGATAGAGAACCACTGTAGTGAAGTTATGGGCTGCACTCTAAGAATGCCGTGTGGGTACAAGAGGAGGAGATGGAGGGACAGTTAGACTATGAGAAGTGTGTGCAAATCCTGTGTCCAGAAAGATATTAATGGGAGAGAGAGAGAGAGAGAGAGAGAGAGAGAGAGAGAGAGAGAGAGAGAGAGAATATCTTCATTATTCTGCTCTCCCAACACTGAAAACTTAAATGTACACACTTTTAAAGAGCAGGCAAGGAAATAACCAAGAAATATATTTTTAATTTTAATTTTTTATTTTTTAGAGGATTCACAATATAACAGCACAGTTGTTTTCAGATCACATTAATGCTGCTCAGTTTGCCATACAATTAGGTATGGCACTAGCATCCATAGATGAAGGATACCATTCATAGTTTGTTTATCTGGGACTGTGTTACTTCACTTAGCATGATCTCTTCTAGCTCCAACCATTTACTTGCAAATCTCATGATGTCATCTTTTTTTATCGCTGCATAGAACTCCATTGTGTAGATGTACCACATTTTCTCTTTCCACCCTCCAGTTGAGGGGCACTTGGGCTGGTTCCAGCTCTTTATTATTGTGAAGAGTGCTGCAATAAACATGGCTGTGCACATATCTCTGTGGTAAGATGATTCTTGTGGGTATATACCCAGGAGTGGTATGGCTGGGTCAGGTGGCAAGTTCATTCTGAGACTCCCAAGGGTTCTCCACACTGCTTTCCATAGTGGTTGTAGGAGTTTACATTCCCACCAGCAACGGATGAGTGTTCTCCTTTCCCCACAACCTCTCCAGCACTTCGTATCATTTGTTTTCTAGATCCTAGTCAGTCTTATCAGAGTGAGATGATATTTTAAAGTAGTTTAAATTTGCATTTTCTTAATTATTAGTGACATTGAACACTTTTTGTTTTGTTTTGTTTTGTTTTCGAGACAGGGTCTCCCTGTAACCCCAGCTGTCCTGGAATTCACTCTGTAGACCAGTCTGGCCTTGAATTCACAAAGATCTGCCTGCCTCTGCCTCTCAAGTGCTAGGATTAAAGGCGTGTGCCACCAACACTTTTTAAGATGTTTCTCAGCCATCTCTAATTCCTCATTTGTGAAGTCTCTGTTCAGCTCATTGCTCCATCTTTTGATTGGGTCATTTGTTTTCTTTCTTCTTTTTTTTTAGTAATTTATATATTCTGGAAATCAATGCTTTGTCAGACATTTCTGCTGTGAAGGTTTCCTCCCACTCTGTGGGTTTTCTCTTCACTTCCTTGATTGTTTCTTTTGATGTACAGAAGCTTTTGAATTTAATGAGGTTCCATTTGTCAACTGTAGACCTTAATTCTTGTGCAGCTGCTGTCTGATTTAGGAAGTCTTTTCCTACTATGCCTATGTTTTGTAGGGTGCTGCCAACTTTTTCTTCTATTGCCTTCATAGTTTTTGGGTTTCACATCGAGGTTTTTGATACATCTGGAGTTGACTTTTGTACAGGACGAGAGGTAGGGGTTTAATTTCTTTCTTCTGCAAGTGGTGATCCAGTTTTGCCAACACCACTTTTTGAAGATGCTGTCTTTCCTCCATTGTGTCTTCTTGGCCCCTTGCCAAATATGAAGTGGCTGAAATTGTATGTGCTTAAGTATGGGTCTTCAGTTTTGTTCCATTGGTCAACAGGTCGGTTTTTATTCCAGGAAATAATTTTAAAGTTATTAGCAGATAAAGACGTTTACTTTAAAGATTTTTACATAGTATTAGAAATGAGTAATTTTCCAAATAATACATTGTTTGGTTAATAAATCATGGCATATTCCAATAGTGTGCTAACATGTAGCAATCAGAATGGCTTAGATTCTGTCATTCTTTTTTATATAAAATATTTTTATTGATGTTTGTGTATTTCATAAAACATTTCTCAGTATAATTTATACAAATTCCCTTTTCCATGTCCCCTACCCCACCCCTGTTCATGCATTCTGCCATACATGTGTTACATCTTTTTCTCAGTCTTTTTAAAGTTTTTCTCTGCAGAGGTTTATTGTTTGGGCAGAAGTTAACTGTTTCAGTCAGTTCTTTGACCCCCTTTGTTATTGTTGTTCCTTCCCAATTTTTATTGCTCCAAAATATGCCAATATATATATATATATATATATATATATATAATTACTTTTGAAAATAAACTATATAAATTCCAAAATATGTTTAGTTCACATTTTCCCTTTAATTATATATTAATCTTAAATATGAATACATACTCTCTACCCATATACCAAAATTACAAAGTATGAAAATAAGTGGTAAGTTAATTCTAGAGCCCATTAAAAGATTCACATTATAACAGTATATTTGCTTTCAGATAAAAAAGAAATATAACATTAACATTGCTCACCTTGCTGTCCAACTAGGGATTTGGTGCTAGTATCCACAAATGAGGAATACTATTCACTGTTTGTTTTTCTGGGACTAAATTATTTCACTTAGTCTAATGACTTTGAGTTCTATCCATTTACCTGCAAAGTTCATGGTGTCATCTTCTATTACTCCTGCATGAAATTCAATTGTGTAAATGTACCACATTTTCTCTATCCACTCATTGGTTGGGGGAAACTTGGGTTGCTTCTAGCTCTTTGCTATTGTTTAGAGATGTAATGAACATAGGTGTGCACGCATCTCTGCAATGCAATGAGTTTTGTAGGTATATATCCAGGAGTAGTATGACCGGGTCAGGTGGTAGGCTCATTTTCAGTTTCTTAAGAGTTCTCCACACTGCTTTCCATAGGGGTTGCATGAGTTTGCATTTCCACCAGCAGTGGATGAGTGTTCCCCTTTCCCCACCACTGCTCCAGCATTTGGTTTCTTTTGTTTTCTGGATCATAGCTAGTCTTACTGGAGTAAGATGAAATCTTAAGATATTTTTTTTTTTTTTTTTGGTCTTTTCGAGACAGGGTCTCCCTGTAGCCGCAGTTGTCCTGGAACTCACTCTGTAGACCAGACTGGCCTTGAACTCACAAAGATCCGCCTGCCTCTGCCTCCCAAGTGCTAGGATTAAACACATGCACCGCCACACCCAGCAAACTGCACAAAAAATAAACAATTGACAAATAAACAATTGACAAAAGCTCTTGCATTTAATAAGGTCCAATTTGTCAATTGTTTATTTTTTGTACAGCTGCTGTTTGATTTAGAAAGTCTTTTCTTATGCCTATGTCTTGTAGGTTACTATCAACCTTTTCTTGTACCATTTTTTGGGTTTTGGGTTTCAAATTGAGGTCTTTGATCCATTTGAAGTTTAATTTTGTACATGGTGAGAGGTAAGGGTTTAGTTTTATTCTTCTCTAGGTAGTGATCTAGTTATGCCAACACCATTTGCTGAAGATACTATCTTTCCTCCATTGAGTATTCTTGGCCCCTTTGTTGAATATGAGGTGGCTGAAGTTGGATGTTCTCAAGTTTGGATCCTCACTTTTGTTCCATTGATCTATGTGTCTGTTTCTGTGCCAATACCAACCTGTTTTTATGACTATAAAGTCTGGTATGGTAATTCCTCCCTGTATTGCTTATTTTGCTCAGGGTTGCTTTAGCTATCCCAGGCCTTTTGTTTCTCCATATAAAGTTTAGGATGTTTTCCCCTAGGTCTGTGAAGAAGCTTCTGGACATTTTAATTGGAATTGCATTGAATCTGTATATTACTTTGGGCAAGATGGTCATTTTTACTATATTGATTCTTCCAATCCATGAGCATTGGAGGTTCTTCAATCTTCTAGTATCTTCCTCAATCTCCTTCTTGAGGGATTTTAAATATTCATTGTAGAGATTTTTAGTGTGTTTTGTCATATTTGTTCCTAGATCATTTATTTTTTGGAGGCTATTGTAAGTGGGAATGTCTCCTTGTATTCCTTCTCCAATTGCTTGCTATTGGCATAACAAAAGGTTACTGGTTTTTCTAAGTTAACTTTGTATCCCACCACTTTACTCAACCTGTTAATGGTTTCTTGGAGTTTTCTGGTGGAGTTTTTGGAGTTCCTTAGGTAAACTATCAAGTCATCTGCAAAAAGGTATAGTTTGACTTACTCTTTTCTACTTAGTATCACTCTTATTTCCTTTTCTTGTCTTACTGCTCTTGCAAGCATTTCAAGCACTACCTTGAAAAGGAGTGTTGATGGGGGCAGCCTCACCTGGTTCCTGACTTTGAGGGGAATGCTTCTAGTTTTTCCCCATTTAGGATAATGCCAACTATGGGTTTGTTGTACATGACTTTAATTGTGTTGAGGAATGTTCCCTCCAGTCCAGTTCCCTTCAGGGCTTTAAATTTGAAGGCATGGTGAATTTTGTAGAAGGACTTTTTTGCATTGATTGAGATGACCTTGTGTTTTTTGTTTTTCACTCCATTTATGTACTTTATGACATTTGTTGATTTATGTATGTTGAAACCTCCCTGCAACTCTGGTATGAATCCAGCTTGGTCATGGAGGATGATCTTTTTGATAAGTGCCTGTATGTGGTTTGCAAGTATTTTGTTGAGAATTTTCGCATCTATGTACATTAGTGAAATGGGTCTGTAGTTTTCTTTTTTGGTTGTATCTGCCTGGTTTTGGTATTAGAGTTATCTTGGCTTCATAGAAGGAATTTAGGAGGTTTTCTTCTGTTTCTGTCCTCTTGAATAATTTGAGTAATAGTGGCTATAGGTCATCTTTAAATGTCTTATAGAATTCTTCCATGAATCCATCTCGACCTGGGCTTTTTTTAGTTGGGAGGTTTTTCTTTTATCACAGTTTCAATTTCCTCCTTTATTATGGGTCTATTTAAGATGTTGATCTCTTCCTGGTTAAGTTTTGGTGGATTCCATGATGTCAAGTATTCATCCATTTCTCTTAGGTTTTCAAATTTAGTAGAGCATAGGTTTTTTTTTTTTAAGTATTCTCATATGATTTTCTGGATCTTTTCTTTGTTGTGATGTGTCCTTGGATTTGTTGATTTTTTTGTATTGTTTTCTTTGCTTCTATTTCATTGATTTCCAATCTGATTTTTGTTATTTCTTCCTGTCTGCCAGGTTTATGATTTATTTGTTGCTGCCTCTCAAGTGCTTTTAGTTGCAGTGTTAAGACATTTATTTGTGCTCTTTCTGTTTTCTAAATCTAGGCACTTAGGGCTATGAATTTCCCTCTCAGGATTGCTTTTAAGGTATTTCATATAGGTTTTGCTATGTTGTATCATCCCTTTCATTTAGTGCCAGGAATGCTTTTATTTCTTTCTTTATTTCTACTTTGACCCATTTGTTATTAAGTAGTATGTTGTTTAGTCTCCATGTCTTCTCTTAGCTAGTAGGACTAAGCTTTATTGCATGGTGGTCTAAGAAGATGCATGAAATTATTTCAATTTTCTTTGTATTTGCTGAGTTTGGTCTGTGTTCCAGTATATGGTTGATTTTGGAGAATGTTCCATGGAGTGCTGAGTAGAAAGTATATTCTTTGGTGTTTGGGTGGAATATTCAGTAGATGTCTGTTGGGTCCATTTAGTGTATTATATTGTTCATTTCAGATGCCTCTTTGTTTATTCTTTGTCTAGTTGACCTGTCCAATGGGCTCAGTGGGTATTGAAATTTCCCACTATTAGTGTGCTGGGATTGATCTGTTCCTTGAAGTCCTTCAGGATTGTGTTTATGAAGTTTGGTGGTGTCATTCTTAACAGAGGAAATGGATATGGTAGATGTGTGTGTTCAGGGGGATACAGTCCATTCAATACAATGAAAATGTCAAACACACATGCACATTTGTATATACACATTCACATATGTTGAGAGAGAGAGAGAGAGAGAGAGAGAGAGAGAGAGAGAGAGAGAGAGAGAAACTTAAATGAGGGGTCCTGCCCCGCATGGCAACCAGATGGAAAGGGAAAGACAGGTGCGCAGTCTGCCCCAATTTGAAACCTCCCATGTCCCAGAGACACTCAGACAGATGGGGAGTCAGTCACAGCTGATCTCATTTATTGTAAGCACTCCAGCAGCTTATAAAGGCAAAGACCACAAGGGAACAGCCAGTCATCTTAAAAGTCAAATAGCTAGAGCCAATCGGAAAAGTTTCAAAACAACCCTGGCCATGCCTACCTTACTTCCTTTAGCCCCATCTTGTTTACTTCCTTTAGTCCCCTCTTGTTTACTTAGGACCAGCTGGCCTGCCAATCTTACTTCCTTTAGCCAAGATCTTGTTTACTTAAGAACAGCTGATAAGGGCCCCTCAATTGTAAACAAGCCTGGCCCTTCTGCCTTACTTCAAGGTGTTGTTGCCTCTCATGCCCCTTCACTTACAGGAATAATTTTGATAATGGACCCCCAGGATAGTGAGATTACAGGTAATTATTTTCTCTCTCATTCTTCTGGTGTGTGCTTTGTAAGCTATTATTTACAATGATGATATATTGATTTTATCATCTTAAAGTTGCTGAAATAAAAGAAAGGAAGGCTACTTCAATGCAGCCACAATTTAACATGGACTGTGAGCACAGAAGGTTGAAAGTTTTACAAATGTTGCATTATGAGAGCAAATTATTTTCAAACTTACTATTGTTCTTCCTCCCTGGAATAACTATAGATATTAAAATAGCCTAGATTAATATAGGCTTGAAACTTTCACAATAGAAATATACTTCAAAATGACCATAAGTGGGAATAATTACAAACTCCATAGTTTATAAGGACTTCAGTCTACTTCTCTCATTTCATTCACAATGATACAAGTACTCTTCATTTACCAAAGATGATAAAGGAAATGAAGCAAAACAAGACCAACACACTTTCTGTTTGAATTTCCTACCTGGACTTTCTTCACCATATTTCAATTACTAAAGTTGATCTGATACAGAAGCTAAAGATGAGGGAAAGCAATAGTTTTATCTTTTTAAAAATTCCATTTTAAAATTGTGAGATAGTAGGGAAATGTGGCTTATCAAGCACTAGGAAATTTTTGCAAATTTTACAACAGAAAAAATGGACCAATTATCCCTGCTAACAAACACATAAGGAAAATCTATCTGGGTTTATAATCTGCTTAGAAATTAATAGCATCAAGCAGCATTTGTGTATATGTGTACATGTTTATATGTCTGTATATCACACATACACAGACATACAAAGTCTGTATGTGAAGCAGGAACTTATGCTTTTGAGTTAATACACCAAATGGATACAGCCTGAGTTTAAAATCTGTTTGACTCACAATCTGTACTAAGTTGTATTATTTTAAATAAGATGGGTCCCAGCCCTGGTGCTTGAGAATGGAATGATTGGAGCTGAGCTGCAAAGGACACCACATCTTTGAAAGATGCCCGTGTGTGATGAGCTATTTACAGGGCTAGGGTTAGATTTATGTTAAGGTTAGTGTTAGGTTTAGGGTTAGGTTTAGAGTTAGGGTTAGTTAGGGTTAAACTTAAGGTTAGGGTCAACTAGGACTCCAGATGGGGAGAACTGGACTTGCCTTTCTTCCTCAATGTCTTTACACTTGCCCATTTATAAAGAGGATACTTTAAGCAATGACTTTCTTCTAGACCATATTGGTTTTTATACTTTCTAAGATGAGGTCAATATAGAGTAGATAAAACAAACTTGCTTTGTTGTCAGAGAGCTTTTCTTCGCTTTCACTTTCCACTGGAAATGTAGAATAGAATTCAAACTCATAGAGCATCCCCAAGGAGGCCTGGATTGTCTTACACACTCTGACTTGCATAGAAAATTTTCTTCCAGGGCTGGAGAGATGGCCTAGCGGTTAAGAGCGCCAACCGCTCTTACAGAGGACCTGGGTTCGATCCCCAGCACCCACATGGCGGCCGAGGAGGTCAGAAGAGGGTGTCAGATTCCCCTGGAACTGGAGTTCTCCTGGAATTGGAGTTACAGACGGTTTTCAGCAGCCATGTGGGTGCTGGGGATCAAACCCAGGTCCTATGCAAGAGCAGTCGGCACTCTTAACTGCTAGGCCATCTCTCCAGTCCGATTTTGTGCATTTCTTACAATCTTTCTCAATCCAATTTAGACTCATACCCCCTTCCATGCTCCCCACCCCACCCTAGCTCATACATTCTACCATACATGTCTTGCATCTTTCTCTCAATCTTTTTTTAAAGTTTTTCTATGCAGAGGTTTATTGTTTTGGGCAGTTTACTGTTTCAGTCAGTTCTTTAACTCAGTCCTTCTGTTGTTCCCTCCAATTTGTATTGCTCCAAAATATCCATATATGTGTGTGTGTATGTGTGTTTGTGTGTGTGTGTGTGTGTGTGTGTGTGATGCATATTAAAATTAGGACATCTGAAAATAAACTATAAGTTAATTCCAAAACATGTTTAGGAATTCACATTTTCCCCCTTTAATATTATATTATTCTAAAGTATGCATATATACCCTCCACCCATATACCAGAATTAGAAAGTCTGAAAATAAGTGGTAAGTTAATTCTAGAGCCCATTAAGGGATTTGCATTTTAACAGTACATTTGCTTTCAGAAAAAAGAAACATGACACTAATACTGTTCAGTTTGCTTTACAACTAGGGATTTGGTACTAGCATCCACAAATGAGGGATACCATTTGCCATTTCTTTTGTGGGACTATGTTACTTCACTTAGCATAAATTGCTTCTAGTTCCATACATTTACCTGCAAAGTTCATTTTATTGGAATCACATTGACCTAGTTAAAATCATTAAGTCTATATTTCCTTATTGAATTAATTAAATTGAGGTGGGGGGCACCCATGCCATGGTTATATGTACAGGTCAGAAGACAACTTGTGGGAGTCCATTCAGTCCTGCTACCAGGTGGGTTCTTGTTTCAAACTGGGCCCAGTATCATCATCACGCTTGGTGATAAGCTCCTTAATGTGGTGCACCATCTCAACAGCACTCATTAAGTTTCGTTTGAGTTATACATACACAAATTTCCACAGAAACTCATGTCATTCCACATTGGTGAGGAGCCAGCATGTGGCAGAATGAACATATAGACTTCTGCAGAGCAGCTTTCCTAGCACAGTGTGAGAGTCCTACATCCTGTGGTTCAGCAGAGGTAGCTGGGTCCTTGGCTACTAGCCCTGCCCTGGGGGGAATGCCACATCTACACCAGGGTCCAACATCAACCAACCACTGTAGTACTTATCTACTTATGGTAGATGTTTTGCATATTCAAATCCAATGCAACTCCAAGATGCTATTTAAAGTACACAAACATAAAATCTTATTTAAAATGTTCTGCAGAATTTAGAGGAAGATCAGATTCTTTTTTTTTTTTCACCAAATAAAATTTCATTGATAAAGCAATGGAATTAAATCCAATAAATCTTGTCTTTTCAGTCAATTATGGCCTTTGGAATCTTCAATGAATTTGATTATTTGATTTGTTTAAATTGTCATTAGTAGTTTCTTTCTTTGTCAGTTTACATGGAAATTAACCTAAGAACCCATCAGAACATACAGCCTATGTATTTTCTTAAAAAGAAATATGTACAAATGAGGGATTTACATATTCATGAAGTCGAAATATATTGAAAGTCCCCTGATAATTATGTTGCAATTATTCCATTTAAAAAAAATCTCTGAAACCATATGAAATCAAGACTATATGTTAAAGTTTATTTTAGGGTATAATTAGATAATTTTGAAAACTATGATTTGAAATATGATTTTATTAAAATGTATTATTTCCTATAGAAAAGCCTCTTTATGCAAATATATGTATATAGTCTCAGTGGTTGTGTCATGTTGGCTGAGATATTTATGTAACTTATTTTACTTAACATTTCTTTATTAAAAAAATGATGATCTGCAATACCTCACAGAGATTGCATGAATAGAAAATTGTCTGCACACAGCACTCAACCAGTGTTTATTGCTAGCAATATATTTTGACAGATATGCAATTTAAATATTTGATTAATTAATTTTTTAAATATGAAATGCATATGTTGTTAGCTTATAAACATGGTTTGAGTGGAAAAATGAAACATGGTTAAGTATACATATTTGACAGTGAATTATCCTCATAAAATAAAATACCTAGACAAAAGAATTCTGAAAGTTTTTACCATAAAGAAATAATAGATGCCTTTAATCTTAGCACTTGGGAGGCAGAGGCAGGCGGATCTCTGTGAGTTCAAGGCCACCGTAGTCTATGGAATGAGTTCCAGGCCAGCTGGGACTAAAAGGGAGTTCCTGTCTCAAAAAGATGGAAAGAAAAGAAATAATAGATCTTTGAAAAAGCAGGAATATTTACTCTTATTTTTACATTAAACGAGGTACATATAGACTAAAACATTGAGTGATACACCATTAAAGTATACATTTGAATGTTTTCATAATCGATTAAGATGAATTGTTTATGAATTGTTATAATTTTTATTAAACACGTCTTTTGACAAGTTCAGAGATGTATCCACTGAATTCTGTTTAATCTCACCCCCAAACTCTCTTCCCTTCCCCTGTACCTGTCAATGTTGCTCCTTCCTACAGTGCCTTTCCTGCACTCATAACATTTAGGCTTGTTTTGTGATCCAGTGAATTTAATGTTGTCAGTGTTACAATGGGGTTGGAGCTAGTCATTGGAGCTTGCTGAACAATTAAAGACAAGAACTCCTCTTCCCCAGAATTCATGAGTTCAGTAGGGATTAGTGCGGTCCCATGAAATGTCTCCTCATCTAACAGTTTTTTATGTAGGGCCACCAAGATTGTTCAATGGGTAAAGGTGCACCTGCTTCCATGCCTGAAAATCTGTGCTTGATCCCTTTCATCCATGTGGAAGAAAAAGATTTTTAACTGCTGCAAATTGTCCTCTGATCTCCATAAGAATCCCATGGCATGAACAGACGGAGAGAGAGAGAGAGACTAAATGTAATAAACCTTTTGAAATTATTTAAATGCTTTAAATATTTTATTTTTATTATTTTTTAAATATTTTATTGAAGTTTTGTGCATTCGTACATCATTTCTCAGTCCAGTTTAGAGTCATTTCCCTTTCCATGCCCCCTAACCCACCAGAGTTCATGCATTCTGCTATATATTTCTTGTATTTTTTTTGAGTCTTTTTTTTCCAAAGGAGAAGATTATTGTTTTAGGGAGAACTTTACTGTTTCCATCGGTTTTTTGTCCCAGTTCTTTTGTTGTTGTTGTTCCCTCCAATTTGTATTGCTTCAACACATGCATATGTCACACCCATACTAAAATTATGTCGTCTGAAAATAAACTGTATGTTATTTCCCAATCATATTTCAGGATTTACATTTTTCCCTTTTAACTTTATTTTTTTAATTAATTTATTTTATTTATCAAATCTAGATCCGTGTCCCACCCCATTCCCCCACCCCACCAGAGCTCATGCATTCTGACAAACATGCTTTTCATCTCTTTCTCAGTCTTTCTCAATATTCTCCATGTGGAAGTTGACTGTTTTGAGCAGAAGTTCACAGTTTTAGTCAGTTCTTAGATGCAGTCCTTTCTGTTGTTGTTGCTGTTGTTGTTGTTGTTGTTGTTGTTGTTGTTGTTGTTTCCAATATGCATCACTCCCAACTGCTTTGGACAAAATCTCAAGGGGCCATACACAAGAAATACTTACAACTGGGTAATTGGCACTAGCATCCACAGATGAGGGATAGCATTCCTCGTTTGCTTTTCTGGGACTGTGTTACTTCACTCAGCATGATGTCCTCTAGCTCCAGCCATTTTCCTGCAAAGCTCATGATGTGGTCTTTCTTTACTGCTGCATAGAACTCCATTGTGTAGATGTACCACATTTTCTCTATTCACTCATCAGTTGAGGGACATTTGGGTTGGTTCCAGTTCCTTGCTATTGTGAACAGAGCTGAAATAAACATGGGCGTGCATGTACCTCTGTGGTGGGTGAGTCCTTGAGGCGGGGAAATCAGCCCAGGGAGTTTAGTGGTATGCTGGTTCGGGTGGCAAGTTCATTCCATAGTTCCCAAGGGTCTCTCCCACTGCTTTCCATTGGCTGTACGAGTTACATACCCACCAGCAGTGGGTGGGTCCCATTTCCCCACAACCTCTCCAGCACTTGGTATCATTTGTTATCTTGATCTTAGCCAGTTCTGTTTTCTTGATCCTAGTCAAGTCTTTTTTTGTTGTTGTTTTGTTTTGTTTTTAGTTGATTGATGCTTTGTGTATTTCATACATCATTTCCCAATTCATTCAGGCATATATACCCATCCCTTCCCCCACCCCACACCTACCCATCCCAGAGCATGATTCCTGCTTGTAATAACTTTTTGCTCTTTCGTGTTTTGTTGTTGTTTGAGTTTTTTTGTTTTATTTTTTTTGGATATTATATTATGAGTACAAGCATCCTTTCATGTAAAACCAATTTGGAGCAGTTGTGCCCAAACCCCACACAGGCCAGGGTCCCACCATCCAGCTAGGGGGGGGCTTCTATGTTCAATCAAGTTTGATAAAAGAGTGTCCAGTTCTAGTACGTTGGTAGTTTCACCATTCTCACCCCAATTCACCCCAATCTAACAGTCCTTAACATTCTACCATGCCCCCTCTTCTAGCGATTGTTCTCTAGGCTTAGAAAAGGGCGGCAAAGGTGGGATGAGAAGCAAAAACAGTCGACTTTCTCTGGAGCGTTGTCTGGTCTCTAAGTTAATTCGGCTGTTTTCTTTATGGGCTGCGCTTGTCCAGGCATAACCTTCAATCCTACTAATTGAAACACATGCAATTGGATAATAGTATTTAAACAGTATATAATATATAGCCTTTCAATCCACTAATGAAGCACTCGCAATTAGATATATAGGTTTTAAACAGTACTAATTTGTTGTGGTAGTGTTATTTGTATGACACAGATGTTTGGATTGGTTATGTTAATCCATGAATACATTTTCTTCTGTTAATCTATGACCAGGGTCTCGTGTGGTTTATAAAACATCTCTAACCCTTAGGGCGGATGTAAGCTTGTGGCATACAGCCGTGGTTGGTTTTATTCCTCCAAGGAGAGACCTAGCCAGTCTTATTGGCGTAGATGAGCTGTATATCTTAACAGGGTTTTGATTTGCATTTCTTATAGATTAGTGACTGTGAACACTCTTAAGGTGTTATCAGTACATTCTCTCATTCCTCACTTGTGAAGTCCTCTGTTCAGCCTTTGGTCCCTCTATTGAGTGGGAAAATTGTTTCTTTCTTCTTTGTTTTTGAGTAGTTTATATATTTGGGAATTCAATGCTTTGTCAGATGTTTCTCGTGGTGAAGGTTTCCTCCATCTGTGTATTTCTCTTCACTTCCTTGCTTCTTTCTTTTTGATGTTACAGAAGGCTTTTGAGTTTAATGAGGCCCCATTTGTCGATTGTTGATCTTAATTTGCGGTTCAGGCGCTGTTCTGTTTAGGAAGTCTTTTCCTACACCTATTGTCATTAGTCTTGCTGCAAACTTTTTCTTCTCTCACCTTCAGAGTTTGGGTTTCCCGTTGAGGATCGTGATCCACTTGATTGACTTTTGTACAGGGTGCAAGAGGTAGGCGATTTATAGTATTCTTCTGGCAGTAGTGATAGTTTTCAGGAAACACCATTCGCTGACAGTGCTTGTCTTTTCTCCTTGTGTCTTCTTGGCCCCTTGTCAAAAATAAGATGCTGAAAGTTGTATCGTGCTCAAATTTGGACTTCCAGTTTTTCCATTGGTCAACACTCGTTCTGTTTTGTTTGCCAAGTACCAGGCTGTTTTTATGACTATTTTTCCCTTTTTAGTATGTTTGAAGTCTGGTATAGAGATCCTCACTTGTGAGCTCTTTTACCAGCATTGCTTTTAGTATTCGGGGGTCATTTTGTTTTTCCAACATGAATTTTAAGGGACTTTGTTTCTAAGCCCTGTGAAGAAACTCTTGAGGGATTTTGATTGGAATTGCCATAAATATCTATACAGGAGTTTTGGTACAATGGACATTTTTACAAATGTTAATTTTTCCAATCCATAGCATGGGAGGTTTTCCATTCTTCTGATGTCTTCTTCAATCTTCTTTTTTATAAGCTTTAAAAATTTTTGTTGTAGAGATCTTTGGTGTCTTTGGTTAGGTTTGTTCCTAGGTATTTTATTGTTTTTGAGGCTATTGTGAGTGGGAAGGTCTCTTTGAAGTCTTTCTCCAGTTGCTTGTTCTTGGTGTAAAGAAAGGCCATTGATTTTTTTAGGTTAATTTTGTATCCTGCCACTTTGCTGGAGCTCTTAGTCATTTCTAGGAGTTTTCTGGTGGAGTTTTTAGCATCCCTTAAGTAAACAATCATATCATCATCAAATAGTGATAGCTTGACTTCCTCTTTTCCAATTAGTACTCCTTTAATTTCCTTTTCTTGCCTTATTGCTCTAGCAAGTGTTTCAAGCACTATATTGACGAGGAGTGTTGACGGGGGCAGCCTTGCCGAATTCCTGCCTTTAAAGGGAATGTTTCTGTCATTTCCCTATTTAGGATGATATTTGCTATGGGTTTCCAGTATATGACTTTCCTTTTAACTTTAAGTCACTCTAAAATATGCATACATACCCTCCATCTGTATACCAAGATGACAAAGTCTGAAAATAAGTAGTTGGTTATGGGTAAGAATGTTTTTCCTGCTTGTATGTGTTCCTGTTTCATGCAATACTCATGGAGGCCAGAAGAGGGCATTGGATTCCCTGGAACTGGAGTTACAGGCTATTAGCTGTTATGTTGAACCTGTGTCCTTTGCAAGAGTAGCAGTGTTTATTTATTTATTTATTTATTTATTTATTTATTATTTTCTATGTGTATGAGTGTACTGTCTGCATGTAGGTTGGTGCATCCGTGTCTTGCAATGCCGCGGAGGTCAGAAGAGGGCGTCGGATTCCCCTGGGACTGTAGTTAAAGACAGTTCTTAGCCACCCTGTGGATGCTGGAAATCAAACCCGGATCCTCTTCAAGAGCAGTCGGCACTCTTAACCACTAAGCCATCTCTCCAGCCCCAGAAGTGTTCTTAAACACTGAGCCATTTCTCTAGCCTTATACATTTTTAAATAAAAATTAATCATTTAAAATAGTATTTAATTTTTTAGATCTGAAAAAATGACTAAAAGTGATTTGTGTAAGAACACATTAAATGTAGTCATGGTGGCAAACACATTCAGTTGTTGCATTCAGGAATCAGAAGTAAGTGATTTCTGTGAGATTGAGGCCAACGTGGTCTATGAAGTTAAGTCTAGGGTCTAGGGCACCAGCTGGGACTACAAGGAATCCCCATGTCACCAAACCAAACCAAACCAAACCAAAATCACAAACAAACAAACAAACACACCACATTTAGTCAAGTAGAGAAACAAAGGGGACTCATACTGAATATTAATTAACAGCTGTGTGGGCAAAACTTCCATTTCACCCAATTGAAATGCTTTCTTAACGTTTTGAAAAATTAGCTAAATTATTAAGATGACTCAAATGTTGGATGTTTTATGAACTATGAACTGGTTCTTTATATGAGAAGACTCACAGTGCAGTATCTACCACACTGGGGTCCCCAGAATGGAAAGTAACAGGAATCAGTAAGCTTATTGAAGGACAGGGATGTGAAGACAGGGACACTTGACTCAGGGAAAGTGGAAAAGTGTTACTAGATTGTGATCTTCAATGTTTTAATTTTTTATTATGAATGGCACAATTTTATACAGGAAAGCACTTTGAATATATGTGTAAAAGAAGAAATGTTGGTTTTATATGAAACTTTATTTTGAAAAACTTTGTATATTTCTACTTGCTGATTAATAACAAAGGCTGGTGTGGATGTGCCAGGAACATGGACCCCATTGTTAGTGGGAATTCAAAGTGGTGCTGCCCCTGTGGAAATCAGTGTGCCAATTCCTCAAAAGTCTAGAAATAGAGTTATCATATTGTTCAACTATACCAATTTTGAGAATAATCCTGAAAGATCCTACATTCTGCTGCAGAGATACCTGCACACCCATGTTCACTGCTGCTCTATTCACAACAGTAGGGATATGGTAACAGCTTAGCTGTCCATCAATTCATGGATGGATTAAAAATGGGGTACATTTATATGACAAAATATGACTCAGCTGTAAACAAAAATAAAATTATGAAATTTGAAAGTCAATGGATGTAGCTGGAGATGATCATTCTGAGCAAGGCAATCCAGACCCAGAAAGATAGACACTGAATGTTCTCTCTCATATGTGGATCTTAGCTTTGAATCTTTAGATATAACTGTCTAAATTGTAGACTGGAAACTAGTAAGGGGCCAATGGAGGGACCTTCAGTGAAGGGAGATGGAACAGTTACTATGAAGAGAATGAGTAGTAATGGGACTGGTTAAATGGGGTGGAGGACAGGAGGGCCAGTTAGGTAGAAGAGGGAGTAGGGGTAGGGCTAACTAAGAATAAAGATACTTGAAAATGCCATGTGGAAGCCTACTACTATAGAAGCTTCCATAGCTTCTGTATTCAGATGGAGTTACCATAGAAGAGGAGTAGAATGCCTCCCCAAGATATCATACACAATAAAATAAAAACTCCCAGTACCAGCTATGGGGTACCTATTTTTGTTGTCAGAAAGTGGATCCCATAGACCCCCTCAAGCATTATAGACTGTTGTCATTGCTTTTGGTTATGCTCTTAAACTTGATGGTAGGACTCTACTGTAGAAAATACAATATATTTGAGTCATAAACTATTGAGAAATCAAGCCCAGAAGCTTCATTCCTATTTGGCTAGCTTTCATAGTGCTAGAGAGTTCTATTCATGCTGCTGGAGGAGAAAAGTCAACAGTCTTACCCAGTCTTACTATGGACCTGTCAACAAGATAGAACTCATGCTTGATTCCATTAACTGGGCCACAAACCTGTGTCTGACTTAAAGGAGACCCTTCTACTATTAGTTTCCTAAATGGACATAGTACTAAGCTGCCTCTTAAAAGTTCTCACCTTTGTACTTTAATCCATTTTCAGTCCTCATCACAGCATCTTCTTTAATATACAGACCCAGATTTGGTCAATGTGTACAAAATAAGAGATTGTGGAGTGCTCTGCTATAAACGAAGCATCTATATCACACCCTTCCCCCCAACGTTCACAGATCATTGTGGAAGAAGGGGCAGAGTAACTGTAAAAGCCAGTGTTGGCTGGTATCTGGAACAAATCTGTGTTTGCCAGGCAGGACAATCTGCTGTGTACATGGTTCACAGTGGCTGTGTTTACTTTCTGAAAACCTGTACAAGACCCAGAAAGCTAAATAGCAACATGGAAGGGGAAGGACTCAGGAAACCCACATCTAGTTGAGGAGATACTGGTATCAGGTGGCTGCCAGCAGATTGAGAGTCAGATTTCTCCAGGAATGTGTGCTGGAGATGCTGTCCCTGCTCCAACAGAGAGCCCTATACCAATGGACCTATAGGCCACAATGGGCAGAAGATAGGGGAAGAATTGGAGATCAAAGATTGGGGAAAGGAGGTGATAATGATATATTCTTTGCACATATGATATTCCCAATTACCAAAAAGAATTTGTGAAAATGAGCTAAAGATTCTTGTTCCTGCCAGGTGTGGTGGAAAATGCCTACAAGTCCCAGGGCTTGGGAGGCAGAGGCAGGTGGATATCTGAGTTCAAGGCCAGCCTGGTCTATATAGTGAGTTCCAAGAGAGCTGGGGCTACAGGGAGAACCTGCTCAAAAAGTTTGGAAAAAAAAAGATTCTTGTTCCATAGGGTGGAACTAGATGCAGAATTTTCTTACTTATGTACAGTACCCAATAGCCAAATAAACATGGAAAAGATTAAAATCAACAATTTCTTCAGTCCTTCATATACCTATATGGGTTTTCAAAAATCTAGGAGATACAAACACATGTTTGGATAATCATTTTTCTTTAAACCAAGCAAAATGTTACCCATTGTGATGGCTGAATAAATAGAGTTTCCTGGTTCCCAAATGAACTCTGTTCTTCTATGTACAGACAAAGAAGTGAATAAGAATTTCAAAAACAGATATGTTATATCCCAGGACAGGAGGCTGATTCTGAGAACAGAACTCAAGGCCTTTTTTTTTTATTACTGTGGCAGTCAGACTTATTCCTAACTTCTGTGGCCACAATCCAGAAATGCCAAGGGTAAAGTATCTAAAATAATCATCTAAAACTTACTGCTTAGAGCCAGCCATAGTCAAAGTCCAGCTACATATTGGCTCATAATTCAGTTTGTTGCACTCCAACCATGTGTACTGTTATTTAATTTAAATGTATAGATTTCAATATATTAGTTTATTTAGAGAATTCAGAACTTTCATAGTTTTATAAATCTGGAATATAATCTTTTTCTCAATAGCTATATATAAATATGTCTGTGATTTTTAAAATAATTTATATATGAAGCCTTAATAGAGAAAATAGTGTTAAGTATAAAAATTAATGGAGGGTAAAATGGAAGGTGGAAGAGAGAAACAAAGCAAATGTGAATCTGTTAGAAAAGGTACATGTTACACTGAAAAACACAGAATTCAGGTAACTGGACAATGCCATGTGGACTGCAGTTTTACAGTGAGTCTTCACCAACTGTAGAAGTCAGGACCTGTAGTGATTCCAGAAACATTACTCACTCCATCCAAGAAGTATTTTCTGAGAAGCTAATATAATAAGCAGAGTTTAATGGTATTCCCCAGGTAGGTGATATTCTAGACTATGGAAAGAAACAACTGAATTTTGAACAAGAGTTTGTCTACTAAAGCTGAATATGATGGTAACAACTATAATTCCAGCACTTAGGAGGTTTGAAATATGAAGATCATCAGTTCAATGTCACCCTATTCTAGCAACATAGTGAAACTCTCTAACAAAGCAGAGGTAGAACAATAAAGACTTTAATGTGGAGACAAAATAGAATACAGTGTAGACATTTGTGGAATGCACCAACTGACCATTCATAAGAGAAAAGGACATTTCTGAAGTCAATCTGAAGGACAGTCCTAGTGATCTAACATGGAGAATGGAGGGGAGGATACCTGGGGGTTGCTTGAGTATGAGGAACTGGGGTGAGTTTGCTTATCCAACATGGGAAACAAGTTAACTAGGACTCAGAGAATCCCAGGACAGGACCACTGAGATTTGAGTAAATAAAGCTTTTACAAGTTATATTCAAGAAAAGCAAGGACAGGAAGACAAAGAGAAAAAGTTGATGGTTTACACTTAAGTTATGCATAAAGATAGATGCACTTTTTTGTTTGCTCATTTATTTTTGGCTTTTTGAGACAGGGTCTCCCTGTAGCCCCAGCTGGCCTGGTACTCACCAAGTACATCAGGCTGGTTTCAATCTCTCAGAGATCTGCCTGCTTCTGCCACATCTGGCTTGAAAACACTTTTGAAATTTTATTTAGCAATGTCCTGGAGTGCTTATTCTATAGAATATGTCTGGAAACAGGAAAATTGGGCACATGGTTGTACCACAGTTTCCAAGTTTCACAGAAGAGACTATTCTGGCTTTAGGAAAGAGGGTTTCTGTGGAAATGTGGTAAAGGGGATTGATTCTGCTGAGGATGTAGCTTTGAACAGACTTCCTTCTTGTTTGTCTGCAAAGAAGAGATGAGGCCAAGTCAATGGAAATACATGGATTTCCAACCAGAGTACACAGATAGGTGTTGCTACCTTTTAATTGCAGAGAAAACTCTGGACAAGCTGTTGAGAGAATGACAAAAGGATGTTTTCATTTATTGAATTTTAAGTGTCTAAGGGTTATCTAAACATAGACATGGGCTTCCTGAACAGGACTGCAGTTGCTCCAGAAATAACAGCAACTATAAACAAATTTCTTTTCATGAAATTTAAAATCTTCTGCAGAGCAAGGCAGAAAATTAAATGAAGAGAGTCTATAGAATGGAAGTATTTGCCAGCTATATATCTGGCAGAGTATTAAAAGCTAGAATATACAAAAAACTCAGAAACCTGAATAAGCAGAAATCCAACAACCCAATTAGTGAATGAAATAATGAAATGACAGTTCCCCAAAAGTGAAATAGAAATAAATGTCAAACATCAGGGGCCATAATAGATGCAAATAAAATTATATTGAAATTCCATTTTACCCTATTCAGAATGAGTTTGGACAGGAAACAACTAATAACAAATGCCAGGGAGAGTGCAAACAAAAAGGAAACCTTCGTTCATTGTTGGTCAGAAGTAAATTAGTCTAGCTGTTGTTACCGGAGAATCAGTGTTCCCTTTTGTGGGTTCTTGGTCCCCATAATAAATAATAAAGGGGGTTTTTTTTTTGTATTTTTTGAAACAGGGTCTCCCTTTAGTCCCAGCTGGCCTGGAGCTCGCTCTGTAGACCAGGCTGGCATTGAACTCACAGAGAACCACCTGCCTCTGCCTCCTGAGTGCTGGGATTAAAGGCGTGTGCCACCACACCCAGCTAATAAGAATTTATTAAGGTGGGGGCACCTGTACAAAGTGTCCGTGTTTGTTTTTCTGTTGCTGGGATGAACACCAGGACCAAAAACAACTTGGAAGGCAATGGCTTGTTTAGCTGATAGTCCATCAGTGAGGGAACCCAAGACAGGTACTCCAGGCAGGAGCTCAAAGCAGAAACCATTGGAGGACCACGGATTTCTGGCTTGCAGCCACCTTTCTACACAACCCATGCCTCCCTACCTACCTAGAGTTGGCTCTGCCCACACAGGTCTGTGCACTCCTACATCAATTAATAATGAACAAAATGCCTCATGTAAATGGCCACAGGCAAATCTGATGGAGATAATTCATCAACTGGTATTCTCTCTTCTTTGGTGTCTATATAGCGTCAAGTTGGTGAAAACTAACCAGCACAGAGGAAGTCTGCAGAGAAACCATGAAAACACGCACAGTATCAGAGCCAACATGAGTATGACTTTGGCTTGGCTCTGAAGAGGAGATGGAAGGGAGACAAAAGGAAATAAATCACACATTTTTGAGTTAGAAGTTGAGTTTCAGAACAGACTTTTGAAAGGGGTTAACTAAGGTCCATCTCTTTAGAATGAAATCACATGAATCAGCCTTCAGGAGTTATTCTGGCCATATGATTTTGCAGGCCCAGTTGGGATGAATTCTTGGTTGTTCTGTGTTTTGTTTTGTTGGTCTTTTGGAGACATGTCTCCCTGTAGCCCCAATGGGCCTAAAAGTTATTATGTGGACCAGGGCTTCCTCAATCTCTCAAGTATTTCACCTCTGCCTCTCTGGTGCTGGTACTAAAGGTGTGCCTCAACACCCAGAATTTGGATGAATTCTTACAATTTTATGTAATGCTCTAGTTTGGGGAGCAAATCATAATGTTATGTCTCCTCAACCTACAACCAGATGTAGAATTCATTATATTAATCAGGGATAGGGGATAAATGGCTTTCTCTTAATGGGTCTCAACAAAGCCCTGAGAATTCCACATTTTTAAATGGTATATTGAGTCTTAAGGAGGAGAGGCAAAATTGAATATTCCCTTTCTAGTATTGTCAGGGGAATGGGAAGTGGGGTTCAAAGAAGACCATGAGAGAAGAGTTTAAGGCTTCAAGACTACTAACCACTACCTAGCCACCCAACACAGACACAAAGGAAATAAATGTAGAAATCACTAAATATCTAAATGCAGTTATATAGTGTTACTGGTATATTCCCAATCCAAAAGACTTCACATCAACACATCATGGAATGAATAACTAAAATGGGTATTTTCAGGTATAAAGAAAAATGAGGCTCGGTCATTTGCAGGAAAGTGGGTACAATTGGAGATAATAATATGAAGTAAATATAAGAACTCTCAGAAAAACAAATGCCACTGTTTTCTCTAATGTGTGTATCCTAGGTTTAATATGGATATGTAATGAGTGTACAAATGAGGGGAAAGTATAAGTGAAACCAAGGAGGGCTGATGGCAAGGGACAAAGAGGACAACGTAGAGAGGGAAGGATCTGAAAGTGGAGGGAAGCAGGATATGTGGGACAGAGTCGAACTACTTCATGTAGTTGCAGGACTGTGGCCTTATGCACCTCAGTATAATAAATAAAACTAAATAATGGAAGAAATCAGTTGTTAGCCTTTTAAAGTAAGTTTAAATCATTAAGTACTCCAATTCCTTAATATGGAAAATTTCTTCCTGAATTAAGAAAAATGGAAACATATGGCCCTTAGGAATCTTGCACATGCATGCTTACAGTAGCTTGATTTCTAAGAGTTAATAACAAAACAACTTAAATGGCCAACAGGGGAAATAAAAATGCTTTATTTCTTTACAATGGAGCACTTTCAGCAATAAGACCAATGATCTACTGATACAGAGGACAGGGTCATGAATCTTAAAAAGCAAGTAAATTAGATGATACATAGGCAATAGTACACAAGATGATTTTATTGAAGTGATATTCAAGAATAAACAGAAATTTCTGGGTCTGATGAGATACATCTGTAATTCTGGCATTCAAGAAGCTGAGGGAAGAGGCAAAAGTTGAGGACAACCTGGGATACATAGGGGGATCCCTATTTCAAAACAACAAACAATAGCACCAGATAAAAATAGTGATAGATAACAGTGCTTTACGGTGGGAGCAGTCAGAGTAGTGATTACCTCTTTATTGTACAGTAGGCTGGAAAGGGGACAAGAAAACTTTCTGTACTGGTGGAAATGTTCCATCCTTTGATTGAAGAGACACTATAAATGTTTGCATTTGCCAGACCATCATTGATTTGTATATTTAAGGTCACATTTACTGCTCTGTAAAATTTCCCTCAATGTAAAAGAATGCATTGTCACTTCCCTCAAAGAAAGCAATTTCAAAGTATGATTTTTATCATGGGGACAATAACAAGTGAAATAAGTAAGCTAAATGTTTAATACTTTATAAAGAATCTTGATCACTATGAGTCCTCAATACTGTGTAAATAATCAAGTATACACCTGTGTATTAGTCAGGGTTCTCTAAAGAAACAGAAGTAACAGGACGAATATATANGAATATATAGCTATATACGATTTATTGATTTGCTCACGTGACAGAGTTCAAGGAGTTCAACAGTAGCTGCACCACACTGGAAAGGCCGAGAGAATCCAGGGAACTGCTCATTCTGCAAGGCTGGATGTCTCAGTAGTCCCAATCTAGTGCTGAAGGCCCGAATGGATTCCAGGAGATCTGCCGGTCTCAGCACACGCTGGGATCCGAAAGGTTGATCACAGCAGCAAGACAAACTCACCAGATGAGAGAGGCAGGCCGCAGGAGAAAAGGGACCAGCTCCTACTGCCATGACCTTTTATACTGCCTGCCGGCAGAAGGTAACGCCCACATTTGGGGTGGGCCATCCGGGTTGAGGTGGTCCAATCCAAACATCGTTTTTCTCTTATTTGTTCCTTAGTCCTGTCAAGTTGACACACAGGATTAACCATCACAACCTGCAAATTGAAAAACCCAAGAAATTTATAAAACTATATATACATGCCATATTTATAAATAGAATTTGTATTTTGTAAATCAAAGGAACAAAATATTTCTAGCTACAACAGGCAAGGTCCTCGACTCAATTCTCAGCCTCCCCATGGTGGCTAACAATCAACCATTTGTTTTTTTTTTTTTTATTTATTTTTTTTTTATTTTGATATGTGTATCAATGTACTGTCTGCATGCAGGTTTGTGCACCCGTGTCGTGCAATGCCTGGAACTGCTGTTACAATCAACCATTTGTAACAGCAGTTCCAGGAGATCTGACTCCCTCTTCTGAATTCTGTGGGCACTGCACAACACTGCTGCACTTACATACATGCAGGAAATGTACTCATATACCCCAAAATAAAAATAATAAGTAAAATATTAAAAATAATTTAAGTAGATAAGTAGGAGCTGAAAACAGTGCCTGGCCACTCAGGAGTGCTTACTACTCTTGCAGATGACAGGTTCTAGTTTGCTGTCTGTGGCTGAAAGAACACCATAACTAGAAGAAAGTTAGGTGAGGAAAGGTTTGTTTTGGCTATCACTTCCATTTCATAGTCTGTCATTGAGGGAAGTCAAGCCAGGAACTCAAACAAGCAGGAATTGAAGCACAAACCCTGGAGGAACACAACTTCCCCGCTCTATGTTCAGCTAGCTTTCTTATAACGTTCAGGATCACCTGGCTAGGGAAGGTACAGCCCATAGTCTGGTGAACCCTCCAATAAGAATTAGCAGTCAATACCACATCCTGCAGACAAACCGACAGGCCAATTTACTATAAGCAATTTTTCAACTGAAATTCTCTCTTCCAAGACATTTTTAGGTTTTTGTTAAGTTGAGAATAAATTTAATAGGATCTGAGTTTGGTTTTCAGCAACCACTGTAATATCACTCATAAATACCTTTGGTTCCAGGGTTCTGATTCCTTCTTTTAGTCTCTGGGTGCACCTGCATGCATGTATATAAACACACACAGATACACAGCAGACTAAAACAAAACAAATGTTTTACAAAGTAGATAAGAATACATATAAAAATGTAAGTGTTGGGTGGATTAAGTTAAACCTTAAAAATGCAATGTCAATTGGTCATATGAGACTAAAAATTATTTTTTGAGTGTCAAAAAAAACAAAACAAATGAACAAACATTAAACCATGGGAATAGAGAAAATTCCCACATATACTATGATGTTTATATGTGAAAATAGTTTTCTTCTCATGTACTCATAGCAGAAGCATAAATTGTAACAATCATTTTGTGGAAGATTTAGGCAAGAGCTATCAAAATAAGAATATGCTTCTACTACAGATTTCTTTCTTTATGGAATCTTATTTACAAAAATGAAGACATATAGATAGATTTATCTATGTGGATATTTACTACAATGCTTACAATACAGTGTGGACAAGTTGAAAATTACATAAAGCCATTCAAAAATGTTTAGGGAAGTTTGCAATAAATGCATATTATGGAATATATTCATCCACCACAGTAATAGAGGAATTTATACTGGTATGCAAGGTTAAATATAGTGAGTAGTTTATGTTCACACATTTGAGCACTGCCTAAGAGGAAGACAAAACAGTCGACGCTAAACTGTTCACAGTGGGTTCTTTCTTGTGGTCATGAGGTAAGAGGTATAAATCAAAATATTTCATATTTTGTGCTGAATATCTAGTTTCCTTCATTACCTGAGAATAAATTAATATTATTTACATATTTTCAATTACACGTTCTTTAAAAGAAAAGAAAACTAGTTGACAGCTGGGCGTGGTGGTGCACACCTTTTAATCCTAGGGCTTGGGAGGCAGAGGCAGGTGGATCTTTGTGAGTTCAAGGCCAGCCTGGTCTACAGAGTGAGTTCCAGGACAACTGGGGCTACAGGGAGACCAAAAAAAAAAAAAAAAAAGAAAAGAAAAATAGTTGACAATGAGAATGATTCCAAGCTGGATTCTGTCTTACAGAAAACAGCACTGAAGCTGTTGGGTGAGTGGTCCAGCCTTAATAACTAACACTGTTAGGTTTTCCATGAGAAACTGTCTTTAATAGAAAATAATGATATTTTTACATTACTCTTGATCAGGCCTCTCCTAAGACCCATTTAAGTAAAAGCTATTTTGTCCTTGTCAAAGAATGGAATATTCCCCTGGCTTTGGATGGAGACAACATTGTTAACTACTCCAAAGATAAAAGTTAATCCAGATCTTTCTGTGGATAACCTGGCCAAGGGACCACCCCTCAAAAAGGCTGACTCACCTAAAGCCATGCTAAAGAGATGGGAGAAATACTTATTCCCTTAATGAGAATGAGATAGTATAATTCTCCTTTCCAGAATCCCCACTCTTGGTACAGTTGCTAAGGAACCATTGTGCAGCTCTGGTTTCCTGAGTCCTGACTCAGTCCACTTTCCTGAATCCTGACTCAGAAAGCCATATATATGTCTTTTATTTTCCCTTTCCCTGTCTCTTTTCTTCAGATGCTGGCCAGAATCTAAGCATTTTCCTGATACTTGGGGCTTTCTCCTTGTTCTCTGCAACTTTCTCCTTTGTGCCCTGTGCCTGATCGCTCAACCTCTATGCCTAACTTCAAAGGGCATGGCTTTCTTTCTTCCACTTCTCCATCTACCCCAGCTGAGCAGCTTCCAGGGTTTACAGCTTCCTAGAACTGCTAACAGAGCCTCTACTAAAACTGTTCTCAAAGCTTCTTTCTGAAGCCATTCGTAAATTATTCCATTAAAGAGACTAAGAAGTCAAAGAAGTCCAGTTTCCATGACAAGGATACCACCTAGGTACTACAGCTGAAATTTAAAGGAAATAGATTTTGAATTCTAGCAAAGAGGTCTTGAGGAACCAGGGGAAGAATTTCCTGGGGGGAGGGGGAGGTGATGAACAATACTGTTGTGTGTTTTTTGGCACTTTTCTTCCAGAGCATAGTATGATTCCATCTTATTAATTTGACCTCATAAACATGGTTACTAAAAACAAATCAAAACACTGATAGGTCAGTGCTAATGGTAACAGAGAAATTGATATTCCCTATTATAAGGAATAAGGGAAGGTTACAGACTGTTATCTGGAGTCCAGCTGTTACCCTCTCCTGTCCTCCCCGAGCTGCCGGTGATCTTGGGAGACATTAGAGTGCATAAGAATGGACAGTTAGCTTAAATGGTGTGGATGATGTCTATTAATTCTAGTCGCTGCTCAAGTCTTCTGTTGATCTGAACTGAGGGTACAAAGGTGTAAAGGAGGAACACTCACCAAAGCCACCCCTAGCCAATTGCTTCCAAGTTGATTGTGTCACATGTAAAGGAATAAGAATATGAGAATGTGTGCAAGGAGCAAACACAGATTTGTAAGGAAAAGAGAAAAAGAATGGGAGAGATTCTAGAGGACAAATGCTGCTGTGTCGCACTCAGTAGCCTTTTATGTGGCATGAACCGGATAGACCCAGAGGTAATCCATATTGAGCTCAGTCATTTTGTGAGTCCAAACTACTGATGGATCCACAATCTCTATGAATGTTCCTTCTGTCCAACCAGAAAAACATGGGTGTGGTCAATTGTCTTAATCTCTTTCAGGAAATCTCCCAACTCATTTTGTAGGCTGGTGATTGAGTCAGTTTCTATAACTAATTCATGATCTACCCTGAGCCCTGCATTTAATTTAACTCTTGCAGGAAGCTAGCTTCTGGGTCACAATTTCATGAACTTATAGATGGGATGGAACTTTGCCATGATGTCACAGTTTGGGTTAACAGTGTTCTTCTGAGTAACCACTGACCCAGACTCTGTAAGGAAACTCCATTAACTCATCAGTTTGACAAGCTGAGCCTTTGGAAGTGTCAACTATGGTCTGTTTGGTACCCACCTGGGGAATTAGAAATTTGCTCATATCTCCCCAGGAATGGTTAATGAAGCAGTACAATTCTCAATATTCTCAGTAAAATTACATAATTTTAACAGGGATTGAATCGGGGTACTGTACAAGCCAAAATTATATCCTAGAAACTAGTTTGTAAATTTTTATTAGCTTCTGTAAACAGGCTTTTACAAGATCCATGCATTTAAATTGTGACAAAAGATGGTAAAACATATTAGTTTTGAAAGACATGGAGTATTGAAAGACATAGTGTTTTGTTTTTGAGAAATTATAGATAATGTGTTTTCATAAAATATTATAAATATTTAAACCCTACCATCAGACATAAAATCTTATTATTCTTTTAGTGTGAATAATTCATTATGCTTCTAAAATTAACTATGCATAAAATCCATAGCAAATTAAATTCAATAATTAAATCTAAAATAAGAAATCAAAGGGTGGGAATTCATTTTCTTTTTGAATTATAAAAGACACACATGCACACATAGATGATAGATGATAGATAGATGGATGATAGATAGATGATAGATGATAGATAGATAGTGTTCTACATAAGAACAACCAACTCACTGAGAAAATTATACTGTATTTGGAACCTGACTTTGTGTGAGTTTCCTAAGACGAGGCTTCTGGACAGGATTCTCTCTTAAGATGTTTGCAACCAAGTAACTGCAATGGTGAGAACTGTAATAAACAAATAATGGTAGTGTCCTTCTGTTATTCTTGATACAAAGGAATAAAAAGCAAAAAGGGGGATTAGAGTATGTGGTGACTGTAAAGCTAGCTGTAGTTACACAGTCTAGATAGATCTAAATTAAATAAGTAAGTGAGATGTTGGTCTACACAAGGCATCAGATTCAGGCAGGAGGAAGAGCATATACAAAGGTTTTGAGTTGAGAATGTGCTTGGAAATAAGACAGAACATCAGGTTCAGTGTGTTTGGCAGGAAGTCTGTGAGTAAACTACAGTGGGAATTCAGGTCAGAGAGACTGAAAGATATGAAATCATGCAAGGCACTTAGGAGCTGGTAAAGGTTTAAATTTTATCTACTGGGCTGTTTAAGTCATTGGATTCATTTTGTATAGCAGGGTGGCATAAGCCAGTTTGTGCTTTTGCTGTTGTGCAGAGAAAAGATGTTTTAGATTGAAGGAAGTGGAGCATAGAGCTAAGAATGGAGATGTGAACTTGTCAGGTTGTTGTAAAGTCCTGGCTTTCCAAATTTAGTCACTATAGAATCACTATTAATGTCCCAAGTCATACATAGAAATGGTGACTAGCTGTCCTTTGAAGGAGCAAGCAGCACTTTCTGAGATGATAAAATGTGAGATGAAAAGGAAAAAGAACCAAGAATTATGATATGGTTTGGGGCCAAGGACCATTATTTAGTGATATAGCAACTGAGGAAATATCAGTGGTATGGCCTGCCTGAGAGAAAGATGCTATCGATGTGTCTTAGTTTAGCAGCAATCCCCAAGACTAACATTTGTGTATAATTGACTTACTAAGGAAATCTTACTTAGAGGGACTAAGAGGGTAAGGAAAATAGAAACAGAAAGAGGACATAAAGAACCTATGGCAGATGAGGTCTGACCCAGGGAGCTCTAGAGTGTAAATTCCATTTCAGAGCTTTTCCTGCTCCAAGGCTACAAGAACGGTAACTGACAGGAACACTGAAGTGCCATAAACTCCCAGGCACTGGGGATTCCTCATGACTATATAGCTGTTCCAGGTGTAAAGTGCAGCCCTTTTAAAATGTTCTGTGCTCTGAATTATTTCCCTCCAAAATCCATATGTCGAAGTCAGAACCCTCAGTGTGGTGTCTGGACCTGCGGCCTCTGAGACATAACATGAGGTCATAAGAAGAGTAGAACTCTCAAGAGGGGTTACTGGGCTATCCTGGTTAGTTGTTTCTCTCTGTTCACATGGCTTAGTATCATGTGGGAAGCAGGAACCTCATTAAAGATGGCTATATCTTAAGAGGACACCTTGAGTGATGATTGATGTTAGACATCCCAGCCCATTGCGGGCATCACCATCTGTGCGATCAGCTGGGTCTGAGTTGTATAGAAAAGCTAGCTGAGCATAGGCCACTGAGCAAGCAGTACTTCCCCATGGTCTTTGCTTCAGGTTACTGCTTGAGTTCCTGGCCAGATATCCCTCCATGATGGACTAAGATATGGAAGTATAAGCTAAAATAAACCACTTCCTCTCCTATGTTGATTTTTGTCAGGACATTTATCACAGCAGCCAAGTGCTAACTTGAACAATATCCTCATGTGAAGTAACAGAGAAAGATTCTTCTCTCTATCAAGTGAGGTTACAATGAGAGAGTGACCATCTGTCAGCCAGAAAGACAACCTTCACCAGGAAGCATCAGGAAGCCCAGCAGCCAGCACCTTGATGTTGGACATCTTGTCTTCCAAACTGAAGCAATATCTTTGTTGTTTAAGCTACATGGGCTGGAATTATTTAAAATATTAGCACTTGATGACTAAGATGGCTGCAGACCCTAAATTTGCTGAAGCTGATGAATGGGCAAAGAGCACAAGTAAAAGGAACTCCATGTGCTTTGGTTGGAGCCTCAAATTCAGTGAACTGTGATGCCCACTCTAGAAATAAACTTGAGTTCACAAAAGAATGTACCTCTGCATATTAGGTAATCAAATCAAATTAGTATGTAGCCAGATAGACAGGAATTGTGTCAGGAGAGAAGAAAAGAATAAAGCTAGAAATATTTGAATAAGAGAGCACATTTAGAAACTAGACCAGCTATAGCCACCTGACTAAAGAAAGTAGGTAGAATAAGAGAGAGAACACTTAGAGGCTAGCTCAGCTATGGCCATCTGATTAAGGAATATAGGTAGGAAATTGCATCACTGTTCTAGGGTCAGTGGGAAATTCCAAATAAACATGAGGCAAGCAATATGTACCAGTGAGCCAATTTGGAATTATTGGGAAAATAAGACAGACCCAAACCACCTGAGTCTCCAGCATGATGTTTTTTGTAGGCTTTTTTGGGATTGCTAATTTCTTTGGGCATTATATATTATTTTCTATCAAATTCTATATTATCTTACCTCTAATCTTTTCTATAGGAAAATTAATGTCTTTATTATTACACAAAGAAACATAAATTCACCAATTTTGAGTATAGGTAATTTTATTTCAACTATATAAACATGATGAAAAGATGTCTTTGAGAGTCTCATGGCTATTAGAAATACCTGTTAGTTAACAAAATCTTTATAGGAAACTAATTTGAATAATTTCACATAAACAAACACAAAACTACTTTGCCTTTAAAGACAAGTAATGTTGCTAAATCAAGTGGCCAAGAGAGCAAAAGCTTTACTCTTAGATGGCTTAAATGACTCATGACCCATAACATCTCCCTTTTAATTTTTATTTTTTAATTAAGAAATTAATTTTATGTGTATGAATGTTATGCCTTCATGTATTTACCAGTGTCATGCAATGCCCATGAAAGACAGAAGAAGGCTTCAAATCCCTTGAACTGGAGTTACAGATGGTCATTGGCTGCCATGTGGGCATTGGCATTAGAAGCCAGGTCTTCTGCAAAAGTAGCCTGTTTTCTTAACTGCTGAGCTATCTTTCTAGCTCCAACATCTCCCCATTAAAATAACATGTTTACGAAAGACCTTAACTTGTAGGTTTTAGATAAAACAGACTCTTATGGCCACCTCCAGCACCTGCAACATCCCCCAAACTGTTCAGTTCATTCTTGCCTGAATCCTAGTTGCCACAAACTCAGACTTTCCTGCAGCCACATTCTCCACATAGCATCATGACATTCTTTTCCTACAGGAGGGACTGGAGACTCCCCCTTGCCTGCTCCTGCTGACTTGAGTCTGGCCTGAATTTAATTTAATTTAATTTTGCTCATGCTTTATCATAGGCACAGCCACAGAGAATGAAGAATATTTTGGTGACGTTAGGATTCTTCTGTAACCCAGCTCTATGCACTATGAGCAAGTTTATTCGGCTGGTGCTCACAATGATGAAGACAGGGGATAGAAACTGTTCAGGCAGTTGTAGGGTCACAGACCTGAAAATGACAGTTCTGATTCTTGTCCTTGGGCAGAAGCTATAAGTTTCTTTTATTCTGCCTTGGCTGGTGTCCAGAAATAACAGGAGTATTAGGGGATTCTGTTTCCTGCTCCGGTTTCTTGCTATCTTTCTTTTCCTTTAACACTACCTGAGTACAACTCTAAGGCATGACTGGAACAGGTGCATGAATACCACACAGGTGGGCCAGTTGTACTGACCAGCTCACCCTCCAGGCTTCAACCCAGAAAACCCACATTTCCTGGGACCTGTTCTTGCTATACAGTAGCTCTGCTTGCCTCTGATTTTTTAGGCTTTTACATATGAGCCCATAATAAACTTCCTTAAAAATTCACTTTTCCGTGGTCTGTGAAATTTATTCTTCACGTTTATGAGTCAAAAGACCTCGAAGTGGCTTTGGTGGCCATTCCTTCTGGGACTCTAGTTTCCAAAGCAATGTCCCATCTGAATCAGGGAAGACTCCATTATTCTCAAGGACTCCACTTTCCTCCTTTACAAAGAGAAGATCTTTTACCTTGATATGACAGTTACATCTGCTCTTCCACAAGGACATTTTGAAGACCAGTGCAAAAATCTGTTACGAGGTCATTGAGTTAGCTTGTACTGGATCCAGAATTCAGACCTGAGCAATCTGGTCTGACTGTGACCACCATGCTATACTGCCAATCTGTGGAACCTGACTCTGCCTTTGGATCCTTTCCTCTATATTTAATCTTCTAAGGCCCTACAGAACAACTGTGCCCTATAAAAGCTAAGGGCACTTGTGGTGGTCATTTTCGTGCTTGGCTTCTAAAGGGCTTAAGTTATTACCTTTCAGAACACAGAAAATTTATGAGGCAGCTTATGGTCTCCTTGTTAGAAACTGACGAAATTCTATTAATCTCTCATCCACTAATTTGATTTGGTGTGTTCCTTTCATGGAAGACACCAGCCTATCGTAAATCTGACAGGCCTGTGCTCATGCTGCATTGCTTTTATTGTTATTGTATTACAGGGTTTCAGTAACTCGGATTTAGGATTACAGACATAACTGCCAGAGAAATTTACAGCATGCTGCCATTCCCACATTTTTATGGCTTGGCTTCTTGCACAGTTTCTTTCAAAAATCTTAACACTTATCCCTTGACTTCAGTTAAAAAATGCAATTTGTACTCTTCCTATCTCTAAGAACAGTTTGTATTCTGAGAAAAATAAAGTGATTTATGGTCATTTTTATTTTTACGTCTTCAAAATAAAGTTTGGAAACATTCTTAAAACAAACCGTTGTTGAGTTAGCTATTCAACAAAAAATTAGTCATTATGTCTAAAGTGCTAGAATTTTGATAATGCATCTTTAAAAGTGTACTTTAAGGACAAGCAAAGTCACCTCAGACACAGCTGAAATACACCCTGAATCACTGTACTGTGACTGTTAATTAGTTTTGAGAAAAGGCAAACCTTGTTCGTTATTACATTGAGGACATCTAGTTTTCTAAAGGACAAAGATAATTATTAATTATATGCTTAGAATTTTATTTTTAAGAAAGAAGTATGAGGTGTAAGGCAATTATCTAAATTAATTTTCAATCTATGAATGATAAAGATAATGGATTTTTTCCCCATAGGCTTCTCAGAATAGTAAGTGGTTTGTTATATTATTTCAATAAAATGTCTGAACATCTGTATAAGATAATTAAATATTTTAAAGAAAAAATTTCAATTCATTGTCTTATAGTTTTCAGATTACACAGAATCTATACTCTAGTAATTGTTTCATGTTTATTATGTAAAGTTTGCTTTGAGTCCTGTTGGTACCTGTATCTTACTTTCCTGCTCCAGAATCTCTGTGCTAAGAATTCTTGGTTAAACTTGTGTTCAAATTTGGTCAAGCTTGAAGTAAGTCTCTATTTTGCATAGGATAGTACTTACCTAAAATTGAACACTGAAGATGACAACTCAAACAAGCTACAATGTCTGCTGAGACTATTTCAGTCAGGAAAAGAGAACAAGTGTGAAACAAAGGGTGTAGAGTACAGGTTAGAACTCATTTCTCCATGCCTGCTACGGAGGGAGGTGTCTTCGGAAAAGTTCCTCTATCATCTCTGTAGTGTGGAAGAAACTGAAAACCTGTAGTTGGGCTTCAAAGAGAGCTGAGGACCTTCTAGCCAAGACCCAAGAGATCAGTTTGTGCAATAGCCGACACTCAATGCTACCTTGAGTGGAAATAAAAGGAAGTTGATTTTAAAAATTGGCCTAGCGGTTAGGAGCGCCGATGTTCTTGCAGAGGACCTGGGTTCGATCCCCAGCTCCCACATGGCGGCCGAGAGCCATCTGAAACTCCAATTCCAGGAGAACTCCAGTTCCAGGGGAATCCAACACCCTCTTCTGACCTCCGCGGCATTGCATGACACGGGTGCACAGACCTGCATGCAGACAGTACATTCATACACATACAGAAATAAATAAAATTAATAAAAAAATTTTTAGAAAAAAAATTCTGAAAAATCTATTAGTCAACAGTCTTTTTTTTTTTTTTTTTTGGTATTTTTGAGACAGGATCTTCCTTTAGTCCCAGCTGGCCTAGAACTCATAGACCAGGCTGGCCTTGAACTCACAGAGATCCACCTGCCTCTGCCTCCCAAGTGCTAAGATTAAAGGCCTGTGGCACCACACCCAGCTAGTCATCAGTTTTAAGACTTACATTTTTCATTTTTTTCAGTCGTTTTTCATAAAAAAGAAAGAATAAAAAATGGTCAAGGTTTGCAGACCTGTTAGATATCTAACTGACCCAAGTTTACTAACTACTAAGATATGGAAGTTTATAGCTAGGAGAGGCATCAGGGATGGGTGATTAAGCAAATAACAGATACAGATATATATTTGGACTGTGAAGAGTTAGATGCATTTACATACACAGCAGAGCATTGGAAAGTGCTTTCTATAAGTTACTGCATCTTGGAAACTTGAACTGGCACATTGCCAGCAGTGTTGTAGCTTTCCTTTCCTATAACCTTGGAAACATTTTGATTGGAATATATTCAGGAATGCTATTTGGCGATGCAAAGCATACTATCAAAAGCTTGGGCAGGCACTTATGAAATAGTGTCTTCCCACTCGATGGGAAAGCATGTGGTCTCTTTAGGTGAAGTGGGCTGAGTCAGTCACCTTTGTCCTCAGCACTGCCCCAGGAGTATACCTTGTCATCGCTGTATTACATCTACTCACAATTAGAAATTATATACTAATATTCTTCCCTTTATTGTCCATATTTGGTACCATTTCTCCAAATAACACTGTCTATACTCGGCTTCTATCCTTCCAATCCAAACCTACTCCTCTTCCCTGCTCAGCAGGCTCCTGGTTAAGTTACTTTCTATTGGGTTCCACGGTTACAGAAAGGAGACTCGAAGCCAGGTGAAGAAAACACACTTCCTCCTTGTTCTCTGGTTTCTTCTGCTGTCTTTGTGAGACCCCAGCTCTGCGAGCACTGCTGATATTTTTTTGTGTGACACTCTGACATTATTTCCCTCCCTTGCTCTCTCCAGCCCCATTCTGGTGACAAATGTCTACTGTTGTAAGATTCAGTCTCCCCTAAAGGGGGACCCTGTCTCAAAAAGACCAAAAAAAAAAAGATTCAGCCTCCCTTATTGTCCCACGATTCTTTTCAGCACGATATTTTCTATCAAACTGGAAGACTGTATTTGAGTTTCTTGAGGAAAGACAGGCTGACAATGTCTTTTGTGCTTATTGTACTGAATCTTATTAAAACTTCTGTCACAGAATCTAACTACTTTGCCATTGGAAGTTAAATTGCTTTCTTACACATTCCTTGTTAGGTTGTGTGTGTGTGTGTGTGTGTGTGTGTGTGTGTGTGTGTGTGTGCAATTGTGCACATACCCAGGTATCCAGGTGGCTTATAGATCATGGGGGCTAAGAAGTTCTATCTTCAGTTAACTAAAGACTCTGGAGAGATGATGGCACAGCTCCAACAAGAAAGTCAGTAGCCTCAAGACACAAGCAAATTATTTTTTATTTATTTTTTCATTGTTTGAGAATTTCATACATACATACAATGTCCTTTAATCTAGTTCATCTCATATTCACTATAGTCCAGTTTCTCTCGCAAATCCCCCACTCTCCTCTCCCAATTAAATCTGTTCTTTTTGTAATCCATTGAGTCTATTCAGCACTGCCAGTAGGTGTGTAGTTTACTTTGCTTCTTCAAAGAAGATTCTTTTAGCAGGTGGCCATTATCTGGTCAACATATAAAGAATAAGAGACTGTGGACTAATGTTCAGTCCTAAATGGGGCATTCACAGCACACTCCCTTCTCCCCAAGATCAGGGATCTTGAGCCGAAAATGGGATGGAAAGACTATACGAGGTGGGAAAGATGACTGGAATGAAACTGTTTTCGGGACCCAAAGGGGTAGACAGACTTATGAAAGCATGTCACTGTGATAGCATGCAAGAAGAGATCTGTACAAGATGAACCCAAACTAAAGCCCAACATAGATAGGGGAAGGGATCATGAAGGTCCACTCCTAGCTGAAGGGCTGATGGCCATTGATGACTGCTGGGAAAGGGAGAGGTTTTTTGTTTGGCAGCCAGGGATGGTCATTCATGTCTGTAACCGCAGAAGTCAAGAGGATGAGGCCAGATCATCAGCTTGAAGCCAAACAGGGGTACATTGTGATACTGTGTTTCAAAAAAAACCCAAAAGTAAAGGCTGATTCAGCAGCTCAAGTGGTGTGGGATAGGTCTCCTGCCCATAGGAATGTGGAGTGTTTTGATTTACTCAAACATGCATACCCATAGTACTATTTTACTAAATATTTGATCATCCTGTGTCCCAGTCAAGGTGCCACATAATAACATTATCATGTTTTTTTATCTCATTCTCCTGATTCTATTCCCAAGGCAGAGTAATCTGTTTTTAACCCACTGTTCAGAGTCCATTTTTTAAAATTAAAGTCACTTATTTTCTCTTTGTTAAAATTATTTCGTTGATGTCTCATTGTACTGAGAATAAAATCACAGTTTTTCATTATGTCTGGTAGAGAGCCATGTGTTTCCACTCGTTCAGTCCCTTTCTGTAACTGCTGAAAATCACCAATCTACTTTTAATTGTTGTCAAAATTCTGTCCTCTCAAAACATTATAAAAACACAATAATAGCATTGATGTGTTAGGTTTCACTATTTTTGATCCACTGGAATGCTGGAGAAACCCCAAAGATTTCACTTATCAATAGTCACCCTTTTAAGTTTTTGCACCCCATGGCATAACCTTGCAGAGTCTGGTTGGCTTGTCCTCTGTTGAAGGGCAGCTGATTCTAGTGTTTGGTTGGCTATTGAAGACATATGACTGCTATGAACATTTGCATGCAGGTTTTTGTATAAATAGAAAGTTTCTTTTTCTGGGATAAATGGTCAGGAATATAACCATCATTTCAAATGGTTATTACACACTTAGCTTTATAAGAAACTCTCAAAATATTCTCCAAAGTATTGAATAAGAGTTTCAGTTTCTTTGCCTAGTCATCAGCATTTGGCATCGTCAGTATACTTAATCACTGTTAGATGTGTGATGACATCCACTGTGGCTCTAATGTCCATTTCTGCAGTGTCCGGTGATGTTGAAAATCTCACCACTTGCTTAGTCCCATCTTTGTAACTTCTCCAATGAAATGAACAGTGGCATTTGGCATTGATTGTTTTGTTGTTCTTTGAGGGTCTTCGTATATTGTGTGTACTTTTTCTGCCTTTCATTTGGTGGATTAGTCAGTTTTGAAAGCTTCACCACAAAATGTGTGATTTTGGAAACCTAACTTTATTTTCTCAAAGTAATGGAGGCTGGCGAGTGCAAGTTCAGTTGATGAGCCCCTTCAGCTTTCTTTCCCTGTCTTCACAGAAGGCTGCCTTGTGTCTCTTTTGATAACACAAATTCTACTGAACAAAAGTGTCCTTCTTGTGACCTTAATTGGCTTGAATTACTTTGCTAGAATAACATCTCCAAATCTGGCCACAGTAGGAGTTGGAGTTTCAGTATATGCATTCTCTGGGAATGGGAGAGGCAAACCACTTGATTTATAAATGTTACAAATGTCTCATGCACATGTAGTTTGTCCTTACATCATCATGAGAGGTTTTTATAGCAAAATAAAAATGAGGAAATACAAAGTATCAAATTTTTATGAAGTATGATGTTTTGTTGCTGTTGTTCATGTCAAAAACCCCCTCTATTGGGTGTAGATTTGGAAGAGTTTCTCCTGTATGCTTTTGTCTAAAATTTTATACTTTCACATTTAAGTATACAACCCATTTTTAGTTAATTTTAGGCATAAAATTTATGTAAAATTAATTTTCATTCTCTCTGGGGAAAGGCAGATTACTCCAATCAGTTCTTAAAATGGCCATCCTCCTGCATCCTTCTATTTGTGGGGTTCTAGTTCTGTGTTTTGTTTACTTTTCCATTGATGTGTGTGTTTGTCCTTCCATACAATTTTGATTTCTGCAGATCTATAGTATGAACTTATTTTTCACTATCCTTGAAAATAAATTTTCACATGTAGATTAGATTCTGTATATATTTTATCGTATGCAAAAATTTTTATTTTTGAAGCTAGTTAAATCATATTTTGGAGTGAGATGATATCACTCCAATAAGACTAGCCAAGATCAGGAAAACAAAAGACACCAAATGCTGTAGAGGTTGTGGGGAAATGGGAACACTCATCCACTGCTGGTGGGAATGTAAATTGGCACAACCACTGTGGAAAGCAGTGTGGAGAACCCTTAAAAAACTTTAAAAAGACATAAAAAAAAAAAAAAACTCATTATGAGCCTACCACCTGACCCAGCCATACCACTCCTGGGTATATGACGCATCCTACTGCAAAGATGCATGCACAGCTATGTTTATTGCAGCTCTCTTCACAATAGCAAAAAGCTGGAATCAACCTAAATGCCCCTCAACTGATGACTGGATAACAAAAATGTGCTACCTCTACACAATGGAGTGCTATGCAGCAAAGAAAGATGACATCATGAGCATTGCTGGTAAATGAACGGAACTCGAAGCAATTATACTAAGTGAAGTAACACAGTCCCAGAAAAAAAAGCTAATGGTTTCCCTCATTTGTGGATGCTAACACCAAATCCCCACTTAGCAGGCAAACTGAGCAACTTTATTATTATATTTCATTGTATCTGAAAGCAACTGTGCTATTCCAATGTGAATCTCTAAATGGGCTCTAGAATTGCCTTACCACTTATGTTCACACATTGTAATTACCCTATATAGATGGAAGACGTGTAGTCATATTTAAAAAAAAAGAATGTAAAGTTACACATCTTTACACCTGCATGCAACTTTACTGTTAATATGTGACTCTCTAAATGTGTTTAGGAATCAACCTATAGTTTATTTTCAGAATTTGTAATTTTTACTTATCTGTGGAGTGTATATATGCATATTTTAGAATAATGTAAAATAAAAAAAATTATAAAAAATCATATTTCGTATTTAATTTCCATTTCTGAATGAGTGTTTTTAGTATAAGAAATGAGACAGTCTCTCCAAGAATGGCATAGTCAGACAGGGAAGGCTAAACAAATGAGGGCGTTTAATGATGGAGTTTAATACATATACATACATATATATATATATATATTCCCTGTAAAAGTAGAATAACATTTCAAACAGGGAAGTAGAAATTAATTCATAAACTGAAAACTTCTGTGGTGGTAGAAGGCCAAGTTAGAGTTTGGAAGTGCGTGCTACATTCTCAGCAGGCCCAGGGTGTGGAAAATAACACCCTCTAAAAAAAAATCTTCCAAAAAAAAAAAAAAAAAGGCCAGGTAATTATTATGCAGTCTTTGAGGACAGGAAAGCTAGTCACTTTCTCTCTGAAAGAACAAGTCATCATGCCTAAACAGAAGTCTGAGGACTTGAATCCAAACCCAATTGCCCATCGTGGAAGGAGAAAAATGACCACTGATTCTAACAGTTGTCCTCTGATTTCCACATGTGTGTGATGGTATGGATAAACCCACATCCATACACACAAATAGAGAAAGAAATGTAAATTCCTTTAAATCCCCTTTTAATGTATCCTGAGTACTAGTAGGATTGTTGATATGTGCCAGAATATCTGGTTTCTATGGTGTTTCTCATCCTGAATAAAATAAATTTATTGAGAAGTAGCCATCAGTGTACATAGATAATTACATAAATACGTGGATTCTACTTGTAAAATTCTACTTAGTAAAATATATTTTTGGCTTTCATTTTCTATAGCATCATTCTGGATTAAGTACATCTTACTTAGAGTATTTGTACAGCTTTCTAAATGTAGCCAAGACACAGAAGGAAATTAGAAATGCTCAACAAGTATGCTGGTTTGTGATTGATGGGTATTTTTTACTTGCTCCACTCATTAAGACTTTTGTCAATTGACCAAGTCAGCTTCACTTTAAGCTTCTTTCAAATTTGCTTGAATACCTACATATTTATAGCAGGGGAGCAAGATTATATATGGAAGCAATTTTCTGAAAGGTGATTTGCAAGTGATTAGTAATTCCCAGAAGTAAGTGCACAGAGGTGAGAGCAAAGCAGTGCGTGCTGCCCAGTTTAATCTACTCAGCTCAGTCATGTGAGCTGAAGCCAAAGCTGACCATCTGCATTGCTATGTTCATTTCTGAACCAGAAAAATGAAATGCTGAATTGGTTTGTGCATTGCATGTTTTCTGAACTTGAGTTTGTGGGCTTCAAGTGCCCTTAATAGTGTAGGGTTTTTTTATGCATGAGTTTTGTATGTAAATGGCATGACCAAGAAAGAAGTACAAATGTCTCTGAAAATGTTGTGCACAGAGAGAACAGAAGTTGGTTCCCAAGGAGAGCATGGCAGCCCTAAAGCTCTGTACTTTGAGGGGAGTTTCTTTAAGTAGTGAAGTTCTTCAATTCCCTCCTCTCTCTTATACTCCTTAAGCATGCCTCTGTTTAGTCCATTAGCAAGGAACCACCAAGGTGGCAAGAAATAACTTGTTTTGTAGAGGAAATATTTGAATATAAATTTCAAATTAAATATGGAACAGCATATGTAATCATTTATTTATTTGTATTTCATTTCTCTATGTGTGTGTGTATGTGTGTGTGTGTGCAGACACATACATGCTATGGCATGTATGTAAACTGACAGGACAACTTTCAGAGGTGAGTTTTGTCTTTCCACCATATGCAGTTCCTGGGGGTGCACTCCTCAGCTCAGCAGGCTTGGAGGCACAAGCCATTATCTAATGAGCCATCTTGCTGGGCCCCTTGGTATCATTAAGTGCACACCATACCCATAACATTGCCAGAACATCCTTCTAATAAGAAGGAAATTTTATTTTTATTTTTGTTTTCAGTTCAAGGCCAAGCTAAGAAATAGCTCTAACACTGAGCTTCATTCCAGAACTAACTTTTAATTTTTCTTTGAAATAAATCAATTTGCCAGGACCTGCTAGCCACTGGTACTGCAGTATATTTGTTCTTGATTACCTGCAATTATATTGTGTTGACATTTATGATGGCTTATTGATTGTTCTCAATGCCTAGTAATTTCCTTCATTAATTTTTACGTAACAAAACAAGAGCAAAATTAGCATGACATTCAAGAGCCTAGTCAGAGACAAAACACAAGTAGAAATTTGTAAACCATTTTTGTCTTAGTGTATGCCAAGTATATAAACAAATACTATTTAGAGGCCAAATGTGTTTCTGTCCTTGAATCTCCTAAAGTCCTTTACAAAATATTTGCTCCTTTTCTAATATCTTCTCATGTGATTCTGAATGCCAAATAATTGACCTAGATCTAGAACTATCCTGTTACCTCTTGTTATTTGTTCTGAATTCTTACCTTATCCTGAGAAATAGAACAAGTTCACTTTGATCTATTAGAGGACTTTGTTGTGAACACACTGAGATTTCTTGTCTAGCTTGAATATCTTCATTGAAACCTTCCCACAGAGCCTAGTAACAGCCTCCTGATGTTCATAAACCTTCTGTTATGGTTTTCCTTCCATTTTCTTAGTGACCAAGTTTTACTTAGTCATTTTACCCCTTAATCTGCTGTGGACTACATGTCGTATTCCACATTGTATTCATGGTAACATTTTTATTTATTTAAACATTAGTTACATTATTTTAAATTGATTTATTTCTAGAAGGTATTCAGTATAGTTTTTTTTTCAGAATAGTTATCAAACATTAATTAATTTAATCATCTTACCAAATATATGATTTTAGTGATGTAAGTGATATGTTCATCTCATATAAGGAAAAAAAAACATACATAACAAGATCAGGTGTTTTTCTGTATACTCAGAGTGTTAGAACCAAGGGTTGAATGGAGGGCATTTGTATTCAAAGTCCACAAAGTGCAGTGCTTTCTTGAACACAATGTTTCCTTTTATATAAAGGCCCTTTATGGATATAAGAACATGGGGCTCCTAAGACACATAGGATAGAGGTGATCATGGAATCAAATCAAAGAAGGAAAAACACTGTAATTTGGAGACCTCAATTCTTTCTTAAATCAAAACTCATTGTTTAAAGTAGGCCAGCTTTCTTCTACTTGTAGTTGAATGGACTGTGTAATGTGACTCAACTTTGAGAGTGAAAGCCTGAGTATGTGTTCTGACCCAAAGTGAGATTAAGAGAACTCTATGTTTCCACAATGCATGCTGCTTTTGATGTTAAGATGGAGCTACCAGTTCATCATGTGTAGGGGTATTGTTGATTTTAGGATTAAGCTACTCAGAAATTTTCTTTATGTTCTGACGGTTCTAATTTTCTTGCAATAGCTTTTCATATAAATCAAAATATAAGAATTTCCTTGTTAATTATATGTTGTTGGGGGTGGAGACATGGCTCTGCAGTTAAGAACACTGGCTGTTCTAGCAGAAGACACAGGTTCTAATTCCAGCAACCACATGGCAACTGACATCTCCAGTTCCAGGAGATCTGATGCCCTCTTTGACACAGGTGTACTTACATACATGTAAGCCTAACACTCATACACATTAAATTAAAAAAATAATTAAATGTATCTGTTGTTCTGGATAATTTGAGACAATAAGCTTATCATATATTCATGTCTTATAGTTGCATGCTATAGAATTCTTACTATCAACTATCCCCTATATAAAATGTAATTATCTGGGAATTGAACTTGGGTTCTCTGGAAGAGCAATATATATTCTTAACTGCAGCTCCATCTCTTAAACTTCACTGTATAACAAGCTTGGGCAGATAAAGTTTCTAATTCATATGATATTGGTATCCATCAAGCTTATTGCACATAACTGAAGTAAAATAAAATCAAGACTTGGAGAGCATTATGTGATTTTACTTTGTAAGCTACAAAAACACGAGAAACACAGAGAGAGAGAATATTCTCAACTTAGTTTAAAAACTGAAAATATTCTTCTTGTTGGGCATGGTAGCACATGCCTCTCATCCAACCACTTCAGAGGCAGAGGCATGAAGATCTCTGTGAGTTGAAGGCCAGCCAGTTCTACATAGTGCACTCCAGGCCAGGTGGGGCTACAGGGAGATTCTGTCTCAAAACGACCAGAAACAAAACAAAGCAAAACAAAACACAAATCTGAAGGCATTCTAGAGCACATGAGCTACTGTATAAAGCAGATAACTTATGAAGTAACATGTGAAATTTGATTCATCATATTTGTAATGGGATTATAATATACTTAGCCAGCTGTCTTATGAACCTAAACTAAAAATTTAAATGATAGATACTAGTATTGAATGTTGACTATGTGGTAATCTCATTTGCTCTTCAGGCAAAACTTGAGTATGTTTTTATTATCTCCTTTTAAAGGATGGAGAAATTAGTCTTCAGAGAAGAATTCACTTATCCAAATTGACAGGCAGTTGGCACACTGAACTTGAACATGGGCTTATTTCACTGCCAAATTACCAACTATTTTTTATTTCTTCCTAGAGTGCTCTATTACATGGGAAGCTCACCAGTGGTCTTCTGCCCAGACACAGAAGAAACTCTTATTTAGGGACTTCAGCGAGTAGGTTTATGATTTGCAGGGGGATATTTTCAGTGTCTCCTACGTGTCTAATTTGGGCTTGATTCTCCTGAAGCAGGCACTGACACAAGACCTTTAAGAGCAGGGAAAGAAGTGAGAGAGAGGAGGGCAGATCAAGAAAATGAAATATCTGTTACCTAAACAAGTTTGTCAGTTCAGACAGTTGTAGGCTCAGCTTAGTCTCACGAGTTAGCTCAGAATATAAAATAGACATTAGTGCATTCCAGCTTGAGGAAGGAAGCCAGCATTTCCCAATTTTGCCTGGGTGATTTACTAGCAGAGGACTGTTGGGAGACAAACACAGAGGGTCGCAGAAAGGAGCCAAACTTAGAAGCAAACTGCAGAGAACAGACTCAGTGAAATGGATTCTAGGGAAGGATTTCAGTTTTGAGAACATTTTTGTATAATTCATTTTGTATAATTCACAGGATATTTTCATTCTACTGTGAATACTTTGCATTACTCATTAAATATCTTCAAACACCCAATTCATTGAAATGCCAATATCAGTCATGGCTGAAAGAGAATACTTGTGACGATATCGATATCAAAGTACTGTCAAATTTCACTTGCTACATTAACCCAGAGTGTAAATGTCACATTTGTGTTAACATTCCAAAATTTTCGTGGTTAGAATATAGGGTCCACAATCATACCACTCCTGACTCATACCACTCCTAAAGACTCATCCTACCGCAAAGATGTATGCACATCCATGTTTATTGCAGCTCTCTTCACAATATCAAAGAGCTGGAACCAACCCATATGTCCCTCAACAGATGAGTGATGACAAAAATGTAGTATATCTACACAATGGAGTACTGTTCAGCAGTAAAGAAGGACGGTATTATGAACTTTGTGGGTAAATGGATGGAGCTCGAAGTCATTATGCTGAGTGAGGTGACACAGTCCCAGAAAGACAAATGGAGAATGGTTTCCCTCATTTGTGGATGCTAACACCAAAACCCCCAGATGAAAGGCAAGCTGAATGACAGTATGGTTATATTTCTGGTTTATCTGTAAGCAACTATGTTGTCATAATGTGAATCCCTCAATGGGCTCTAGAATCCACCCACCAATTATTTTCAGACTCTATAATTACTGTATATGGGTGGAGAGTATGTATCCATATTTTAGAATAACATGAAATTAATGGAGGAAAATGTGAATTCCTAAGCATAAAAAAGACTGAGAGAAATATGCAGGACAGTTATGACAGAATACATGATCTGGGATAGATTGGGGTGGGGTGGGAGGAAGGGATAGGGGAATATGACTGAACAGAAATGAAAAATGATGTATGAAATACATAAAATCAATAAAAATATTAAAAAAAGAAACAGTAAAAATAAAAAAAAAAGATTGTAGGGTCCAGGACTAGAGAGCTGGTCCACCGGATAAGAAAATGTCTGCTCTTCTGGAGACCTGAGATTCTGTTCTCAGCACCCACACTGGGTAGTTCACAAGTGCCTGGAACTCTAGTTTGAGGTGGCTCTTCTTCGGGTCTCTGAGGGCACCTATACACATAGCATATATTCATATATCTTTCATTCATATATGTGAATATATATATATATATATATATATATAATATGTAATTAAACAAATAAAAATAAATAAAGCAAATCTTAAGAAAATGTGTGTGGGTTCTACTCACCCAGTGTTTGTCAGCATGTTTAGCACTGTTCGCATATCTATCAGACCCTTCTTTGTGTTGCACCATTGCTGTTTGAGGGAGGTTGTCTGTGTTAGGTTACAAGGGAGAGAGAGAGTTATCCTTTACCAACAGAGTTCAAGTTGCTATTTTATTCTCTACCTTTGTTCTTCTTCTTCACAGACCATCATCTGCATCATGACCATTGGCAAAGGTGGCAACTGACCATGTTGGCTAACATCAAACATCTCCAGCATCTCCAGGTGGGCTCATTAGGGTGGAATTCCTATGCTAGAGAGGCTAGGCTGATTTAGCTCCTTTAAAATAATTTTCTCCCTTTCAGAAAATGAAGGCTCTAGTGGAGTAGAAGAAATGATGGATTTGTTTCTCTCATTACTCAGTATCTCAAGAAAAACAAATGGCTCTCTGGATGCTTGCATCTCTGCCTTTGAAGTCAAGAAATGTCATATCATTTGTAAATTAATGGTTCTGACAATTACTGTATCTATAATCAAATATTTGACACTTTGTTAAAGCACTTATAATAACTATCCATGTGTGTGTATGTGCCCCATATATCTATGGCATATATTTAATAGTGTTAATAATAGTTTCAAAATAGAAAGGACAGGATGGAGGGTTTTTCTCCTTTTGGAACACAAAGATGTGAATCCTACTACAAGACTGAAGCTTATGAAATTCAAAGGAAAGGAAGCTTCAGTTTGGAAAGTGCTTTAACTCTGAGTTGTATCTCCAGCCTTTACAGCTTGCATTTTAGGAAAAAAGAATAAAAGAAGCATTTGAAAGAACGTTTTTAAAATATTTTATTTATTATTTTCCTTTATGTGTATGAGTGTATTGCCTGCATATGTGCAAGTGGATCCATGTCATGCAGTGCCCATGGAGGTCAGAAGAAGTTGTCAGATCAGATTCCCCTGGAACTGGAATTAAGGACGGTTGTTAGCCACCATGTGGGTGCTGGGAATTGAGCCCAGATCATCTGCAAGAACAGCCAGTGCTCTTAACCTCTGTCCCATCTCTCCAGCCCTTTGAAAATATTTTTAAACAGCACCAGCCATAGAGTTCTTTGTTGATCTTAAGTGACTTGATTTTTAAATAAGTAGCAAAACAATATTTTTGTGAATTTGAGCATGAAGCAAACCTGAGTGGAAGAAATGAGCAGGCATAATTTGAGCAGGCGGCTTGCCGATTAGCATGGAAGATTCCAAGCATTCTCACTTATTTGGTTTGCCTGAGTTCTGAATGCGTATGAAGGGGATGATGATTCATAAGAAATTTGCTAAAATGTTAGAGATATGGGAGTAAATATGTAAGCTGACAAAAAAGATACAATTGGAAAAATGATTATTTCTTTAAATCAGAATTATTTCCTCACAATCGTGTACTCATTTGTTTCTGTTAAAAGCAGTAAATTCATAAGGAGCAAATAATACATTTCTGAGGAAACTTGCAGTATTTAGAGTGAAAGCGTGTAATTAAGGGATGCGACACTTTGCATTGTTAGGAAATTAGAGTGATAGTTGAACTGGGTTAGAAAGCTGGAGAGATAACACATCTGCTTTGGGTGGAGAGGACTCCCTAATAAAAGAACAGCGTGGCATGTAAGTGAAAAGAATGTCCAGAAACCAGAAACTCAGAACTCAGCATGTGGCTGTACAGCATGCCACTAAAAAATCTAAAAAAGAAATGAATACATTTTGTGATACAAGTTTAAATGGAAAGCAAACTAAACCTCATGGGATAATGGTAAAAGCAGCACAGAGAGGGAAGTTGACAATAATATTATCTACATTGAAAAGCAGAAAGATTTCAGATAAACAACATAATGATATATCTAAGGGACCTAGAAAAAAAAAAAGAGCGAAATGAGCAGTAAGCAGAAGGAAAAAGGGCAGAAAGAAAGAGGACAGAGAAAAAAGTTGTAATAAAAAGTCTCCCAACAGGGGCTGGGAAAGTGGTGCAATGGCAGCTCTTCCAGAGCATCCTTCTGGATTCCCAGCACCCAAATGATGCCTGACAACCTTCCATAACTCCAATTTTAAGAATTCAGACACCCTCTTCTGGCCTCTGCAGGCATTGCATGACATGGGTGCACTTACATATATTCAGGCAATATAATCATACACATAAAAAAAAATAAATAAAATAGTCCCTTAAATGTCTCACAAGAAAGAACCATTCAAAAGTGTATGGCTTCATTTTTAAATTTTACCAAACTTTTAAGAAGCACTTTTGAAAATCCTTCTCAAATGATACAGATATTTGAAAAGAAAGGAATTTTTCCACACCACTTTGCTCTCTAAAATATTACCTATACATTTCAGCATTGTTTAAAGGAGCTTAAATAATACAGTGTAGTCCATTTTAAATATAATCTTAACCTTTAATGGTTTTTTTTGTTTGTTTGTTTTTTGTTTTTCGAGACAGGGTTTCCCTGTAGCCCCAGCTGTCCTGGAACTCACTCTGTAGACCAGGCTGGCCTTGAACTCACAAAGATCCACCTGCCTCTGCCTCCCAAGTACTCGGACTAAAGGTGTGCACCACCACACCCTTCACCTTTGTGTTTTTAAAGAGAATTGTCAGTGAAGATAATAAAAAATCATAATATTCTCTATGCAATAAGTAGTCTACTTCTAAAACTGAAAAAAATGTAATCACAGAATTCATTTTGGGGTTAGAGTTAGGGTTAGGGTTAGGGTTGGGGGAGTTGAGACAGGGTATCTCTGGAGTCCCAGCTGGCTTCTAACTCACTATGTAAACAAGGCTGCCCTTGATTTCACAGAGATCCAGCTGCCTCTGTTTCCCAAGTGCTGGGATTAAAGGCATGTATCACAACGCCAACCTCTTCAAATTCTGATTTTAATATTAACAATGGCCTACTTAAGAAACTTTTATGACATCATAGCATAATTTTAACTTTCCCTTAGACTGTAAAATTGCATTAGGTATTTATTTTTTACTTCACACTGGTCCCAGGAGATCAGGAAGATCAAACTTTTATGAAGAGAACAGGAAGCCAGTTAGGCTCATCTAAACATCATTGATGCTGCTTCTTTTTTCTGTGTTTCATACATATTTGACAGTATTGTTATTTAACCTCATTTAACAATTAAAAGTGTATCGAGCATCCATTAAACTACTCCAAGTTATATTTTATTTTTTCATTTGGACCTTATATTATAATCATGGTCCATTGTCTCTGGATATGCATTTGGCTATACCAATACTGAAAGTAAATACATCACATAATCTGCCCAATGAGAAGTACTGAATATTTTATGAACTTTCCCAAATGTTGTTGTAAAGTTGAGTTATCAGATTCTGGGAGCTCAAGTGCCACGCCAGGCACAGCACAATGTGGAATCACATATCACATATCATCACTGATACCCACTTTCTGTTTCAGCACCAGTTCAGCTAAAATTCAGTTTATATTTAAGGGCAGCCTTTCCAAAGAGTCAGGTTGAATCTAAAATTAAAGAAAAACAGTGCCACATCTTTAGATACTCACCTGATTTTAAATGTTTAATGGTTTGTTGGGGGAGACAATACTTGTTTCTATAGAGGACAAATTTAAAGAAAAATGCCATATAACACAAAAGAAGCTTTTCCTGGTAGCATTAAAGCAACTTATGTAATTACAAAAAATAACCATTTACAACCATCTATGTAATAAATTTACTCAAAAATCAATGAACTAAATAGTTTGGTGAGAATGCTATGGCAGAACAAACTATTCACATAATGTCAAATAATTGCATTGATCAATTAAGTGCGTGTAAATGTCAAAGAAATGAAATACAGTGATAAGATTAATAGTCACATCCTACATGTTACAGTGAGAAAGGAGTTCTCAGGACTGCCAACCTTACAGTAGAGGTTGAGTGGTAGTATATTTCTCCTACATAAAAAAAGATTAATAGTCATGAATATAACTGCCTTGGTCAAGTATCCTTCTCACTAGTTCCCAGACAGCTCACTATTAGATGACTTTCATTTGATGCAAAGGGAACATTGGCTTTGAGGTCTTAATTCCAATGCAACTTCAGTCAGAAATTTTCAGAACTTAACATTCCATTTACTGGGCTCATGCTATAAGAAAATTTAGAAAATGTGGATGTGGACCTTACATTAATTTAGAAGGTAGAAACTTTACCATGGTCCTGACCTCACTCGTTTATAGAGTCAGAGAAAGGGGGAAAGAGAGAGAAAAGAGCCACATGCATTATGTAAATCTAGCTTAGAGATTTGGGTAAAAGAAAGCAAGCTAATAAAAGGATATTCAGGGCCCTTATGGGAAATTTGAATATAGATTGTCATATCAGAAATTTTATAGAGTTGTTCACCATATTCTCAGATGTGTTTTCATTATTGCATTTATAGAAGATGGCTTATTATACTTGATAGACATGTTAAGAGGCATGACTGCACCTGGAGACTTTCAAGTGGGTCAGAGATAATGAATGGGTATAAGTGTAGAAAGACCAATACAAGCATGGGAAACATCAACAACCTGTCAATAAGACAGAACAGTCACAAAACCTTATCAGTTTCAATGGCTGAAAGCAAACAACTGAAAACTTAATCCACTAGTCCACATTTCTTTCTGTTTGGGTGAGTTCAAGTTCTCCCAGCCAGGTACTCATGGCTCTGGAGTCCAAAGGGATCAGAATGGGTCTTATGCTGTCTGGCTTCTGTCATCCTTCATTACTTATCTGAATTCCCGAGCAATAATTTTATGCGATGGCCTCCTGCTGAGTATGAGTCTCTCAGTACTCAGCATGGACAATGCTCACTCTGTCTGCTATTGTCTTCTTTTTATTCTTTGTGGGTTCACTTCTCACAGTGGATTTCAATGCCCAGGATTCTAAAGGAGCTTTGGTTTCGCATCATGGACAGAAAATTTCCATCTGACTTCCTGCCCACACTCCTTTTTTGCCTAAGTATATTTACAGACACTGAGCTTGTATCTAGGTCAGCTCCTGTCTGTTCTTTCTGTGGTTCTCAGGGTCATTACCTGATTAATCCTTGGTGCAGAGATATATTAATGTGAAATTTTCTTTTCTGCCTGACAGAAAAAACTTTCTGTCATGACTTGCTCCCACCTTCATCCCAGACTAATAGACAGAAAGTCCTGATTATCACCAGTTCCCTTAGCCGGAGGGCACTTCACACAGCAAGCAACTCTGCCACCAAAGTTTATAGTGGTTGTTTCTGGAGATTTTCTTTTTCTCTTTTATTTGCTACCCCAAAACCGAAAAGAGGAATCTCACCTTTCTCCATTACTCTGTTTAGTGCTCCAAGGTCTGTTGCTTCATGTTAATAATTTTGCCTGCAATTATCAACAATAAAGGGATGCAATTTTGTTCTTCATCTCCAACAGATTACTAAATTAGAGGAAATGGAAGCTGGAAACATAATTAAAAGTAAAGGGAAAAAAATCTGAAAAGAATTTAGAAAGTGACTCAAAATCTACCTTATGAGGGATGAAGACAGCAAATAGAAGGCTGTATCTCTAATACGGATGGTTCCTGTGGATCAAAAGACAATTACCGTGAAATGCTGAAATGTCTGAAATGGTATTGTTTGGTAAAACTATTGAAAATCTGATGCATTCGATTTTATGTTGTAATTTAAAAAATGGGTTTTCTAAGGGCTTCAAAATAACTGCCAAGGCCTGATACAGTACAGTTCTGCAAGTGCGCCTTTATAGAATTATATATTTCATTCTTACCTATGCAAAAATGTGAATCATATTTCCTGAGACAGTGGGAAACTCTTATTTTGAATGGGGAAAATTTGTACTTGTTGCTGGATTTACATGGAATAATCTTGCTAAAGAGGCTCAATATATCTGGGCCTTGAACAATTTCAGGGCAAAATTACCATCAAAAAGGGGTGAATTCATTTTTGCAATGTCCACCTAAGCAACTTTGGTGACATGCTGATAGAGAGGCTGGTGTTCAAAGCCATTGGTGCATACTCGCTGGGTAGATGTGGATGTAAAACCCAGTGAAGGGATCTTAGGGAGAGAAAGGCTATTGTCCAGTGATGTTTGCCTTGTGTTGAGGTTCTGGCCACATCACCTACTGGTTTGGGGGTATGCAAATCATTGTAGAGTTTTCCTTGTTAGAAGTAATATACAGTTAATAATTATGCATGAAATATATGAATTATAAAGGACAGTGCTGACAGTATTTACATATGTTCAAAGACTTCTTAAAATATTTCATTTGTATATGTAAATGGACCAGATTATAAATAGGTCTGTTATCCAGTTGATTTTTTATTATATTTTATGCTTTTGATAGCTATAACTTGCAATTTCTAATGTGTTCATGTTTTCACACTGAAAATATTAAGAAATATCAAAACAAAGGAGGAAAATATATTACAGCATTTAGGAAAAAATAAAAATACAGTTATATAATTAGATATTATGCCAGTAAGACATAACATTTTGTACTTCAGTAATTTAAAGTTTCATCAATTTAATGAATATATAATGTTAAGAAATATTACAATAACTTTCAAAATTATCTGGGAAGAGCCACAGTAATTTAATGAAAGTTTTAGTAAAATTCATTATATCAAGCTGTCATTGTTGTAGGCAATTATCTGACCTTGAATTCACAAGTTTACCTTCAGTTATTTCACAAATCTTGCTATGTTAAAATCCCCCATTTTTTTATTGTTTGTAGATATTTTCTAAAATTACACTTTTCACTATTAGATTTAGTTGCATTCTCATGAAGGTGTTCACTGAGATATAATTTAGGAGCACCATGCACTCCTCCCTCTACTCTGTTCTGCTGTGCCTTCTGTACACATCTTTGCTGATGTTATCATCTACTTTACTCTCTCTATGAAATCTGACTCTGTCTAGACAGCCCTTTACCAGAAATCTTGCAGTCAAGTCTTGTAAGCAAATCTGGTCTGAGTTTATGAATGCATGGGCTAACATTCCAGCCACTGCCTCCTAGAGGCACAAGTGAGAGTCATGGGACATCTCTGGCTATGCCCATGAATTGGGATGTGATGATGCAAAGGTCAGTGATTAGACCCTGGGAGGTGAGGTCACACTGCCTATATAATGATCTGTAACATTTGAATAAAACGCCAGTCTGTATTTGGATTCATTTTCATACCTTACCATGTGTCTGTGTGCTGTGCTTTCCCACACGTGTTTTCTACATGACCCACTATGGAAATAAATGGGTCAAACTACAAATGACACCTAGATGTGAGGATGGAAGAAATCCTGGAGAAATTGTGAACCCCACAATTCTGCCTCTTTGCTATCAATCTTTCTCTCCTTCTTAATTTCTACTCTGTGCCATGGTGCTGGGTCTCCTGCTTGGTTAGACAGGTGGGAGGCCAACCTGGAGATATGGTTTTGCACACATGGAGGAAAATGGTAGATCCCTGGTCTGGTTGGTGAGGTCATCTGCTCATGTGGGGGACATGGGGCCTGGCAGCCTCCTAACTTGGCTGGCGTTAGGGCCGTCTGTTGAGCCGTTGGTTTGCATGCAGGCCATGGAAGTCAACAATTTCCTGGCCTGATGGGGCTGGGTAGTCAACAGGTCCCCAACCACAAGTTTGCCTACAATGTTATCACCTGGAATGGAGGCCCATGTAGAACCAACAGGTTTTTGCAGCTTCAGCATGCTTCCTGACTGTGCTGAGGACTGTTCCTCACCTGTCTGGAATTAATTTTTCTAGTTTGGGCCACAGCCAGCTGAAGGCTAGCTCTTCTTATGCAAATTCTCTCCAGGCTTGCTCTAGTATTCCTTTGAAAGTCATTGGAGCCCAGCTATTTTAATGAAAATTCAAGTTTTTCACCACTAAACTACAGTGACTTTCTGGACAGACTCTCTTAAAAGTTAGGGAGATCAAGACAGGATATATGCTTGCTGGACTTCATTTGGGTGACCATGGCAGGGTAGAGACCCCAGTGTGGAGCATGGGGCAAGATTGATGGTTGTTTAAACCTTCAAGCACTTCCTTGGGGAAAACAGGACATCTTTTAGAAAAAAAAAAAAAAAAAGAAAATCCTCCAACTCAGGTTATCTGTATAGTTTAATAACAATAATAAATTTTAAAAAAGAAAAAAAGAAAAAAATATTGACAAATAACATATACATGTCTTTTCAACAGAAAAAAAATGAGTATTAAAAACTTTTCTAACTTTGTCTTTCAGTCTGCCTTGGTCTTCATTCTAAAAGGATTTATATTTGTTTCAACCTGATTCTGGATGGAATTGTGTTTCACTCTTGGTTTTGTGTGGGATTCTTGGGGAAAGGTGTTTGGGTCTCTATGACTCTTTCTACCTAACCTAATCTTTTTTTCATCCATTTGTTTCTTTCCTAGCATAATTGGGAATAAACAGATCTACAATTGAGTTTTCAGCTACCCAAGATGCTTAAGGGGCCATCAGCCCTGAGCTGGACATGAATCTGTGAGACTAATGGTCCCTTACTTCAGTTGAAGCTACATAGCAGGGAGCCTTGCAAGGGACAACCAGTCCTTAGGCTGGGTGGACATCAGGCCTGTGGAGCTATCAGCTTCACAGCGTTGACTATGAAATAATCAGTTTTGTAGCCAGGTTGGCAGGTATTGGGAAGCCATCAGTTTTCCAGAGAGCCACGGGCTAGTAGCCCTCATCAGCAGCAGGGCAGGCCAACAGCCCCAGTTACCAGCAGCACCCATCAACTGATGTCTATATCATCAGCACCACCCTCAACTGGCACCTAAGGAAAATCCCTAAGGAATTAAAGCTCTTGGGCTAGGTATCTTGAGATAATTTGAAGCTATGTCCATTTATAATCTTTCTCTTAAATTTTGTATAGAAAATCTGTTGGCTTAAATTCTGTCTCACCATGCTTAAGATGTAACATTTTTACTTAAACATCTTTTAAGTAAAAATGTGTGCAAAATTAATTTATTTATGGATGAATTTAAAAGTTCTAGGCATTAAAATGCATTTTGGTCTTTCAAATGTGTTTCACCTTGGAAGGCTTTACTCAAAAATTAAACATAATGCATTTAAAAATTGTTAGGAAGGAGGAATCTTTAAGAAAAAAAGGATTTTATTCACAGACTCCCAGACTACATGGCTTGTGATCTGATGCCACCTGCCTGCCTTCTGAGTGCACACATGTCCTTGACCTGAGCACATGGTTCCCTTACTTACTTTGGTAACAGTTTATCTTAAATCTTTAATGTTTAGATTAACTTTGAAGTTTTTTTTTTTTTTAGAAATAATTTGACTTTTTTTAGAAATAATTTGGAAATAAAACAGTCTTTTAATTTCTGCACTCTGGAGGCAGAGACAGGCGGATTTCTATGGGAGTTTGTTCTGGCTAGGATAATTGTTGCTTACTAACTATTAGTAAAATTTTTCATTAGCAACATAAATTAAAATCTTAGTTCAATTTAAATGGATTAAAAAAACCTTTTTGTTTCTCTTTAATTATCGAATGATATAATTTCCTCCCCACAGGCCACCTTAAAAATTGTGCGTGTGTGTGTGTGTGTGTGTGTGTGTGTGTGTGTGTGTGAATGCATGTTTGTATTTTAGTCTCATAACTTTATAGGTTTATGCTTATTAAAAAGTCAACTGTAAACAAGGAGAAATAGATTCAATTCATAAAATCTATTTGTTATATATCTTTTGGTATTGACAACTTTTAACTGGTTTTATATAAATGTTTACTATGTATTTACATACTGTTTAAATTCATTAAAGGCTGACTCCAGGTTTGTACTAGCCCTTCCATTTGAGACTGAGGTCTATTAAGATAATCAAACAACTAACAGATAAATTGATTTCAACAAATGTTATGGTTGTTTGTCTATAATTTATTTGTCTTTACTAAGGGTAACTGTTAAAATTACAAACATGTAATAACAATTAAATATTTTACTGGGTACATGCTGCCACCCACTGGCTATGATCCTTCAACACAATTCCAACAGGTTCTTATAATGTTGAGTTATAGTATAGATTTTAGTCTTTAAGGATATAAGTTAATTAAAAAAAATAGTTACTTCTATTCCAAATACAATTCTTGGATATATTCAAATGCGTTTTATTTGTAAAACATTTAGCCTCTATGTGAAACATCTTTAGTGCAAACAGTTTTGTGCCAAGCCTAGATAAAGCATCTCCAAAAGTTTACAGAAAATTTGTCATTTAAAACCTGCTTTGTAAAGATTAAAATATCTGTCCCATGTTCATACATAGAGATACTTTAGTAAAGATTTATTCAGACTTAATAAGACAGTCAGTACAAGTAGTAAAGAACTTAGAAGTTCTGTTATGATTAATAAAGCATAAAATCATATAAATAAACTTTGTTTCTTTAAGGTCATAGTTCAGTCAAGTAGTTTAAAAAACAAATTGCATGTCTGGTCAAGGTTTATTTAAATGGTGTTCAGTTTTTGTCCCAGCTTTGTCTGCACATTATATGGTATTTAAATCTTTAGTAAAAATAAAAATGCTTATATTAATTAAAATTGTTTAAATATTTTAATATGAAAATGGTAATAAATTTAAGCTAATTGGGCATACAAATTGCTGCTAACATTTGTCTTATTCCTAATTTGTTTTAGATTTCCAGTGACAACTTCAGATTTAATTGTACACAAGTGTTCTCTCTCTCTATTTTTTTTTTTGTATTTTATAGTATTCCCTGTGGCATTTATTTTTCCTACAGGATAATTTGGCTCAAGAAAGACTGGGTTTTGTCTCCTTGAACTAAAGTATACAGTCCAATAGAAGACAGTTTAAATGGGTTTAGTGGAACTTTACGATTTGCTTCCTGTCTATGGGTATGTAGTAAAACCACTTTAAAAAAATATAGATCAAAATGTAAAAGTCTAATAAAACAAGAGATTGTCCTATTTATGGTGCTAATACCAAAAGGGGGGGGCTGTCACGGTAATATTGCTCCATCCAGGATAGAGTTAAACAGAACACTTTCTACTCTAAAACTTTTGTCAATTTTTCTAATTAAAATGGAAAATGGCAGCCCTATCCTTTAAAACTAGGGAAAGAGGGTTTGGTTGTATGTTCGCACAGAGATATGACCTGTGCCTGAGAAAAGTCTTTGTCCTTGGACTATAGAATTGGACCAGAAGCCACCAGCAGAAAGATTGTCCCATTTAAGCATCAAAAAAGAATGGGAGAAGTCTGAGCAAAGACAACTTTGCAGGGAACCAACACACAGGGTGATACATAAGTGTTCCTGCTGGCACCTCTCTGGGTTAAGAGTCAATTATTATGGCAGTGACTCCTTATGGCACATGCTCGACTGCTTCCTTTGACTAGTACACATGATGAGATCTATTGAAGGGATATCCTTTTTCACCAAAAATTAGTTAAAGAGAGTACCAAGGCCAGGTTCTGTGCTAAAGAGCCTCTAAAGGACTACAGGTGCTAAAGAATTAGCTAAACCAATGACCCTCATTTGCCCATTGGTGCAAAATTAATACAAATAGATACAATTTTCCAATACTATGTTTGACCTAGATTATGTTTAATACCTAATGCTAACTGAGTGTTTTACAGAGGTGAAAAAGGTTGGAGACATACTCCACACACCTGAAAGAACAAAGCTGAAAAGTATATTCAGTAAGGAGGGGTCTCACAGGCCAGATATAATTACAAAATGCTAAAAAGTTTATTTCTAGTTCTGTGAAGAAGCTCATGGGGATTCTAATTGAGATTGCATTGAATCTGTATAGTACTTTGGGTAGGATGGTTATTTTTTACTATATTGATTCTTCCATTCCAAGAGCATGGGAGGTTTTTCCATCTTCTAGTATCTTCCTCAATCACCTTCTTTAGGGATTTAAAATTTTCTTTGTAGAGATTTTTGCTGTGTTTTGTCAGGTTTGTTCCTAGATAACTTATTTTTATGGAGGCTATTGTGAGTGAGAAAGTCTCCTTGTATTCCTTCTCCAATTGCTTATCATTGGGATAAAGAAAAGCTACCGATTTTTCTAAGTTAAGTTTGCATCCCGCCACTTTACTGAAGCTATTGATGGTTTCTAGAAGTTTTCTCATGGAGTTTTTGACATCCTTTGGGTAAACTATCATGTTATCTGTAAAAAGGTATAGTTTGATTTCCTCTTTTCCAAAGTTTAATGGTTAAATAAACCATTTTACTAAAGGAGGACTTTGATACCAGTAGGAGAGTTGATTTGTCTATATATTCAAAAGGTATGGTGACAAGCACATTTGTGCCTGTCCCTTTAGCTAATTGCCTTACCTCTAGATTTTGCTTTATGGTCAAGTGAGACATATAGATGGATAAAACTCATAGTACCAATTATGGACTACTTTTTAAAGATTTTTTTTAATTTAATTTATTTCTGTATGTGCATGAATGTACTGTGTGCATGCAAGTCTGTGCACCCATGTCGTGCAATGCCGCGGAGGTCAGAAGAGGGTCTTGGATTCCCCTGGAACAGGAGTTCTCCTGGAATTGGAGTTTCAGACGGTTCTTGGCCCCCATGTGGGTGCTGGGGATCGAACCCGCGTCCTCTGCAAGAGCGGTCAGCGCTCCCAACCGCTAGGCCATCTCTCCAGCCCCAGTTATGGACTACTTTTAACATGACGGAAAAAATCTAAATCAATAAGTCTTTGTAGCTTTATAAGATCATTCCATTAATGATGATATTTTTGTGTCCTTTCAAACCATCATATTTCCAGTATAGTCAATTGTCTTATTAGGTGAATTAATACATATGGTCTTTCTTCCCGTAGCAAACATTTTCTAGAGCAAGGACAGCTAAACACTTGGAGAAGCCCTCCTAAGCCTTTGCTTAATACCTACCTCTTTAAGCTATAAGTACTATATAATTCATGGATTAGTTAATATGTGAAATAGTGAGAAAGGTAATCCACTTAAGAGCTGGGGCTGCATCAGTTATTGAATTGTTTACTTCAAGGCCTATTCTTTCATCTTGGAGTGAATGAAAGCTACTTCTTTTTAATTAATGAGTGGTTTCCAGACTATTATAATAGACATGCAAATTTAGTTGAAAGCTAACAATTTATTTCTAATTTCTGTTTAAAGGAATATTACTTATTAAAAATTACATAGTTTCATATTCTTATGTTGAATGATTATTAAATTTGTTCAGTGCTTTCCTACTTCTACAAAGTTAAGCTCACAGAATATAGGGTAGTTTGCTAACACTAACCACTAAAATATATTCTTAAAATTTCTCCCAAGTGATAAAATATTAATTTCATTACAGCACAGCAGTAAAATGAGCATGATGTCATGAGTCCTGCAACCTGACTTGAAATCCCAAATCAAGTATCCAGCCTGCCTCTTATCGTCACTGGTTTGAGATCTGTAGAAAATCATTCTTCCATAATACATTTTAAGTTTGCTTAGGCTTTTTTCCCCTCCTCATTTATTCTTTTCTGCGTTATTTTTCCATTTACTCATTTTTAAAACACCATTGATGAGTCCTAGAAACTCTAATAGAATTAAGTGGAGTGAGAATTTGGACATCATCTCTTCGCTCTTGGTACCAATCATCTAAAAAACAAGAGGGAATCTTAGCAAGAGATTTCAATAAACAGAGATGTGTTTCATCAAAGAAAGTCTTGATATTGCAGAAAACTAAATAATGAAGGGACTGCAAAGCTCTGAACAGACATAAACAAAGTGAGTAAATAAAAATGCTGTGCAATCAAAAACCACCACCCAGACAGTGTGCAGTGGTGGTGCCAGGCAAAAGAAAGCTGCTTTTCAATGAGAAATTCCTTTGTCTACAAAGACTGGAATTTATGGAGCTGTCCAATTTTATTAGTCTTTTATACTCCAATAATGGTAAGGCATTCCTTTCAATGTGTTCCCATGTTTGATCCTTTGGACACTAATATGTAATGCCTTTTTCCCTGTGAAATAGCCCATGTACAAAACAATGTAGAGAATATCATTACAAAGCAAACGCATCCATTATTCAGGCCCATCAAATCTTTCTGTCTTCAAATCTTTCTCTGATGTTTAAACTTGCATTTGTTTCTCTGATTAAAATATAGATGCAACTGAAGTCTATATAAAGTTTTCCAAACCTCCTTGCCACTCTCAGTTTGTGGGAGAATGATACATTATCCAATTGAAATTTCTTTTCTCCTTTTTAAGGGTATGGGGGTGGGTGAAGTGTTTACTTCAGCTTACAAGTTACAGTCCATCATTATGGGCAGCTGGATCTGGAATTCAAAGCAAGAATCTGGAGACAGGTTCTGACTGAACAAAGACCAAGGAGGAAGTCTGCTTACTGGCTTGCTCACTCCTGGTTTGCTCAGCTACTTTTATTTTTCTTTTTTATTCACTTAAAATATTTTATTTGGATTATTTTCTATGATTACATAGAAAGACTCTATATGTTGCAGAATTTGGAAAGGGAGTGAACAACAAACTTATAGGAACAGTTGGAAATTCCATATTATATTTGAAACTTGGTGGTACTAGTTTAGTAAATAATAGTTAAAAATATACTAGGCAAGTAGAATTGTGTAATTATAAGATATGATTACATATTTTAGAGAACTGTAGTGGTTTAATTATTAGAGTACCTTCTATTTCTTATTTTTTAACTTTACAGATTGTGATTTTTATCTCTAGAAATTCAATCAGGGAATAGATGGAGGCACACTGTGGCTATAGAAGCATAAGAGATAAATAAATGGAAAATCTTGATTCCTGGTGCAATGGGAGAGGTCCAGTCTCAAGGCCTGGATACCCAGGACCACATGTGGAGTGAGGACCAGAGCTGGCCCTCAGGGTAGGTGGGAGACCTGTTCTAGAGAATCAGTCCTCCCAAGACCAGAATCTGCAAAGGACAGAGACAACCCGTGTCCCTAGCATAAGAGGCAAGGCCTAAGCCATGCACAACCTGGAACCTCAGTGGAGGGGCCCGTGAGGATGTAGTTACTCAAAGACTGGTCCTGCTGTGCAACTTTGGGAAGTTTTCCATCTTCCACTTTGCTCTACCAGAAGAATGTGTAACCATGGCTCACAGTACCAGACAAAAGCTTCATGTTTATATGCTGGGACCACAGCTCCAGTTCATGGGAGAGGACCACAGTTTCATTCTCACCAGAGGGGTAATGTTACTTCAATCGTGTTGTTCCAACTATTTTCTGTTCCCGTTGCTCTATCCACATGATTATGCTTGTGTTTAAGACAGAGCACTTTGGGTTGTGTGCAGCAAACAAAAGCAATAGCTCTTTACTTGCTTGAATTTCTCATTTGAGGGAAATTGATAGAGGAGACAGATGGATACGAGTTTTGTTTGCTGTTGTTTCATGATCAAGCCTCTGGGTGACCTTTTTTGTTCATTGTGGCCTTCCTGTGCTCCTCCCTGGCCAGGGACTGGCACTTTATGGAGAACTGCCATCTTCACTCCTCAGCCATTTTCTTTCTAATTGCCAAGGTCTTTCCTGCATGTGCACAGCTTATCACTGATGATGACCATGACCAACCGGCCATGGGTATGTGGAGCTGTGGCAGCCTCCAGTCCTTGGGAAGAGAGGTAGTCAAGAGTGCTGTGTGGTGTAGGGGTCTCAATTCCTGGATGTCCTGTCACCTGGTTGCTGCACCCCCAGATAGGTGGCCTCCAGATGTGGCTTGTTTTCTTATCCAATTGTCATATCTATGTGAACATCTCCAAAAACAGTGAGTTGTATAAGCATATAGCCCTACTATCACCAGGGTTCATAAGCACAATATTGCATCTTGCTTAGTTTGTTCATAGTGATTTGCTACATGGCATTAGTGTTCAGATGTGGTTCATACATATCTGTATCTGTACACCACACTTCATTTCAATAACCATGGACTATCGTGTGATTTTTTTCCAGAAATTGTTTATCCCTTTCTATTGCAGAATAATTGATTAGGTAGCTTTTTACACTTAGATAGCATGTATCCTGGCCATATTGCAGAGGAGACTTTTGTTTCTTTCAGGATAGAGAGAGAAGGTTTGGAATTGTTGAATCAACAAAATGGAGACATTTAACTTACTAGAAAATTTGAGTGGCTCAAAATGAGGGCTCTCATTATCTTTCATAATCCATGCATGAAATTTCCCATTTTTTTCTCCTTGCTAATATTTGATATTGTCAAGAACTTAATTACGTTCAAACTGATTAGCATGAAAATGAGTCTCATGAATCATCTAATTTTCATCTTTTGATTGGTTGCTACTGAGTTGTTCACATGGTATTGGTCAGTTGAACTTTGATTAGTTGGCAGTTTTATTCATTATCTATTTTCTTATGAATTGTTTGCCATTTCGTGTTAATATATTAGTACTGAGTTTCTTTAGTGCTCTTCATTTTGAAATCATGATTTTTCTTAAAAATGTTCTGAACATACCGGGCTTGGTGCTGCACAACTTTAATCCTAGCTCTTGGGAGGCAGAGGAAGGTGGATCTTTGTGAGTTCAAGGCCAGCCTGGTCTATAAAGTGAGTTCCAGGACATCTGGGGCTACAGGGATACCCTGTCTCAAAAAAGACTCCAAAACAAAATGTTCTGAACTCAGGTGATCATATAATTTTCATCATTAATATGTGACTGTTGTAAATAACATTTATAACACTTTGTAATATAGTGCTGAAATATGTCTGGTTTGCTTTCAAGAACTCCATTTAATCATTGTTGAACTTTCTGTAGTACCATGGGAATTAATATGCTGCTTCTTTTTTTGTCAATTATCATATCTAGCATATTTGTTTTTCAAAAAATCTATTTCATTTTTAATTTTAATTATTTGTATCTATGTGGACAGTATATTTACAATTGTGTCAGATATCTTTGAAATCCAGAATAGGCTGTTGGATCATGTGGAATTAGAATTGCAGGAGGTTATGAGACGCTTCCTTTTGGTTCTTGGAACCAAACCCAGCCCCCTGCAAGAGTAGTACTCACTCTTAACCATGGATCAATTTTATGAAATGAATTGTTATATGTCATACAATATTCTACTTAAAACATAGCACATTTTCTCAATTAAATTTTAGTTGATATTAATATTGCCATGCATTTGTATATGTGTTTGTTCCACGTTTTTCAGAACCATGGCTTATTTTAAATGTTTTAAAGCCATAATACATCTTGATTGAAAAATATTATATGTCATTCAATAGATATGTATATTGTTGAAATCTTTGGGCTTATTTCTATTGGCTCACTTAACTTCTATATTTTTGTTTACTTGGTATTATCCTTTTCATTTTCTGTTTTTCTCCTTTTTAAACTACTGAGCAACATCAGATTTTCTATTATTTTCTTTCTTTCTTTCTTTCTTTCTTTCTTTCTTTCTTTCTTTCTTACTTTCTTTCTTTCTTCTCTTTATTTTTAGTCTAACAAATTAGAAGCTAAAGACCATGTTTGCAAATTCTTTCATTTTACTCATAGAAGTAATAAAAAATTTCCACTGAATCGCAATTTATTTTACCTTACTATTCCACTTTAATTTTACTACTCTAGCCCTTTACTGTATATATGCTTTACACCCCAACATCCCATTATCATTGTTTTGGAATTTAGAAAATTTTTTGAAACATAAAATAGTTATTTTGGGTAACATATTTTTTCCTTCATCCTTTTAGTTTCTGTTCTGTTTTCACTATCATCTTTCTTATTTTACCCATAAAATATATCCATTGAGAATCATTTTAATGAAAATTCTTATGTAGAAATAACCCTACCTCTCAAAGTGAGCAAAGTCATCTTTACCTTACCTTCATTCTTGCATGCTAGTTTGGCAGATTGTGATATTCTGGTAGGTAGTTACTGTCCCAAGCAGTGCTAACTTGTCTCTTGGTCACTGTTAGGGATGCATATCCACTCTGAAGACATAGTTACAAGTTCAACTGATTTCTCCTGCAAGTCTGATTTGACAGTGTGGTACACATACTCCCAGACCTCCTACTGTGCAATGAGTCCATTAGTGTTTTGCCTTTCAATCCATTTCCATAAAAAATGTTTTATAATACATTTTTTAATTCAAAGTTTTCTTCTTAGGTCTTATACTACTTGTAATATTATATTATACTTATTTTATTTATGCTAATTTTGGTGCCCAATTATTTTTTTAATATATTTTTAAATTTTATTTATTTTTGTATGTGTATGAATGTACTGTCTGCATGTAGGTTTGTGCACCCGTGTCGTGCAATGCCGCAGAGGTCAGAAGAGGTTGTCGGATTCCCCTGGAACTGGAGTTAAAGACGTTTCTCGGCCACCATGTGGGTGCTGGGGATTGAACCCTGGTCCCATGCAAGAGCAGTGAGCTCTTAACCTCTAGGCCATCTCTCCAGCCCCATGGTGTCCAATTTAAAGTCCCGTTTCCACAAGTATTTATATGACATATCCAGTCGCCGGTCTCCTACTATACCCACCCTCACTTGAATTATTTTTTCCTCCTTACTGCCTTGGGACCTTCCACATCCTGGCTCCTGCAGTTGTATATATTCTCATATCTAAGGATTTGGAGCTAAGTTCCATAAAGAGAAAGAACATATGTTGCTTATTTTCCTGAGTCTGTGTTACCTAACTTAGTATAAAGGCTTTTAGTTTCAGACATTTACCTGAACATTTCATGATTTCCTCTTTCTTTACCACTGATTATGACCCAATTGTGTAACACTATCACAATTTCATTAGGCATTCATCATTTGAAGGATATTTTGGTTGATTTCATTTCTTAGCTGTTGAAAAGAGCAGCATAAACAAGATTGCTCAAGTACCTCAGCAGTAGGATAAGTCCCTGTGGGTATATGCCAGTGAGGGTATAACTGGAACTGATAGTAGAATTGTTCTTATTTGGTTAGGAGTTCTCCATACTGATTTATACAGTGGTTGTACCATTTTGCATTACCAATACTGAATGTCAGCAATTGGTGTTATTTGTTTTCTTTTATAAAAGTAATTTTTAAAAAAAATTATTATCTATTATATGTGTATTAGTATATTGCCTGCATGTCTGAGGAGGTCAGAAGAGAGCTTTGGATTCCCTGGGACTGGAGTTCTAGATAGTTGTTAGCCACCATGTAGGTGCTAAGAACTGAAACCTATTCCTCTGTAAGCACAGCCAGTGCAATTAACTGCTTAGGCATGTCTCAGTTCCTCATTTGTTTTCTTAAGCTTAGACATTATGAATGGAGTTTTATGAAATCTTAAAATAACTTTGTTTTCTGATTCCCCATTTACCAAGTTTGAAATGTTTAAAGCATGTTTCTTAGCAATTTTTATTTCTTCTTTTAAGAGCTTTCTTCAGATCCATAGCTCATTTTTAAATTGGGTCATTGTTTTCTTGATCCTTTGCTTTTGAGTTCTTTGTATATTATGGATATTAATCAGCTGTCAGATGTATAAAAGGTAAAGATTTTCTATGACTCTGTAGAATTCCTTTTTATTTGTTTGGTTATTTCCTTTGTTGTACAGAAGCTTCTTAATTTAATGAGGTCCCATTTGTTGACCTAATTCCTGAGTAATTGCTGTCCCATTTAGAAAGCCCTTTCCTGCACATATATCTTGTAGGGTGCTACATATGATTTTTTAAAACAGTTTCAGCTTTTTTTTTTTTTTTTTTTTTTTTTGTCTTTTTGAGACAGGGTCTCCCTGTAAGCCCCAGCTCTTGCTGGAACTCACACTTTCTTGTAGACCAGGCTGGCCTTGAACTCACAAAGATCCGCTGCCTCTGCTCCACAAGTGCTAGGATTAAAGGAGTGTGAGCCCCCCATGCCCGGTTGTATTGTTAGTATGTACGTCTGCTGTGCCAAGTTTGTGCACTCGTGTCGTGCAATGCTGCGGAGGTCAGAAGAGGGTCTGGCATTCCCTGGCACTGGAGTTCTCTGGAATTGTGTTTCAGACGGTTCTCGCCCGCATGGGGTGCTGGGGATCGAACCCTGTCCTCTGTAAGAACAGTCGGTCGGCGCTGGAAGAACTCCAGTTCCAGGGGAATCCGACACCCTCTTCTGACCTCCGCGGCATTGCACGACACCGAGGTGCCCAACCTACATGCAGACAGTACATCATACACCATACAAAAATAAATAAAATGAAAAAAAAAATTAAAAAAAAAAAAGAAAAGGAGATGGGATAGGGATTTGTTGTTTTCTGTTTTTTTTTTTTTTTAATTTAATTTTTATTGATGGTTTGTGCATTTCGTACATCATTTTCCAATTCAGATCAGGCATATTTCCCTTTCCCTTCCCCCCCTCCCCCACCCCATCCCAGATCATGTATTCTGCCATAACTGTCCTGCATCTTTCAGGTTTTTTTGTTTTCTGTTTTTAATGGGCATGCTTAAAGATATTTTTTCCATTTAAAATGATGTTGTCTGTGGGTTTGTTGTGCACAGTCTTAAATATACTTAGGTATATTCCCTCCAGTCCAATTCCTTCTAAGACTTACATAAATGATAGTTTTTGTCAAAGACCTTTTCTGGTTCCATTGAGGTAATCATATGATTTTTCTCTTTAAGTCCATTATATAATTTATAATGCATGTATATATGTATATATATATAGAACTGTTCCTGCATCTCTGAAATAAAGCTAACTTGATCATGGTGCCTGATCTTTTTGATTTGTGTCTGTATGTGATTTGTATTTTGCTGAGAATTTTTAATTCTTTTTTCATTAGGGATATGGGATAGTTTTTTTTTTTTTTTAATTCTTTACTGGTTTTGTTATTAGAGTAATAATGTCTTCATTGAAGGAATTTGTGAGCTTTCTTTATATCTATCATTTTGAATAATTTAAGAGCATTAGTTGTAGATCTTTGATGCTCTGGTAAAATTCTGCTGTGAGATGGAGCTATTTTAGACAAATGACTTTGTATTATTCTTTCAAGTTCCTTATTTGTTTGCTTAAGATATTAATCTCTTCATGGTTTAAATTTAATATTTTCAATGAATTTATCCATTTCTTTTAGCTTTTCAAATTCAATAAAGTGTATGTTTTAAGCTTATTCCCTTTGCTATCTGTTTAGATGTTCCCCTCTCATGTCTCATTTACTTGGTTAGGATTTGCTCTTTCTCTCTTTTGGTTAACTGGGCTAAAGTTCTGTCTATATTGTTTATTCTTTCAAAGAACAAATTCTTACATTCATAGATCCTTTGTATTGTTTTCTTTGTTTTCATTTCATTGAGTACTACTCCGATTTTTAATAATTTCTTCTTGTCTGCTGGGTTTGGATTTGGTTTGGTTTGTTTTTACCTTTCAAGATTCTTTCATGTATGATTAAGTCATTTGTTTGTGTTCATTATGTTCTTTTTTAATGTAGATACTTAGAGCTACAAACTTTCCTCTTAGGACTCCTTAATGTGCTGCAGATGTTTTGTTGTGTTATAATTTTCATTTAGTTACAGGAATACTTTTATTTCTTTCCTGAAGTCTTCTTTGACCTGTTCATCATTCTGGAGTATGTTCTTTAATCTCCATGGGTTCATGTATTTATTTCAGCTTCTTTTTATATTGATATTGTGGTCTGTTAGAAAACATAGAATTATTTCATATTTTTGTATATGTTTATGTTTGTTTCATGCCACAATTTGTGGTCTACTTTAGACAAGCTTCCATGAACTGCCAAATAGAATGTGCATTCTTCCATGCTTGGATGGAATATTCAGTAAATGTCTGTTAGGGTAATTTAGTGTATGATATAATTTATTTCAGATGTTTTTCTGTTTATTTTCTGTCCAGATGACTTGTCTATTAGAGAGGGGTCCTGAAGTCACTTACTAATACTGAGTTGGGGCTAAACTGTCATTAAGTCCTGTAATGATTTAATGAAATTTGGTGCACTAGTGTTTGATGTGCATATACTCATGACTGAATGTTCCTTTGATCAGAATGAAATGACCATCTTTACTGCTTCTGATTAATTTTAATTAGTCTATGTTACAGATTTTAGAATTACAACACTTGCTTGATTCTTAGTGCCATTGGTTAGAATATTTTTGCACCCTTTCACTATAAGGTGATGACTAATCTTGAAATGAGATGTTTCTTATACACAACAAAAAAGATTTATTTTGTATAAGGTGCAGAGGCCATTGATACTTAAAGTTAGTTTTGATAGGTGTGTATTGGTTACTGCCATTTTATTTTCTGTTTCTGAATGTTGTTTGAGTTTGTGTTTCTGTCATGATCCCTTCATTTTTTTCTTTCTGTAGCCTCTTGATAATGGTCATTTATTTCTTTAGTCATTTGTATTAGATTTGGGTATTCTCTGTAGGGCTGGTTTGGTGGACATGAATACATGGAGCCAATTTGTATCATGCAAGATTTTTCTCTCTTCTTTGACTCCAAAACAGAGTTTTGCTGAATAAATTATTCTGGGTTGACATTAACATTCATTTTTAACTTGGAATAATTTGCTCTGGGCTCTTCTGTTTTTTAGTCTGCATTGAAAAAAATCAGCTGGAATTATGATGGGTTTTTCTTTATATATGAGATATTGTATTTCTCTTGCACCTTTCAGGACTTTCTCTTAGTTCCGTATGTTCGTGTTTTCGCTATGACACGGTGTGGATTTGCTCCTTTCCTGATATCACACATTTCCCTCATATTTCATCTCTGTGTTTTCTTAAATTTCTCATATTCTTTCCTGGAGCAGTCTTGATAATCTGTTTTCCATTTCAGTCTTTCTGGGTGAAGATTTTTTTTCTGACACTTTAAATTGGCTTATTGAGTTTTTCAATTCCGTCTTCATTTCAGCCAGAGTTTTCTACAATATTTCTATCTCTTTCATGAATTCAGTTATCAAATTTTGAATTTTCTCTGTCATTTCATTCATCCATGTATTTATCTTTTCTTAAGCTTCAGTCAGGAGTTTGTTCCTGTCCTCTTTGATTTTTTTTTAGTTGCTTGTATGTTCTTTAAATTTGTTGAATACTTTGATCACATTTATTTAAAATCTGTGTTCTGGAGTTCTTCTAGGTAGCTCTCAATGTAGAACAGTTTGATAGTGCTCATGAGAATTAGTGGGGACATATTATCTTTTTATGTTAATTGTGATTTTTCATTGTGGCTTGGACATATTGATTTCTTTTGTTGATTGTATTGTCTGTTATGAAATTCAAGACTGCCTTCATTGAGTTGAGGTTTGATTTCATTTGTATTGTTGATGTAGCTTGATTGCTTTCTGATCAGGTATGAACAGTTAATTGCCTTCTTTCCTTTGAGTTTTATTAGAGGGACTGTGTGTTCGCAGGCAAGCTAGTTAGGAGTTCTCTAGCAGGGTGAAGGAACCTAGGCCCATGAAGAAGCAATGGGGATCAAATGGGCTGAGTCTATGTAGATAGACAGAGAAGTTGGGAGCCCTAGAGCTGTGGGATTGGGTCTAGTCCAGTGCAGGTACTGGCTAATGCACCCAGCTAGACAGGTGCTCTCTGGAAGCCTTAGTAAAAAGAATCCAATGTCCAAAGAAGGTGGATAGTAACAGGATTTGCTGTTTTTGAATGGGAGTTATTTTTTCTTTTTTATTTATGTGTATGAGGGTACTGTCTGCATGTAAGTAAGTGCACCTGTGTTGTGCAGTGCTGTGGAGATCAGAAGAGGGTGTCATATTCGCCTGGAACTGGAGTTAAAGACTGCGGTTCTTAGCTGCCATGTGGGTGCTAGGAATCAAACTAGGGTCCTATGCAAGAGCAGTTGGTGCTTTTAACTGCTGGGCCATCTCTCCAGCCCCAGGACTTGCTGTTTTTAACTGGGTAGCAGAGAAGATGTGAACCATGGAGCAGCAGGACTTAGGCTTGTTCCAAAGGTGGCACGTGGTGACCTGGTTACCTGGTGAATTGGTGACATGATGACCTGGTGACTTGGCACAGCAGGGTCTGAATAACTCACCCAGTTAGTCAAGCACTCTCCAGAAATGTCCCAAAGAGGGCCAATGAGAAAAGCTTATTGTACTTCTTAATGTATGACACAGTTTTAATGTAAAAACATATCTTCTTTGGCCATCCTACCTGGAATTTTCTGTGACTGTGCATATTTTCAAGCATTTTAAACATTTAAATAATGCATTTTAGCATACATTGAAGTATGCTGTTGCCTTTGTGAAGGCAGATGCTTTGATTGGTGTTTATTTCTTCCATAGGTCTAGTCTCTGTGGAAACTGCTTATTGTCTAATTAGAACCTCTACCTTTTATACATAATCTCAGGCTGTCTTTGTCTCTTTGCTACTGTTATACCTGATTAGTTCCTTATCTAAGTCCTCATTTCAGTTTGTCTTCAATGTGGCTAAACATCAAATGTAACAATATTTTCCAAGTTAAAAAGTTTTCAATGCTTATAAATGGCTGCATATTGCATATTAGGGGTAATTTCATAGATTATTTATTTTGGGTATAGACAGTGAAATATGCAAGTTAACATAAAACTGAAATAAATATACTTGAAGTATAAGTAGTATGTATGTGTATGTCTGTGTGTGCATGTATCCATGTTCAAGCTTAAATATATGTGTGTGCATGTGCATGTGCATGTGGAGGCCATAGGTCAGCAATGGATATCTTCCTCTATTATCCTCCACCTTACTTTTGAGGCGGGGTCTCTACATGAATTAGGAGCTTGCTGATTCTTCTGTAAAACCCTAGGATAGTTCTCTGTTTACCTAGTGCTAGCTTTTTACATAGATGTTGGAGATTTAAACTCAGATATTTATATTCACATAACACTCACTTTATCAACTAAGCTGTCTTCTCAGCCCAACTGTAAGTAGTATTGAAGGTAATAATGTGGGTATTTCCCACAGGACTGAGTAGCAGATGATAATGTAATAGATAGTGTTCAGGATAATGAGAGAATTGGGCTCTGCCTTAGGAGATGGGGATCCATTCTAGGCTTGGTAGTAAACAAGAATAAAAGATGAAAACAGGTAACACGTCAAAAAACCACCTTTCTTATCTGTAAATTCAAACTGTTAATGTATTTTCCATCTCTAATATAATGTGGTTATAATTGAGATTTTATTTCTGAGATTATGTATAAAAGGTAGATGCTGTTCTAATTAGACAATAAGCAATTTCCACAGAGACTAGACCTATAGAAGAAATAAACACCAATCAAAGCATCTGGCTTCACAAAGATAAACAACCAGCAATCATACACAGGTAGAAAAATAAATCATAACAGAAAAGAAAATAACAAGAGGAACACAATTGTTCACCTTCTAGAGTTCAATTTTTCTGGAAAAGAATATTTCATCTGCACAATTGAAAAGTACAAGATTGTATTTTCAATTTCCAGGTTTGAAAATTACCTAAGCTTACTACTTAGATTCTGTTTTAGACAAGGACATCAAAACAGTGGTGCATGGAATTCTAATAGGCAGAGAGCCGACACCAGCATAGTTTCCCGGGTCTTTCCTATAAAAGGACTTAATTTTTATTGATTTAGAAAGAAGTTGACATTGACAAAGAGTACTTACTCATTTGGAATAATTTCCAAGAATTTAGCATTCCTTTCTTTTACAAATGATCAACCTTTTATAAATGTAGTCATTTGCTGTAGCCCAGAATGGGTTAATTCAGAATTAGCACAAAATTCTGGAATTTTTGAACTGGCAACTCAGCCCTGACAAGGCAGGAGTGACTGAAACCAGAGCTCCTTCTACAATCCTGTCTCTGGAGCACCAGAATTGGGGTGCATCTGCTAAGCCCTAGATTTATTTGTTCCATGGGAAAGCCATCCTGGGACAATCTCCATTTGATTTAATATCTGCCTCTTTCCTAGTAGTTTATGCCTTAGATTAGGACTTAAGTATGTGTACATGATTTGCTAGATGGTCCTCCTTGCTTTTACCAGGATTTATGTATGCTCTTAATGGCTATGTATTCCCCCCACCCCAGTTATTAGCTCACCTAAAGCTTTATATCTTGGAGCTGCCTCTCCCCAATTCCTTTGCGTGAAGCACATTCCTAGCCCTTTGCATGGGCTTTTCTGGGCTACATCTCTCTCTCTCTCTCTTCTCCTCTCTATATATATAATTATTAAGAATAGTTATAATATCAGTTAGTATACTATATGTATTTTTTTCCTTAAGAAAAAAACTTTGCTGTATAAAATTTTTCCTTAGAATAAAGAAACTTGCCTGAAAACCTATGCAGAATTTTTATGATGCACATCTAAGGAGGGTTTTACAGTACTTAGCAAATCTTCCTGGAGTTGGCCCCAGCTGTATCCTGGCCGGCTTCTTCTTGCTGAACTTCTAGTGGCTCAAGGGAAGCAAGGAGTGGGCTGTGCCACACCCCCATAATATTTGCAAATGCTTTGTTTCATAGGTGAAGCATTGGAACACATTGGCCTAAGTTACAGTCTAAGGTACACTATTGTCAAGGGATCAAAGAGACAAACTTAAGCAGTAGCTTAACTGGAGGCTGGAACCATTTGTAAATCCTGGATGTTTAGCCAGTTTTTCTCACAAAGTGGGCTCCTCTTAATTACACAGTATTTTCTGAACTTGTTTGAAATAGAAGAGTTTAAACTTTTTTTGAATTCAGTATTGGATTTGATATTCTCATCAATCTAACAAACAAAACCATACTTATCTGAGTTAGCTAAACCTCTTCAAAGCACAATGTAAAGTTTCAAATCCCTTAGGTAAAGCTTCTGGGCTTAAAAGTTCACAATATTTCATAATTTAGAAGGATGACTTTTATATGCCACAGATTATCACACATTGACATGCCTGGAGCAGAACACCATAATTAAATAAATAATTTCTACAGAAAATCATATTGTCATAAACAGCTACCCAGCACATTATATTTTGGTCCAAAATGAATTTTGAGGAAATGTGTACAGGGTTTTGGTTTTGAACTTGCAATTAAGAGCTGTACATCTGTAGTTGGCCACCAGGATAGAGAACCTGGGTGAGACTCTTGGACACTGGAGGCCCAGGTTCCTTCCAGGGCCACTCCATCTTCTCCCACAGTTATGAGCCAATTATTAAGAAACAGTCTCCCTGTTGCCCCATATGACATGGAATTCACTACGGAGACCAGGCTGGTGTCAATGTCATAGAGATATGCCTGCCTCTGCCTAGAATTAAAATTGTGCACCACCATGCTCAGCTCCAATTAACTTATAATATAGTTTATGTCATCTTGCCATAAGTTGTAATTTTTGAAACTCTGCTTTTCCATAATGACTATATTGTTGTAGTATAAGCATTCTCACATAACTCAAGTTTCATAAACAGTATTTTATTAAAAGTCACAATTTTGTTTAGTTTATATTTCAGAAGATTGGCTCAAGCTGTTGTAAGAAAAGAAGAAGAGCTAGGTAAAGTATTCTGGGTTGGCATCCGTAGTCCCTTAACACTGGGAATGCTTTGCTCCATGTTCTTCTTGCTTTCATGGTTTGAGGTGAGAAGTCAGTTGTGATTCTGATGGGGTTCCCTTTGTATGTGACTTGTTTTTCTTTTGTAGCTCTCATAATTTTGTCTTTGTTTTGGGAATCTAGCATTTTAACTATGATATGGCGTGGGGTGTTTCTTTTCTGATCTTGTCTATTTGGGGTCCTATGTGCTTCTTTTATTTGTATGGGTTTATCTATTTTTAGTTTGGGGAAATGTTTGTCTATTATTCTGTTGAAGATCTGATCAATACTATTTTCTTGAGATTGTTCTCCTTCCTCTATTCCTATGATGTGGAGGTTTGATCTTTTCATAGTGTCCCATATTTCCTGGTTGTTCCACTTTTGTGTATTTTTAAATTTTTCATAATCTTTATTTGAGCTTTTTAATTGCTCTGTGTTATCTTCCAGATCT